>OZ019974.1:3541541-3931541 GCA_963970395.1 Ephialtes manifestator | reverse complement strand
AGGAAATATTTCTTTAATTTCAAGGAATTGCTTCTTTAATTTCACTGAAATATTTCTTTGATTTTAATGAAATGTTGTATTTGATATTCAAAGAAACATTGCATAGAATCAATGAAACGGCTTCATTGATTCGAAGAAATAGTTTCGTTGAATTCCAAATCATTCGAAGAAAATATAGTATTAACTAACATTATTTCATAGGCCGATATTTAAAAGAAATTTCTTTGAATCAAGGAAACTTTTTCACCCCGTGGATCCCAAACATGACATTTCAACAAGAGATCTGGCAGTGTTGATTTTTTTTCTATGATATCAAGGAAATGTTTCTTTGATTTCAAGGAAATATTTCTTTGATGTCAAAGAAATGTTTCTTTGGTTTTAAGGAAATATTTCTTTGATTTTAAGGAAATATTTCTTTGATTTGAAGGAAATGTTTCTTTGATTTCAAGGAAATATTTCTTTAATTTCAAGGAAGTATTTCTTTAATTTCAAGGAATTGCTTCTTTAATTTCACTGAAATATTTCTTTGATTTTAATGAAATGTTGTATTTGATATTCAAAGAAACATTGCATAGAATCAATGAAACGGCTTCATTGATTTGAAGAAATGGTTTCGTTGAATTCCAAATCATTCAAAGAAAATATAATATTAACTAACATTATTTCATAGGCCGATATTTAAAAGAAATTTCTTTGAATCAAGAAAACTTTTTCACCCTGTGGATCCCAATCATGACATTTCAACAATTTCGCATAATGGAATATTTTCCGATCGAGGAAAATTATGCTACATTTTTTAAGTAAATCTGATTTAAATTGCACTGATTTTAGACATAACATGTTCAATAATGTGTACCCCAAGTTCAAAAAAATTCTTTCATAAAGCCATTTCATGAAGATAATGCGTTAAGAGTCCTAGGACGAAGGGAGTAGCTTAAGACCACGCACATTTACGTCTAGGGAGACTAAATATAAATTCCCCCTTCTGATAGCATGGATGTACTGCACACAGGATAGTCTAAGGGATTTTAAGGCGCAGAGAGGCGAGAATACCATACATAGGTTGTATGTAAATATAGGACACAGAGTCTGCACCCCCACAGCGTAATACTATTTTTAGGAATTTAACCGTTTCCTTCTCAACGTATATATATATACGCCGTCACTCTCACTGGCTATAGACTGAAACGGCGGTTGGAGAATTAATTTCGAACGCGCTCGTGTGGGATAAAATCTGAATTCATTTCCTTCCACAAGTTAATAGTCATATATTTACTAATAAAGGAAAAATAATTTGTAGTAATTCAGAAACAGAAATTGCTAAGGTTTTGCAAATTTGCTAGAAAAAATTAACTCAAATTTTAAACATTTTACTGAAATAATATATTGGAAAATGGACTTGTTGATTTATTGAAAATAAAAACGATTGACTTGTTGATTTATTGAAAATAATGTTTCATTTTATTGAATTTTATTTAGTAAATTTTCCATATTTTAATATTGAAAAATGTCGAATATTTAAATAATTTTCTTTTGTGCGAATAATTTTTTCTTTTACGAAATAAAAATGTAGAGAACATTACATTTGGATTCCACCGATTATAAAAACTAATTACATATTTTATTATTATATTTATATATTATATCATATTATAATATCAAGTTAAATGATCTATTAAAAATCAGTAGAAATTTGTAATGCAGATGGAGTTAATCATACTTGAAGTCAAAATTTAGGGACGATTTGGAGAACAGTCTAAAGGACCGAGAGAAGGGATTGAAAGGGTTTGCAAAATACGGGCACAGTTGGTCCAAGCGAGGGAGTTCATCGTAGCGTAGGATTATATGTACCTATGCGGTTCGATATATATTGGAGCTCAGTGCAATGCGAGCAGCACGTCGAACAAAGGGCAAATATAGTGTTCGATGAATTTGATGCATATGTACAATACGCTGCACGATAAAGCGGGCGACGTGTCGATCGATCGTTCGGTTGGTTTTCAATACGCCCCTAGGCCACAGACTCGAGGAATTGTCAAAAGAATTCAAAGTGAGAGAGAGAGAAAGAGACAAGGAATAGAACAAAGTGGAGGGTGGTGCTGCTATAACGCCCACATGTTCGAGATAGTCGACAGAAGCTCGTGTCGATTAAACTTCCATAGGGTCTGCTAGATAAGAACGCATGTTTAGCTATTTTTACTCACTTTATGATACGTATTGGAAGTTAAAACTAACCCACTCAACTAAAAACTCAATTCCTTATTATATTAGGCAAAAAAAAAAATTAACACGTTAAGGAGGTTCGGTGATGGCGGCAGGGTGGGGATAGGCACTGTTGTGCTGCGCGGTAAGGGGCTGACGCCGTGTGAGCGAAACACCATGCGAGCCGCGTTAAGCGTAGAGGCAAAAAATTAACGATTTCTCTGTCAATTTCGCGGTGACCTTCAAATTTCAAGCTCGTGCCCTATTCAGGATACTTTTCCGGACGTCTACATATTTTTTTGATTATTCTATCTTGGATTTAGCTCTTGCAAAGACGTAAAAAGTTCAATATTCGACTCACTTTTCTTTTCTTTACATGTAAATAGTCGCAACTTTGTTATTTAATATCTCGGAAACTACACGGTGAATCCCTTAAAAATTTTGCGTACGTGTCCGTTATCATTACAGCTGTTATAGGATTTTTTTTTACAATTTTATCTTGGATTTGATTTTTTTTACGAACCTCCTTAATATTGTATGATTAATATTAATTTTGTCATCGTATGCGACTATTCTCGATCAATTTTTTTAATGATGGAATTTTGCGAAGCACATCGCCATCTTTAAAAAAAACTGCAGACATAAGCAGTACAATCGCTTTGCTTGCCAAGCACACGGAAAAATGGCTTCGTTGGGCCAACTAACTATTTATTAGTTGAGTGAAAATTTGTTGCCACAACCATCCGGTTAGTCGGAGTAACGACCTGGTATTAGTCACTTTTACCATTCCGACTTAGTTAACTTAAATAGGTCACATAACGAATTTTATTCGTATTCCAACTAAGTAAGATACGTGGAAAAAAAAGATTAGTTGCCATAACCAAGAAATGAGTTGACACCAACAATCGATTATTATATTTCCCTTACAACTCAAATGGTAATACCAACGATTCGAATGGTAATACCGACGATTCGAATGGTAATCCCAACTATTCGAGCGGTAGTCCCAACGATTGGATTAGTTAACCTAACTTAATCTCGCGAGAACTAATCGTGAATAGTTGAGGTTACTATTCGATATGGTTGAGGCGACTAATTTTTTAGACATCGTGTACAGCAAATCGAAAACGTAGTTGCCACAACCAAACATTTCTGTCCGTATAGTTGACGCCACAATAGTAGGCGGCCCAACTAACTATTTAGTCCGAGCAACGATCAGAGCAAACCACCTGAAAGTAGTTGACCTAACCAAGAAATCGTCTGTGCACGGAAAAAAAGGCTTGGTTGGAACAACCAAGTGCCTTGGTTGTATATGCACCAGACAATTAATTGGTTAGACCAACCAAGTTATTTGTTAGGCTACCAATTTCTTGGTTGGTCAAACCAAGTCACTTGGTTAGCTTATCAAGTGACTTGGTTAGTCCAACCAAGAAATTGGTAGCCTAACAACTTTTTTGTAACACGTGCATGAACAGCGGTGCTTTTCATGGCAGTTTTGCGGGCCGAAAGTGGCTAGTTTCATAGCAGTGTTAAAACGATAGGTTGGCACATGCGCAGTTCGCGATTCCTTCACTTTCGACCCTAGGGTGGAAAGTTGATAACCTCACTTTTCACTGTTCGTCCCGCAAAACTACCATTCAAAGCACCACTAATCATGCACTTGTTACAAAAAATATGGTGTGCAACACGGGCCAAAATTGGCGTTTGCGACTCGTGTGATTGCAGCTCTCGCTTCGCTCCGGCGGCAAACCTCACACTCGTCGCAATTGCCAACTTTCGACCCTTGTTGCACAATATACTATTACTGCCTAGGATCTGTACTTCTGTGGCTTAGATGTCTGCTGCGCTGATTGGCTAACCTTTTTCGAGTGATATGATACAACAATGAGCAGTGGCACAATCACTAAATTCCCTCAATTAATTAGCAAATACACAAGAAACTAACTCTAAGATAAAACACCACTCAAAATGAAGAAGTACGTTGCACTTCATGACTTCTACCACTGAACCCAAAATAACCCAAGTAACCTAAAAAACCCTTGCACAGAAACTCTTCAAGTAAAGAAAATCAACAATAATTCTCATTATTCCCGTTATAGTTCAGGTCATTGAAGAGTCGACTCCTCATCATCAATGGCATACAAATCAATCCCCCGAACCCTTTTGGCGTCCTGTACAAACAAAAAACTCAATTCCTCATTACAAAAAGCAAAAAAAATTATGTATCTCCCCGAAGATACCGGATATTTTTATATCCCAACCTCTCTAACTGTTCTCATTGGACAGAAAAGGAAAGAAAAAGTTGATATCATGGAGAAAAGAGATGGAAAACACTCTTACTGCCTAGGGTCTGTACTTCTGTCGCTTTGATCTCCGCTGAGCTGATTGGCTAACCTTTTTCGAGTGATAAAATGATACAACAATGAGCAGTGGCACAATCACTAAATTCCCTCTATTAATTGGCAAATACACAAGAAACTAACTCTAAGATAAAACACCAGTCAAAATGAAGAAGTACGTTGCACTTCATGACTTCTACCACTGAACCCAAAATAACCCAAGTGACCTAAAAAAACCCTTGCACAGAAACTCTTCAAGTAAAGAAAATCAACAATAATTCTCATTATTCCCGTTATAGTTCAGGTCATTGAAGAGTCGACTCCTCATCATCAATGGCATACAAATCAATCCCCCGAACCCTTTGGCGTCCTGTACAAACAAAAAACTCAATTCCTCATTACAAAAAGCAAAAAAAAATTATTTATCTCCCCGAAGATACCGGATATTTTTATATCCCAACCTCTCTAACTGTTCTCATTGGACAGAAAAGGAAAGAAAAAGTTGATATCATGGAGAAAAGAGATGGAAAACACTCTTACTGCCTAGGGTCTGTACTTCTGTCACTTAGATCTCTGCTGCGCCGATTGGCTACCCTTTTTCGAGTGATATCCTGATACAACAATGAGCAGTGGCACAATCACTAAATTCCCTCTATTAATTGGCAAATACACAAGAAACTAACTCTAAGATAAAACACCAGTCAAAATGAAGAAGTACGTTGCACTTCATGACTTCTACCACTAAACCCAAAATAACCCAAGTGACCTAAAAAAAACCCTTGCACAGAAACTCTTCAAGTAAAGAAAATCAACAATAATTCTCATTATTCCCGTTATAGTTCAGGTCATTGAAGAGTCGACTCCTCATCATCAATGGCATACAAATCAATCCCCCGAACCCTTTGGCGTCCTGTACAAACAAAAAACTCAATTCCTCATTACAAAAAGCAAAAAAAAATTATTTATCTCCCCGAAGATACCGGATATTTTTATATCCCAACCTCTCTAACTGTTCTCATTGGACAGAAAAGGAAAGAAAAAGTTGATATCATGGGAAAAGAGACGGAAAATACTCTTACTGCCTAGGATATGTACTTCTGTCGCTTTGATCTCCGCTGAGCTGATTGGCTAACCTTTTTCGAGTGATAACATGATACAACAATGAGCAGTGGCACAATCACTAAATTCCCTCAATTAATTAGCAAATACACAAGAAACTAACTCTAAGATAAAACACCACTCAAAATGAAGAAGTACGTTGCACTTCATGACTTCCACCACTGAACCCAAAATAACCCAAGTGACCTAAAAAACCCTTGCACAGAAACTCTTCAAGTAAAGAAAATCAACAATAATTCTCATTATTCCCATTATAGTTCAAGGCATTGAAGAGTCGACTCTTCATCATCAATGGCGTACAAATCAATCCCCCGAACCCTTTTGGCGTCCTGTACAAACAAAAAACTCAATTCCTCATTACAAAAAGCAAAAAAAAATATGTATCTCCCCGAAGATACCGGATATTTTTATATCCCAACCTCTCTAACTGTTCCCATTGGACAGAAAAGGAAAGAAAAAGTTGATATCATGGGAAAAGAGACGGAAAATACTCTTACTGCCTAGGATATGTACTTCTGTCGCTTTGATCTCCGCTGAGCTGATTGGCTAACCTTTTTCGAGTGATAACATGATACAACAATGAGCAGTGGCACAATCACTAAATTCCCTCTATTAATTGGCAAATACACAAGAAACTAACTCTAAGATAAAACCCCAGTCAAAATGAAGAAGTACGTTGCACTTCATGACTTCTACCACTGAACCCAAAATAACCCAAGTGACCTAAAAAAACCCTTGCACAGAAACTCTTCAAGTAAAGAAAATCAACAATAATTCTCATTATTCCCGTTATAGTTCACGTCATTGAAGAGTCGACTCTTCATCATCAATGGCATACAAATCAATCCCCCGAACCCTTTGGCGTCCTGTGCAAACAAAAAACTCAATTCCTCATTACAAAAAGCAAAAAAAATTATTTATCTCCCCAAAGATACCGGATATTTTTATATCCCGACCTCTCTAACTGTTCTCATTGGATAGAAAAGGAAAGAAAAAGTTGATATCATGGGAAAAGAGATGGAAAACACTCTTACTGCCTAGGGTCTGTACTTCTGTCGCTCGGATCTCCGTTGCGCTGTGACGGGCTGCCCTTTTTCGAGGGATACCGAGGTACGACAATGCGCGGTGGCACGAGCCAAGTCCAAGGGGGTTGGGGTCGTGCAGTAAAGCCCTACTGTGTATACTACAACATTTTCCACTGTATTAGTGTCACAAGGACATAACTGCACGGCTCTACCGCTGCACGTATATCCATAAGCCATGGCTATGTATTTTTAAGTGTGTATGTGTGCGCATATAGTGTATGGAACTATGTCGGCGCATACAGGGGTGGCGGCGCGCGTATTTAAGGGGGCGCCCTGCCAGGTGGCGGCTACCGCGCCCCATGTGTGCTCATATGTCCGTCTACGCACTGCGTACGACGTTTCGGCGCGCGTTGCTCCTGACGAAGAGAGTGAGGAACGAAAATAGAAGGAGAAGAAAATGTGTATGATGATGATAGGCACATAGTAGTGTTGGTATGTGTGTATGTGTGAAGCAATGGAAGCATTACATTGCGGTGCACCCTCCGAATTGCTATAGCGTACGAACGTTCTTTTCTTTATATATATATATGCTTGCGCTGTATTTTAGCACGCACCGGGATCGCAGACACGTCATGCTGAGCCGTGCACCACTCCTTCGCTCATTCTTTCGCGCGAACTGTGATTTCTTAAGAATGACTTTTCGAGAGTTGGAACAGGCGATATATATATATGTATATATAGGTTGAGTTAAAAGTCGAGACGAAGGGAATGCAAGTTCGTTAACCCTTTTGGAGACAATTTGGGCTGAATTATTGCAGTTTCGATGGGAGGAATTAAAGTTGATTTTTTTCGTTGTTTTTGGCATTTTGGTAAATTTTATACTCTCGGGAGAGAAATTGGTTGTGGTTAGTTAAGGTTTGTAAATCTGGATTTGAGTTTTTTTGGTTACCGTAGCTAAGGAATTTTATGGAAAGTTAAGAAAATACATATTCTATCAATAGAATATGTATTAATTAACTGTTAATTCTTGACTTCTGTTGGGGTATATTTATACCCCACAATTACCTTTAAGGCTATTATAATTTGCTACTCCTACATATATATTATTTTTTATTTCCACAAATGTAAAGTGCATTGATATGAAATTACCATTAAAGATTAATTGAAAGTTTATGTATATTAATTTTTATTTTAACAAAAAAACAGTGCATTGTTGGCAAACATAATCAATAACTTTCACAGGTAAATAATCGCCTTTTTGTATTTCACATATGAAAAGGCAATTATTAAAAACCGCCTCCAAATATTTATCTGCTGCAGTGTAATTGACTCGTGACTTTGCAAATCCTAGGAATTAACTATCAATTATTTGTCAATAGATATTAATTTTTATTTCCACAAACATAGATATTAAATTATCTGTAAAGATTAATTATTATCCTATGTATATTATTTCTTATTTTTAAAAACGTACAGTGCGTTAATGTCAATTAATAAAATATAATTAATTACTTCCAAAGTTGAATAATTACATTTTTCTAATTCACGTGTATAAGGCATTATTAATTATTAAAAAGCACGTCCAAACATTTTCCTGCTGTGCAATTAACTATCAATTATTTGTCAATATATATTAATTTTTATTTCCACAAACATAGATATTAAATTATCTGTAAAGATTAATTATTTGCCTATGAATATTAATTTTTATTTCCACCAGCATAGATATTAAATTACCTGCAAAGATTAATTATTTGCCTATGTATATTATTTTTTATTTTCTTAAACGTACAGTGCATTAATGTCAATTAATAAAATATAATTAATTACTTCCAAACTGGAATAATAAAAAAATTTCTAATTCACGTTTATGATAAGGCAATTATTAAAAAGCACGTCCAAATATTTTCCTGCTGTGCAATTGACTCGTGACTTTGCAAATCCTAGGAATTAACTATCAATTATTTGCGAATATATATTAATTTTTATTTCCACAAGCAAAGATGTTAAATTACCTATAAAGATGAATTATTAGCCTATTTATATTATTTTTTATTTTATCAAAAGTACAGTGCATTAATGTCAATTAATAAAATATAATTAATTACTTGCAAACTGGAATAATAAAAATGTTCTAATTCACGTTTATGATAAGGCAATTATTAAAAAGTGTGTCCAAATATTTGTATATTGGCTCGTGACTCTGCTAATCGTAGGAAGTCCGTTGCACCCGACGCATATACTTTTATACAGGGAACGAGGAAACGAGTAAAGCCACACGTGGGCGTAGGATATATCGATTCGTGCGGACCGGTATAACGGGCGCGTGCCGTTACGAACTCGGCAATGAGCCCCTGTCCCCCACGCAGCACGCATTCACTTCTACACACACGCACAAATGCACCGACGCGTTCCCCCGACACGCTTGCACCGTTCCTACGGCTTTGCCGCTGTATTATACTTAAAGCGGCTTCAGTATTTCGACTTCGTAGTACCATGTCTTTTTTCAGACAGTATATAGTAAAATACATGTGCTACTCATAGGCCTATAGATATAGAGGGAATTCCCTTGGCGAAGAGATCTGAATTTTTCGGCCACGATTATGCGCACGACAATAATGCTAATCGTGCACCATTAATTTCGTCGGTATATAAGCACAATCGTTGGGGATTGGACGGATTTATAGGGGGAGTGTAAAAAAAAAAAAAAATAATGTATTCAACTTCTATAAAATCAATCTCGCAAAAAAAAAAAAAAATTTAACAATTGTTGTAATTAATTATTTTCTTTTAGAGTCAAAATATTTTTGATACATAATTTTGATTATCTGAAAATTTATGAAATATATAAAAAAATTTTAAAATCTACGTATGTAAATATAAATAATAAGGAAGAAATGTGATTTAATAAAAATGGCATAAAATTAATATATAAAATAATATATATATAAAATAAAAAATATTAATAAAAATAATAAAATCTTCATAAAAAATAATATAATATTTTTAATATATATAATTATATATTATTATATTATATTTTAATTTTTATATATATATATATATAAAATAAAAAATATTAATATAAAAATAATAAAACCTTTATAAAAAATAATATAATATTTTTTATGAAGATGCAAGGTAATAATTATTGTAATTTCCAGGAGAAATTACGTAACAGTTGGAATTGAAATAAAAATTTTAAAAAAAACCATAGAAATAAAACAAAAATTAGTCAAAAAACAAAAATATTGAAAAAACCATTATTTAATATGGTTGTAATTTAACATTTTTTTTTTAGGTGAAACGAGATAAGAAATCTTTTTTTTTCGCAAGCCATTTTTAGGGTACTAATAATAATGGCAGGAGATCAGCTGCCCGCGTTATGGAAATAAAATTTATGGATTTATGCCGAGCACACGTTATATACGTAGTTACACAGTCAATGCGACTTCGGTGTGGAAAAAAAAATCAAGCCATATGGGACCATGGCTTGCTGCTGGAGGGCGGAACCCTTATCCCATAATCAGAATCACGAGGGATCACGAATTAGAGTGAATTGAATCAAACGCTGATCGACAGACCGCAGATTTGCCCACTGCGCTATAAAAACTGGTTCTATATGTTGTTTGAGGTCGCATAATCTGACCAAAGCTCTTAAAAATGTGAAATGATGATTTAAAAAAAAATTGCAACTGACAAAGTAAAGTCACGATATGTTTAGAAAAAAAAAAAAAAAACTTTCGAAATTAGATATACAAATTACTTTTTTTTCTGAATATATTAAATAAACTACAAAACCTGTTAAAACTGATACGTGAAATTATTTTTTACATGTAATAACCTGGAAAATAAATTTAAAAAAGAATAGGTAACAAAAATCAAAAGTTTGATTAATTGCGATTCGGTTTTACATGTCAAAATATTTCTATATTTAGGTTATTACATGTCAAAAATATTTTGACATGTAATAATCTAAAAATTGAACAAAAAATAAACTTAACAAAACAGTAGGTGAAAAAGTTAACTGTATGATTAATAAAGATTTATCGATATGTCAAATTTTTTTTCAAATTTAATAATCTAGAAATTTAACAAAAAAAATAAAGTAATGGTATATAAAAAAATTTAAAGTTTGATTAATTGCGACTAATGGATACATCAAAATATTTTTCAAATCAAGGGATGCGGTAGCGTCTCGACACCAAGTATTTAATAATCTAGAAGTTAACAAAAAAATTAATAAAAAACTGTGAAGTAAAAAAATTTAAAGTATGATCAATTACGATTCGATAGGTCCAAATATTTCTCCAAATTTAATAATCTAGAAATTAAATAAAAAAATAAATAGAAAACTGGCTAAAAAAAGTAAAATTTTCATTAATTACGATTAATTTATACGTCAAAATATTTTTCAAATTCACCAATCTAGAAAGTAAACAAAAAATAAATTTAAAAAAAAACAGTGAGATAAAAATTAAGTCTGACTAATTACGATTCGATACGTCAAAATATTTTTCAAATTTGCTAACCTAAAAATTAAACAAAAAATAAATTTAAAAAAACAGTGAGATAAAAATTAAGTCTGACTAATTACAATTCGATACGTCAAAATATTTTTCAAATTTGCTAATCTAGAAATTAAGCAATAAATAAATTTAATAAAACATCAGGTAAAAAAATTAAGTCTGATTAATTACGATTAATCGATACGTCAAAATATTTGTCAATTTTACAAATCTAGAACTTAAACAATAAATAAATTTAATAAAACATCAGGTAAAAAAATTAAACCTGATTAATTACAATTAATCAATACGTGAAGATATTTTTCAAATTTGGTAATTTAGAAATTAAACAAAAAATAAATTAAAAAAAAATGTCATCGACAGAAACTTAGGTCATTGTACGCCGATAGCACAGCCAGGTTACTAGCCTTCTATAGAAAAAGTCTGCTCGAGGCTGTACTATGCATACCTGTGCAGTACGGGTGCATAGGAACGACGAGGACGGGTGCAAACGTAGAAAGTCACAGAGGTGGAAAGCAGCGGCAGCGTTCGAGCGCCATGTGTTACACATTCGTGTAAAGCGGCGGCGGTGTCGACTTACAGGTGCAAACTACCCCACCGTGACCGAAAGAAGTACCTATTCATTGTGTGTATTCGTATACGTATATCACAAACATTTTGTGGTATTATAGCTATGTACTTGTATGGTAAAAGCCTACAAAAATCTAAAATGCACTTAACTCCCAACTGTTGTACTATTTCTCGCTCTAACCCGCATTAAGAAATTTTTTTAAGCGTGTTTACCGACCGATCATAACAGTATGTAATAATCACACTTCCTGACTGTTTAAATCTTTTTTTTTAATCCCAACTGTTTAAACCTGCATCGTGAATAAATTTGATGTACAGTCGCACCCACATGGGGTTAATAATTGAGCCTAAGGGTGAATTTAGGTTGACTGTATTTAATTTTATGTGACGATAATTATGTCTGTTTTTTTTTTATAGTAATTTTTTATTGTGTAATTATCAAGTACTTGTAAATTATTATAATTTTTTTTGTAAGCTAATCTAATCGTTGGGTTTGATCTTGGGATGAAATGACACAAATCTCGTCTTTAGACTTGGAGGATTTAACATTCTGGAAAATTAATTACTTTTTTTTGTTAATGTAATAATTATTAATGGCCCAATTGAAAATCAAGGGATTAACAATAAATGGAATAAAATATAAATAAAACTATAATAATAATAATAATTATGATAATATACAATTTAATTTTTTTTTACTAAAAATGAATTCCGAAAAAAAAAATTGCTGAAATCCACATGAAATTATTATTACAACAATAAATTATCTTCTGATGGCTGTCAAATTATTTTTTTTGTTGTAATACTGCTCAAATTAGTAAAACAATTATTTCAATTAATTGCCCAGAATATCCTTCATCGAAAATAAAAATTATATTGTGAAAACCAAAATGTCGACGTCATAACAAGACAATTAAATTCAACGCCAGTCATCCAGAAATAACTTAATGAAATATCAAATTCCACAATGTTATAATAATAACAATTATAGCATTCAATTTTATTTTTTACTAAAAATAATTTTCATGCAGGTAAATCCACCTGAAATTATTATTACAATAATAAATTATCCTCTGTTTGTTGTCAAATTATTTTGTTCATTGCAATGTAGCTTAAATTAGTAAAACAATTATTTCAATTAATTGCCCAGAATGTCTCTAATAAAAAATAAAAATTATATTGTGAAAGCCCAAAATGTCGACGTCATAACAAGACAATTAAATTCAATGCCAGTTATCCAGAAATAACTTAATGAAATACCAAATTCCACAATGCAATAATAATAATAATTATAGCATTCAATTTTATTTTTTACTAAAAATAATTTTCATGCAGGCAAATCCACCTGAAATTATTATTACAATAATAAATTATCCTCTGATTGTTGTCAAATTATTTTGTTCATTGCAATGTAGCTTAAATTAGTAAAACAATTATTTCAATTAATTGCCCAGAATGTCTCTAGTCAAAAATAAAATTTATATTGTGAAACCCCAAAATGTCGACGTCATAACAAGACAATTAAATTCAACGCCAGTTATCCAGAAATAATTTAATGAAATACCAAATTCCGCAATGCAATAATAATAATAATTATAGTATTGAATTTTATTTTTTACTAAAAATAATTTTCATGCAGGCAAATCCACCTGAAATTATTATTACAACAATAAATTATCCTCTGATTGTTGTCAAATTATTTTTTTCATTGCAATACTGCTCAAATTAGTAAAACAATTATTTCAATTAATTGCCCAGAATATCCTTCATCGAAAATAAAAATTATATTGTGCAAACGAAAATGGCGACGTCATAACAAGGCAATTAAATTCAACGCCGGTCATCGTAAAGTAATTTAACACAGTATCGAATTCCACAATGGCAACTACACGAAATCGCGTTTGGGGGTCAATATCGTTGGTAAATTCTCGTTTCTGTCGATCGAAAGGGCCCATCTGGTCGTTGGGTTTTCTGTCGATTATGGGAGAGACCCATTAGCCACTGAGAGGTCGCCGATTTGGTCGCTTTCGCTCTCTCGTAGCGATATCAACCATGTGCAGACTCCCACGTACCTATATAGCCAACGGTCGTTCAATCTTGTGTGTATAGCTTAAGGTATATACTTCGCACTCGTTGCATGACGCTATGTGCATTGGGGCAACTATTCTCGCCCACTATCGGGGGCTACGAATTTACGAAACGAACCTGGGGGAGCTTTGTCGAAGGGTCGTGGCCCATTCCTATATATATGTACAGTATATATGGGGCATTCCAAGCGATAAACTCGATAAAAAATCGAGCTTCCATATTTTAAATTGGATTTATTCCTATTTCACTAGCTGTAAAATAGAAATAAACCAAAAACCGTAAGAATAAATTACTTTATTATTATTATTATAGTAGTAGCTTTAGTGCCATGTATACCCTATTGAGTGTTTACAATTTCCCTTCCCAAACACGGAAAAAAAGGCTTGGTTGGAACAACCAAGTGCCTTGGTTATATATGCGCCAGACAATTAATTGGTTAGATCAACCAAGTTATTTGTTAGGCTACCAATTTCTTGGTTGGTCTAACCGATTAATTGTCTGGCGCATATATAACCAAGGCACTTGGTTTTTCCAACCAAGCCTTTTTTTACGTGTACATATAATTCCCATAGAATCTGTTGTCAAAAATACATTTTTGGTATTGCCAAATACACAATTCACTTAGACTCTATACCAACAAAACGCAAAATAACTCTCTCTCATTCAGTCTTCTGATTCCGCTTTTCTCGCTATCTTTTGAATTCACCATAGTCCTCTCAAATTTCCGCTGAAACGCTCATAATATGTATCCTTTTTTCATTATTCCCTCGATGTTCACTTTTCCAAAATATTGTTTCGCTACTGTCTTCTTTCCCCTTCTTCCCTCGGTCTTCCGCCGCTGTTGACATTTCCGATTATCCTTTTCTCGTTGTTCCGTTGATGTAGACTTTCCCAAAATATTGTTTCCCTGCTATCTTCTTCCCGCTTCTTCTTTAGTTCTCTACTCTTCTATTTCTCCACAATGCTTTTCTTATAATGTTCCCTCTCAATTTCACTACTTCCACCATGTTCTTGATTCCAGATGTTCTCTTCTTCCGCATATCCGGAATTTTTCCCAGCATCTCCTGCAACATTTCTGTTTCCAGCTACTTCCCTTTATTTTCTTCTCGACTTTCCGTATATCTTCTACCCTGGTCGGTTGTTGTTGACTAACGGGTCTCCGTTCCCTTCCTTATCGACCGTAAATTTCCGTGTTTCAGCACCATCTACCGCTGCTCTCTTATTTCCAAATTTCTCGCCGCCATCTTGCCCTATTCCTGGCCGTAGACTTTCCCAAAATATTGTTTCCCTGCTATCTTCTTCCCGCTTCTTCTTTAGTTCTCTACTCTTCTATTTCTCCACAATGCTTTTCTTATAATGTTCCCTCTCAATTTCACTACTTCCACCGTGTTCTTGATTCCAGATGTTCTCTTCTTGCGCATATCCGGAATTTTTCCCAGCATCTCCTGCAACATTTCTGTTTCCAGCTACTTCCCTTTATTTTCTTCTCGACTTTCCGTATATCTTCTACCCTGGTCGGTTGTTGTTGACTAACGGGTCTCCGTTCCCTTCCTTATCGACCGTAAATTTCCGTGTTTCAGCACCATCTACCGCTGCTCTCTTATTTCCAAATTTCTCGCCGCCATCTTGCCCTATTCCTGGCCGTAGACTTTCCCAAAATATTGTTTCCCTGCTATCTTCTTCCCGCTTCTTCTTTAGTTCTCTACTCTTCTATTTCTCCACAATGCTTTTCTTATAATGTTCCCTCTCAATTTCACTACTTCCACCGTGTTCTTGATTCCAGATGTTCTCTTCTTCCGCATATCCGGAATTTTTCCCAGCATCTCCTGCAACATTTCTGTTTCCAGCTACTTCCCTTTATTTTCTTCTCGACTTTCCGTATATCTTCTACCCTGGTCGGTTGTTGTTGACTAACGGGTCTCCGTTCCCTTCCTTATCGACCGTAAATTTCCGTGTTTCAGCACCATCTACCGCTGCTTTCTTATTTCCAAATTTCTCGCCGCCATCTTGCCCTATTCCTGGCCGTAGACTTTCCCAAAATATTGTTTCCCTGCTATCTTCTTCCCGCTTCTTCTTTAGTTCTCTACTCTTCTATTTCTCCACAATGCTTTCCTTACAATGTTCCCTCTCAATTTCACTACTTCCACCATGTTCTTGATTCCAGATGTTCTCTTCTTCCGCATATCCGGAATTTTCCCCGCATCTCCTGCAACATTTCTGTTTCCAGCTACTTCCCTTTATTTTCTTCTCGACTTTCCGTATATCTTCTACCCTGGTCGGTTGTTGTTGACTAACGGGTCTCCGTTCCCTTCCTTATCGACCGTAAATTTCCGTGTTTCAGCACCATCTACCGGTGCTTTCTTATTTCCAAATTTCTCGCCGCCATCTTGCCCTATTCCTGGCCGGCTAACCTCACGCAGGAAAGCCACACAAAAAGTTCTCAGTCTTGTTCAGCACATAATATTTCCTTCAGATAACACTTTCCCGTATACTGTGTCTTATTCCTGTCACTTTGGTATGCCTTTTAATGGTGGCCTCTGTTTCGTCCACCAAATATTTTCCAAAAACACCGAACCCTACCGCAGACACGTCCATGCGACGCTAACGCCACCAACCGACTCCCGTATATTCTTATAATTATCATTGTGCAATCGTTCTAAATTTTGGTAAATAGTGTGTTGATTAATGTTAATTAATTACTTACCGTTTTTAGGGTCATAGTACAAGTCAGTGAAATAGAAATAAGTTTAATTAAAAATATAAAGGCTCAAACGTTTATCAAGTTGGCTTAGAATGCCCCATATATGTATATATAGCTATAGCTGCGATCTGTGCGTGCCCCTCGAGATACGGCCAACGGCAAATGATTCACGGACGCGTGCCACGCCGCATTAGACGCACGATCATCCTTGTGTTGATTGTATATATATATATACACGCATATATGTGTATATAACGTATTTGACGCTTCTGCGAGTCTTCTCCAGTCATTCTTTTGGACAGCCAACGTGATGGGGATGTGCTAACGAGTCATTGTTGTTCATCTATTGATTTTTTTTTCTCCTACTCGATATTTCTCCGGCGCCTTTTGGCCCCTGCTGGTATTTTCTGGCCTGCGAATCACAGATTTAATGGTTGTCCTCGTGTTAGGTGATAGCTTGTCATTTTTCATAAGGAAAATAATTTGCATACACAGGGAACGAGTTGGAAAATAAATGAAGGGGTGCTCGGGAAAAAATTGAGAAATGTGTTCATATCGGACCTCAAAAAATATCATTTGAAAATAAATTTTTTATTAAATACGTTCAAGTAGGTTATTTTATTTTTTTGTTATTGATAAAAAAAAGTTCAACTATTTAAACTTATTCCGATGTGATTAAATTTCAAAATTATAATCCATTTTTGGCTCCAAAAATGGATTCTGCTTTTTATTCCGAATAACTGTCGACTAATCGAATTCTTGAATCTCAAAATCGCCTCAGATTCGAAAATAATTAATGAAACGTAAAAAAAGTACCAAAAGTTCGAAAAAAAAATTTCATTCAGTAATTAAAAAAAAGTATTTATTAATTTTCGTGCCATTGTACTAATATTCATAATAATGAAATTAATAATAAATATAATTAATAATTTTTTTTAAATTTCTTTATTACGAATGAAAAGAATAGGAAAAAAGTCATTAATTTTTTTAAGAAATTGAATAGGCGGCTCGTATGAAACTTGTAATGATCTCCAGGCGTACTTATATATATATAATTATATATTTAATTATATAAAGAGCAATTAGCATTTTCTTACATATGTAATTAGTTAGCGCCACCATATGGCATCGCGTGAGAGTTGCAACCCTATATACTTACTATTACAAGCTTATAGCCACACACTATGCACTGTATAGAGCTATACGTTACGATATGTGCTTAAAGAGAATACAGAAGTGTGCGCGATCGTCAATGCGTGACTATCGCTGAGCCGGTGTCGACGCAATTTTAATATATTCGTAACATGTTTAAATTGGTCAATTGTGAAGCTGCTGCCACTACTAGACGTTTCCCCACATCAAGCTCACCTGACTCAGTGCCTCGACAATTAATTTATACCGTAATTAATTCAGCATATGTTCCTCTGTTTTTTTTCCGCAGTGTTGTCAAGTTTTTATTTTATCGTCAACAAGGATGCTGCATTATCAATGTTTACACAAAAAATTAAAAAATATTAATTTATTAATAATAATATATATATATAATAATTTAATATTTTTCATTTTTTATTATTTTATTAAAATTATTATATTTTGTAAAATTAAATTATTTATATTTGGTAAATGTGGTAAATTCAATTAATTTAAAAAAAATAAAAGTATTAATACTAATATATTATTATTCGCTATAAAACATTTTGTCAAAAATATAGGTGAGATATTAAATTTCGGAATTTTAGACATTCGTGTATTTCACGAATTCACTTTAAAATTTAAATAGTAAAATTAAAAATTAATAATAGTGGAGTAAATTATCATTTTTTTTAATTTTATGAAAATTACAAAATTTCTGTAATAATCTAGATATTACATGACCAAAATTGTAAAATTTCATTAAAATTCTTAATATTAATTGAGCGATTTGTAAATTCATATGCAGGATTTTTATATCTGTATAAAAATCACAAATTCATGGTCTATTTTTTTTTTTTTTTAAAGTCAGCCTTGTGGCGCTGCTAGTTTTGAAATAAAATTGACACTGTGATTACGTCGTTCAGATCCGTTGAGAATATTTCATCAAACTTCCACTCGTCAATCGGGGAATCTGCAGGAATCGTCCGCACCCTTCCCAAATCAAGATATAGGCTCACAACCCTGAAGAAACTCAACAGGCACGCTGAGCTGAAGACAACCGCTGCACGCAGTGTGTGAGAAAAGAAAAAAGTGGGATAACGAAAGAACCTAAAGGTATACATCGCATATACTGTGAATATACGTTTCTCCATGAGTCATTGTGCCTAGAAGAATTCTGTGTACCTATCGCAAATCGTATATATATAAAGCTATGTATCTATTGATTAGCCGGTTGGGTGAAAAGGTACCTCTGAGTCAGCGCAGTAGATGTTAAATTTAAGATTTGTCATCGGGACTGCAAACTTTTACGCCCCTCAAAAATCCATTCACTGAATTCCCTACTTTTCAAACTGTACATTGCATTATAGTAGTATGAAACATTATTTTTTTTTAAACAGTATGTTTTTTGTAGCTAAAGAAAATATAAGAGGAAAAGATGACAATAATTGAATGATTTTATTTATCCAAGGAAAATACTGGATACATACTTTTTTCTCTTGAGGGCTGAACAGAAATTTATTAAATTTTACCAAAGGCCTAGTTTTCGGCAGGAACTTACTACTACTGTTATAGTTATATCCTCTAAGTTGTAGCTTCGAAAAATATGTAAAAAAAAATTATTGCAAAAATAAAAAAGATCAACATTTTTTTTCTTCTTCTAATCTACTGGGCCGATTTTCAGGGAAAAAATATATGTTGATGGAACGATTGAGAGTGCATGGAAAAAAAATGGAAATCAATATCGTTCACAGGAAGGATTAGAAAAAAAATCTTTTGTTATGTTTACTTTTTTTGTTGTCAGATCCATCTTCTGCAGTCACCATTTTTTTTTATAAAATATACAGGCACTGATGAGAATCATACATTTTTTCGAACTTAATTCGAGCGATACTATATAGTTTAATAAATAAATATAAAGTTCTAGTGACATTGATAACTTACTACAACTATTATAGTTATATCCTATAATTTTTGTAAATTTGTCAAATTTACCAAAAATTTACAGAATTCACCAAATTTACCATATTTACAGAATTCACCAAATTTACCATATTTACAAAATTCACCAAATTTAGAGAATTCACCAAATTTACCAAATTTACAGAATTCACCAAATTTAAAAAATTTACAGAATTCACAAAATTTCCCAAATTTACAGAATTCACAAAATTTCCCAAATTTATAGAATTCACAAAATTTACTAAATGTGCAGAATTCACCAAATTTACCAAATTCACAAAATTTACCAAATTTACAGAATTCACCAAATTTACTAAATTTTCCAAATTTAAAGAATTCACCAAATTTACAGAATTTACAAAATTTACATAATTTACAGAATTCACCAAATTTACTAAATTTTCCAAATTTAAAGAATTCACCAAATTTACAGAATTTACAAAATTTACATAATTTACAACATTTACAGAGTTCACCAAATTTACCAAATTTACAGAATTCACCAAATTTCCCAAATTTATAGAATTCACCAAATTTACCAAATTTACAAAATTCACAAAATGTACCAAATTTACAGAATTTACAAAATGTACCAAATTTACAGAATTTACAAAATGTACCAAATTTACAGAATTCACAAAATGTACCAAATTTACAGAATTTACAAAATGTACCAAATTTACAGAATTCACAAAATGTACCAAATTTACAGAATTCACAAAATTTACCAAATTTACCAAATTTACAAAATTCACAAAATTTACCAAATTTACAGAATTCACAAAATGTACCAAATTTACAGAATTTACAAAATGTACCAAATTTACAGAATTCACAAAATGTACCAAATTTACAGAATTTACAAAATGTACCAAATTTATAGAATTCACCTAATTTACCAAATTTACAGAATTCACCTAATTTACCAAATTTCCAGAATTCACTAAATTTACCAAATTTACAGAATTCACCTAATTTACCAAATTTACAGAATTCACCTAATTTACCAAATTTACAGAATTCACAAAATTTACCAAATTTACAAAATTCACAAAATTCACCAAAATTACTAAATTTACAGGCTAAATACGATTCAGTGGCGAAAAGTCAGGAGACATGGTTAGCGAGTTTAACAAAATTTTGGGGACACGAGGGAGGTGTAGAGGCGTGCGCGTGCGGCAGATGAGCCCTCTTGCGTCGGTGACAGGGCACGCGTGTGTTATTTCGTAATGGTATCGTGTAGCTTGACGACAGGGCCCATTCCGCAAGCGAAGAAGACAATATATGTAATGTAAATGCGGAACCAGACGCCAACGGGCACGCCCGCCTCGTCTTGAAGGGGTTGTATACCGGGCGCTACATATATTTACATACATATATGTATAAAGGCGAAAACAGCTCACATTTATGCGACATATTGTATAAGTGGTTCTCGACGAAAAATCCCACACTTGCACAGTAAATGCAGACACCACCGTCGTTATACTGTGACGGCCGCGCCCACGACCAAAAATATACAAAATTAAATGAAGAAGGAGAAGCAAAAAATCCAAAAAAAAAAAGACAAAAAGGAAATTAAAAGAAAAAGACCACCAAAGAGATAGGAAAGGAATAAAGATTTGATTTAATTTAATTTTGTTTATTATGCCCAAATTAAACCAAAAAAAAAAACAAACTAATAAAAAGAAAATGAATTGTTGATATTTGCTATGAAATCGAATAAAAACTAAAAATAAAGTACCGATTTTTAAAAATATTTTCCACATGCGTTTAGTAATAAAGAGTAAGAATATCGTCACAATTAGTATAAATAAAATAAGAATTTAATATAAATAAAATTAATAAAATCGATGATTAAATAAGTATCGATTGACTATCAGAACTAAAAATAAAATAAAAATATGTGTAATATTATAAAAAATATATATATATATAAAATATATAGACTGCAAATGGATTGAGAATTTGGCGAGCCAAAAGACAGTTTAAGAATTCAATGAAGAGAGAAAGAGAAAGGAGAAAGAAATGAAGAGAGGGAGAAAGAGGGGAGAAAGGACTGAAAAGTGGTGCACACCTATGCACATGTGAAGAAGAGACGTAGAGACTTCCTTCTTATACAGTGCAACGGCACGTGGATCACCTCCCACAGGAAGAACCTCTTCCTGCACATCGCGCACCTTTCACTTCTCTTGGGGATAGGTGCAAGTTCTATTTCTTCTTCCTCGTATTACATATTATTATTGTACGTACATGTGTTGCTCGTGGATCGGTAGATTTAAATGCTTTTGTACTTCGAACGCACGATTTCCAATTCCGAGGGGAATTAGTCATTTATGTTGACGCTACTACACATTTTTATGAATTTAATCGTCTATTTAGCTGTGAATAATAATTGTTGTTCAAATTATAATTAATTATGATTGTAATACTAATTTCAGGAGAATTTATGAATTAATTTTTATTTAAATATTAATTCAGGAAGAATTTGGAATTAATAATCTAGTGAAAAAAATCCTGATTTTTTTTAATACACCGAATTTAGTTTTAAAAAATCTTGAATTTTTTAATACTCCGAATCTGGTTTTAAAAATTCTTGAATTTTGTAATACTCCGAATCTGGTAAAAAAAATCTTTAATTTTTTTTGCACCGAATCCGATTTAAAAAATCTTGAATTTTTTAATACACTGAAGCCGGTTTCAAAAATCTTGATTTTTTTAACACACCGAATCTAGGGAAAAAAAATCTTGAATTTTTTAATACTTCGAATCTGGTATAAAAAAATCTTGAATTTTTTTTTGCACCGAATCCGTTTTAAAAAATCTTGAATTTTTTTTGCACCGAATCCGTTTTAAAGAATCTTGAATTTTTTAATACACTGAATTCGGTTTAAAAAAATCTTGATTTTTTCAATACACCGAATCTGGTAAAAAAAAAAAATCTTGAACTTTTTAACCCACCGAACCTGGTAAAAAAAATCGTGAATTTTTTAACCCACCGAATCTGATAAATTAAAAAATTACCAGATTTATGGTAATTAAACCAGATCGTTCTCTCCGTGAACTAAATTCAGCTTGCTTCGACAAAATAGTTTTTTTTCTGAGTACGCATACTGGCTCATTGGTCTCTAGTTTTTTTTTTCTTCGCCTCGTTATATATTTTTGCCGGTGTGTTCTCACAATGCTGTGAGCACCTTGTCCCATTGTCGAGAGTTCGTAGCATTGACTGAAGCCTCTATGCGAGAGGTCGGTCGATAGCAGGCACAAAAAGAAAAGGAATGAAATCTTTCTCAGCCGAATTTGCAATACGCCAATAATAAAAGAGTTACAAAAATTAGCAATATTAGACTTCACAGTACAAAAATATTAAATATTCCTTGAACATCGAGAACTACACATTTTAATAAATAGGGAATAACATTCACACCATAATCTTCTTTAAAAAAAAAAAAACTGCAAAGTTCTCATTGCAAAATTCATGTCGAAGTTGAAGTCTGCAGAAATTTAAAAAAAAAATTGAAATTACAATAAAATTGGAACCACTCTATCGATTCTCGCCAAATTTCGTACACATTATAGTTTGATGGTAGTTCATTTACGTACAAAATTTTAGCATGATATCTCTTAGTTCGCAAAAGTTTTAGCGCGAAAACGATTTTTTCATAATTTTCGAAATGCTGCAAAATGTGAATTTTGTAACCGATTCGTGTCACCTACAATCCCAAACATTGTTGTATGTCAGCCGACTTGTGTGCCAAATTTGAAGAAAATACATCTAAAATTACGACAGTTATCGTGCTTACAAGGAAATCTGCACATACACACACACACACACGTATACAGACATTTTTTCCAAACCGCTTTTCTCGACGATTTGAACCATTCTGAAAGTCCTGATATGAGATTCTCAATAAAAAAAAAATGTTTGCACGAAAACAAAGCATTCCTCTATTCAGAAGCAAAAAAAACTGCAACTCCAGAAAATTCAATTGAAACTAACACCAAAAAGGAAAAAAGTAGTATGCGCATGATCATTCAACAGCGAAGCCGTCCAGAATACAATACCCCAACATTATATCAATTCCGATAATAATCAGGCACGCGGCAATGAATAAAAATTTCAAAAACCCATAAATACCTCCTCGAACAGTACAAAAGTCAGTACAACTGGCAAATTCCTAAAACCGTCAGTACCTTTTGCTCACGTATTAAATACATACATATCCAGCTCCTTAAATATTCTTCTAATTTTTGGTGCTGCTACTTTTAAATAACATTTGACCCAAGACGAAACTAACATTTCTTCTTTAAAAAGAAAAAAAAACCGAAACTCCAGAAAATTGAATTGAAACTAACACCAAAAAGGAAAAAAGTAGTGTGCGCATGATCATTCAACAGCGAAGCCGCCCAGAATACAATACCCCAACATTATATCATTTCCGATAATAATCAGGCACCCGGCAATGAATAAAAATTTCAAAAACCCATAAATACCTCCTCAAATAGCACAAAAGTCAGTACAACTGGCAATTCCTAAAACCGTCAGTACCTTTCGCTCACGTATTAAATACATACATATCCATATACATTAAAAAGCTCCTTAAATGTTTTTCCAACTTGTGGCGTTGTTACTTTCAAATAACATTTGATGCACTATGAAAGTAACACTTTTATAAATACAGAATAACATCCACACCATAATCTTCTTTTAAAAAAACCGAAACTGCAGAAAACTCAATTGAAACTTGAAACTAACACCAAAAAGTAAAAAAAGTAGTATGCGCATGATGATTCAACAGCGAAGCCGCCCAGAATACAATACCCCAACATTATATCATTTCCGATAATAATCAGGCACGCGGCAATGAATAAAAATTTCAAAAACCCATAAATACCTCCTCAAATAGCACAAAAGTCAGTACAACTGACAATTCCTAAAAACGTCAGTACCTTTCGCTCACGTATTAAATACAAACATATCCATATACATTAAAAAGCTCCTTAAATGTTTTTTCCAACTTTTGGCGATGTTACTTTCAAATAACATTTGATGCACCATGAAACTAACATTTTAATAAATACAGAATAAAATCCACACCATAATCTTCTTTTAAAAAAACCGAAACTCCAGAAAATTCAATTGAAACTTGAAACTAACACCAAAAAGTAAAAAAAGTAGTGTGCGCATGATGATTCAACAGCGAAGCCGCCCAGAATACAATACCCCAACATTATATCATTTCCGATAATAATCAGGCACGCGGCAATGAATAAAAATTTCAAAAACCCATAAATACCTCCTCGAACAGTACAAAAGTCAGTATAACTGGCAATTCCTAAAAGCGTCAGTACCTTTCGCTCACATATTACCTACACACATACCCATACATATACACATATACACATTATACAGTTAGTAGTCATGTGACTGCACACAGACGGCATTTAAATGGAAGCAGCGTGACACAACGCAGACCTACCCTAAGATTATATTGTACAACGAGTGCGATTCTCTCACCGAGAGAGCACAAACACAGTGCAATCGACCTGCACTAGTACCTTACTCTCCACTTCGTCTCACACACACACACACACATAAATATAAAAAACACATACATACATACATACGCACACACATATTAAATTTAGCAGTATAAGTGTACTACTATATATACGAAACATGCTCGACAAGAGCCCCTAACAGGCAGGGGGTTGGTCTGTGCTGGCAGGCTGCTCGTCGGGTGGTTTTCTGTGCGTTCATACGGTATTAGCGAGCGCAAGCGAGGCGAGGGGTGAGTCGCAGCCGGCACGCGCCCAACGAATTTTTCACCCAACGGATATACCGCCGAGAAACTTTTCAGCCTCTTTCACGTAAGCGAGACACAGACATATACAAGAAAAAAAAAAAAAGAAGCGAGTCCCGTGGTGTATGGAACGAAGAAACGAGCTGACGAACGTGTGACACCACTAAGAAAGTCTGACGGTGAATGTGTGGTTGTGTCTGGCTCTTCGCAATCTCGCTTCGTTTATGCTGGTGTATGTTGGCGAAACCTGGCCAACAGTTACTCTTCTTTCGTTCCTCAATCGTCCTCGTCGTCGTCGTCGTCGTGTAGTCTTTCAAGATCGGTGAATGAAGCGAATCCGGCGGAACCCAATCGATAACTTGGAACGTTATGGATTTGCGAACGGTGAATGGCGAGGCGAATGTGTTACTTGGGATATACTGATGCTGATAAGCTCCTTTGATGAGAATACTGAACTTTGGGGAAGCGGATGTTTATAGTACATTTAGAAAATACAGGAAAAGCTTGGACATATTTTTTTTAAATTCATTTTGTTTCTTTCTTGTTGATTCATTTTTGATTTTTCATAGCGGAAGCTTTGTTTTCGTGAAAAAAAATTTTTTTAATGAGATTTTCCTGTTACGACTCTCGAAATGGTCCAAAATGTCGAGAAAAGTGTTTTAGAAAAAATTTAGATTTAGATTTAGATTTTATTAAGATCCTGGGATTTTAAACCTCCTAAGGACCTGAGCCAGGAAAGAATACATATTCATTCATAATTTTATGGATGAATGTGTGTGTGTGGCCGGCATTTAAAAATAAAAATTACACTCAGAGAAATCGTAGTAGTACAGTCAACTATAGAGTGACAACTATTAATTTCTAGTCCATGCAACATTTTCATAATTACGGTAACTATAAAAATAGTTATGGTAACTATTTGGTAGTTATAGTAACTATTTGATAGTTGTGGCGACTATAAAAAAATTGGTCGTACGAACTAAAAATGAATAGTTGGGACTTTGTAGTTACTAATACCATAATTTTCTCTCAGTGTACATATGTCAAGAGTGGCTTGAATAATCGGATTGAAATTTGGAACACATGTGGGTCTGGTCGTTTTTGTTTGTGATAATTTTTAAAAAAAATTTCGTTTTACTCTAAAATAAGTTCAAATTTTATTTCTTTCCAATTTTCGAAAAAATGTTGTTTGCGATTTAGCTGCCGTAAATTTTTTAGCTATGGGGCTAAATATTTTTTTATAAATGAAGCTATGTTAAAGGAGGATCGGTATTGAATTTGAGATGAATGTATAAGTTCGGTTATTATGGGAATTTGGATGTTTCAAAAAATTTACGTTTTGCTCTAACTCTCGTAAAATTTTACTAAATCAACTTCAATTTTTTGCAGACGAAAAATAACATTCAGCGCTGCTACGTACCAAATTTGGCGATGATCGGTAAAGCAGTTCGGATTTTGCGTAATTTTGAATTTTTCATAAAACTATAGAGGTACCGAAAAAATTTTGCACATTGATTCTTCTTTAATTTGCTTACTTTTTTGAAAAAATACAAAAATATATAAAATCAAGATTTGGACTTACATTTTATCGAAAATTGCATCAAAGATTCCCATCAAGTTTATAAAATCATTAAAATATATCAGCATTCAAGCTCTTAATTAACATTTTACTTAAATTTTTACGCCCTTCCTAAATCAAAATAATGGATAAATGGCACTTTTGCGACCTTTTCGGTTTTTCATCAAATTAAAATGTAGTATGTATTTCCAATGAAATTTCATTACTTTAAACATTTATTTTTCCAAAAAATTTACATATAAATTTTAAAAGATTAATAAATAGCTGCCAAAATATATAAAATATGCTTAATTAAAAGTTAAAGCATCGAGCCGAAAATTTTCACCTACATCATATATCAAAGATACTCTATCGACCATAAAACTAATATAAAAGTAATTTCGCATAAAAAAAAAATCTGTCACTGATAAAAACCTCCAATTTCCCATAAATTCGTCTTTTCGCAAATTCCCTGTATCCTTATCGACCGCGACAAAAATATGGTATTTACCGAACCGATTAAATTGCCAATTCAGCGAAGCGACTAGCACGATAATCCCAGATACGGTTGTATCAATTTTCGTGGAAGGGAATTCTCAGGCCTTGAGTTTACGACTCAAAAATCGCGCTTAGCAACGCACTTAAAATCGTCGAGGATCTCGTGAATGGCAAATAAAAATTCGACCAAGGTAAAAAAAAAAATAAAAAAAAATAAAAAATAAAAAAGTTGATTAGCAATTCGGCGGGCGACCGTTAAAGGTTGCGAAAGTGCATCGTCTTGACGAAATGTTGCGGGACCTGCCTTACGGGTCCTACAGGATATGTTAATGCTTCTCGTTGTCGGGGACCCTCTTAAACCCTTTCCTCTCCGAACGCGCCCTATACACTATAGCCATATACTTCTCGTCGTCGTCAAGAGCATTTCTCTCTTTCTCAATCCTTTATTTTTTTTATATTCCTTTCTTCCAACACGACCAAAGCGGCGCGCGTTCACCTTCGGGACATTTAAAATTTAAATTCCGATCGGAAAACTATTTGCCGAGGGAGATATCAGCGCCATGTAACGTTTTCGGCCCGGACCGAGATTACTGAATTTATTTTCGTCAAGGATGTTCGACACTTCATTCACAGACAAAATGAACCGCTACCGATGATCAATTTATTTTTACAAATTGATTTATTATACACGATACAGGACAAATCGTCATGGAGTTAAGTCGTTTTATCAATCAAAGAAGAATATTGTCATAGTTGCATACTTTTTTAGAAGCTGTCAGGTATTTTTTTTAAATTTTCGTTGCGAATAACATTAATAATGTAATTATTTTAAAAATTTCATATAAATGAGAAAATAGTGCTTTTTTTTAAAGATGGAATAATTGAATTTCGATTTACTGCTAACACAACATTATTTTAGAGGCTTAGTCATTTTGGTATCATTTTTTTATTTCCAAATACTGATAACATTAATTTCGTAATTTGAAATTTTTTTGAAAAATTGGTAAAAAAATTTATTTAAATTACAATTTTATAAAAAAAATTATTTAAATTAAAATTTGATAAAAACATTTATTTAAATTATAATTTCATTTAAAAAATTGAGAGTAAGAAAATGTCACTCTTCTCTTTCTCAATCCTTAATTTTTTTATTTTCCTTTCTTCCAACACGGCTAAAGTGGCTGCGTTCACCTTCGGGGGATTTAAAATTTAAATTCCGATCGGAAAACTATTTGCCGAGGGAGATATCAGCGCCATTTAACGTTTTCGGCCCGGACCGAGATTACTGAATTTATTTTCGTCAAGGATGTTCGACACTTCATTCACAGACAAAATGATCCGCTACCGATGATCAATTTATTTTTAGAAATTGATTTATTATACAGAATACATTTGACTTTTCATTATGGAAAACGTTATTGGAGTTAAGTCGTATTATCAATCAAACAAGAATATTGTCACATAGAATGTTAGTAATTTTTTAAATTTTGTTCATTGCTAATAATATTAATAATGTAATTATTTTGTAAATTACATATAAATGAGAAAATATGTGTTTTTTTTTTAAGTTGAAATTATTGAATTTCGATTTATTGCTAACAATATTATTTTAGAGGCCTTAGGCATTTTGGTGTCATTTTTTATTTCCAAATACTGATAACATTAATTTAGTAATAATTTGAAATTTTTTTGAAAAAATTGGAATATTTAATAAAAAATTTAATTTAAATTAGATTTAAAAAAAAAGAAAATTTAATTTGAATTAAATTAATTTAAAAAAAAAAATTAATTTAAATTAAATTAATTTTTTAAAAAATTTAATTTAAATTAAATTAATTTTAAAAAAATTTGATTTAAATTAAATTTTTTTTTATTTCAATTAAAATTTCATTAAAAATTTGACAGTACGAAAATGTCTCGCTTCTCTTTCTCAATTCTTTATTTTTTATTTTTTCCTTACTTCCAACACGGCCAAAGTGGCTGCGTTCACCTTCGGGGGATTTAAAATTTAAATTCCGATCGGAAAACTATTTGCCGAGGGAGATATCAGCACCAGGTAACGTTTTCGGCCCGGACCGAGATGCCGGAATTTACTTTCGTCAAGGATGTTCGTCACTTCATCGACAGACAAAATGATCGGTTACCGACGATCAATTTATTTTAGGGAATTGATTTATTATACACGATACATTTGACTTTTCATTGTGGACGACAAATCGTCATGGAGTTAAGTCGTATTATCAATCACACAAGAATATTGTAATAGTTGTGGTTGCTACCAGGAAATTTAGAAAGACCTAAGCAGGTATCAACGACGTTTTGATGTTTTATAGTGAAGGAGAATACAGAGAATTTTGTTTTGGGAATTATTATGTGTCAAGAGGTTACTTTGGATTGATAGATTGTTGAATTTTTAGTCATAAATCGACACCTCATTACTCTTGACGGTTGGAATTTTATCCATCAGTAAAAACAACGGAAGAGACGAAAATGCACAAAAATGAAAATTTGTTTATTAACCAAAATTTTTTTGAAATTGTAACCACTATTAAGTGACAACTTTAAATAAGATACAACTATAAAGTGATAACTTTGAGTATCTTGTCGAATATCCAATATTGTAGAATGTAGTTTCTCGAATTGCCGCTAGATGGCGAATTCGTGTATTCGCTTCTCTCGAATGTAAAACGCCGCTGCATCTAAATATAAACTGTATTCCAAATCAAAGACGGAAAGATCATTCTCATGGAGTTTTTCTTTTGAAATTCTATTATTATTATACAGAATTAGTATTTTTTTTAAATCCCTTGTTAATAAACAAGGATTTTTTAGTTATAAATACGTCAGAACAATTATGAACTCTAACACAAAGTACAACTAATCTAAACATAGGCCATCGATTAATGCGTACTCTACCGGATAAAAAAAATCCAAAGGCCCAATTTTTCTCTCACGATTCTGCAATATCGGTGCCCAGATAATTTCCCTCCGCGACAATCGTTGCACTTGAATCCCTTTCATTCCCCTCTTTGTCATTCCTTTTTTTTAAATTGATTGTTAATAAGCGATAAGTTATTAATACCGGATTTTACAGTTATAAATACATCAGAAACATTATGAACTTTAACACAACCTACAACTAACCCATCATCGATTAATGCGTACTCTTCCGCATTAAAAAAAAATCCAAAATCCCAATTTCTCTCACGATTCCGCAATATGCCCAGATAATTTCTCTCCGAGACTATCGTTGCACTCGACTCCCTTTCTTTCCCTTTTTTGCCATTCCGGTCACAGTCTGGACACAACGGTCGAACCTTTTCAATCTCGCCACGGCAAAAATTGTTGCTGGTTGCGTTTTGACCGTCGTCCCCAAGAGACCCCCGATTCCACGCGGTTATTGAAAAGAAATCAGAATTCTTTACCCTCTCTGTAAAGAACTGGACGACGCGATGTGTGATGGTACTAGTCTACATACCTTGTACCTACCAACCAACCAACCAACCACCCATCCAACCAACCAACCCACCTATATAGGTACCTGGATCCTCAGAAGAATCGTGTCTCCTTCGTACGTTCGACTGAACCAACTCGAGCAGCCAAGCAACTCTCTCTCGGTTTATTAAAAAGAAACCGGAGTACACTCTTGGCTATACATTGCAAACTGAACCCAGTCTGGAAGAGAGTCCCGAGGGTAGATTTGTCCGTCTGTCTCGTGGTGTGTATTTGCTTGTATATATATATACATTGCGAATGAAGAAGAGGACAAGAAGATGCAGGAGCGGTTCGTCTCCGAGGTCCGGTAACCCAAAGGTACGTTTCCTTTGGGGTTTGCGCTGCTTTTACTCCCCGGTGTATGTTCTCCGTTACCAAAAGCGTTTTCTTGCCTTCTCTTTTAGCATCCCTTCGCTTTCGTCTGCCTTTCACTCGCGCGATCGTTTCACCCCCTGCGACTCGCATCTGGCACGAGCCCTTATAATTATTTATAAGCAACTTTAGCCGAATGGTCAGGAGGGATGAGGAGATGTGTTGTCGCCGCGTGCTCCAAGAGCGGAATCACCGGACCCGCACCAGTTATCCTCTTCTTCTTCTGCTTCTTGTCCCGCGGTCGCGTACCGATCTGGCGATTTATCTTCAGGAGACTTAATTTGTCAGACGGTGGATTTGAAGCGAATGCTGAGATTTATTGTTCTACGGCTACTCAGGATCATTTCTTATTAGATTGTTAAAAAAAGATAGTAAATTTGCAGTAGATAGTGACAGGAAATTCACCAAATCTACAAAATAATGATTCGAATAACATGCATTAGAAAATTACAAAACTGGCGAGTTATTGTAATTGCTAAAATCAAGAATTTAAATCACCACAAAAAACCTACTAAATCAAATTTTTCGCCTCGAATAAATAGAATAGAGCAGAATAGTATTTATTTGCTTTCAGAAAATTTCCCTATTACAAATTTGATTATAATAATAATCACTGGCCTTTGAGACCATATTTCGCCTCGAATAAATGTTTCAAGATCTTTATTCTGAAAATCTATACAAAACCAAACCCCTTTTTATTTTTATTTTGCGACGTCCTACCAATTGACAGAATTCTCGATACATTAGAAAATTACTAATAAAAATTCTTACCAATTAGCGAATAATTATTGACGTATATTCCCATTAAAAAATTACTCTTTAGGGAAAAAAAAATTATTTTTCAATGGAAATCCAGAAATTGACATATTAGATCTGATCTCAAAGTAATCATAGAAAATTCTGGCGCCCATTATGATAAAAAAAAAAGTGAACAGAAGGAAGAGAAATTTATTCTCTGTTCTTCGTTGTAATAACGAGCACGTGCCTCCTGTCAAAGGTTCCTTAGCTCCGTAATGCCATAATCATTCCAGATGCTTGGTAGTTCTTGCGTGCAGCATATTCTATCGGTAAGAAAATGGGGGAGAAGGCGCCGCGGCTCGTTATAACGACACCCTTATCTCGGGGGTTGTAGACAGGGGAACGGGGCGATTCAACATGAATTAGGCAAGCAAACGTGATGCAGTGTATATATTTAGTAGTGCTAGGGGACACAACAGTAGAAGGAGCTCCCGCACCCCCGCGCTCGCGCGTGCCCGTCGCTCGAACAGGTGAATCGACAGGAACATAAGGCATTTCCACCTTGCGGCTCGTGCGTTTTCCGTTGGACACATGCGCGAGGCACGAGCTCGCTTCACCGAGCCGGAACTCTACGAGCACTGGTGCGATCACCCGGTGGCTATGCTCCTCGTACTTCTATACACTAGTACGTTTTTCGACACTAACACGTTTAGTAACAGTTGCAACTATGTTTTTCATTTAAAATTTAAAGGGACTACTGAAACGATAAATCGGTGGTGGGCTTTGAAATGGAATAATTGAATAACAATGGAGGACATGGATAAACACTTTTTTAGAGGATTTTAGTCATTTTTCGTTCGATGTAGAGGAAGCTTTGTTTTGCGAGACATTTTTTTTTTTTTTTTTAGGTTTTTAGGTTGGGTTACTTAAAATGGTTGAAAGCAGAGAGAAAAGTGGTTTAAATTTGTGGAAGGATGTGTGCGTGTGTGTGGAAGGATTGCGAAATTCAAAACGCTGGATAGCAAGAATGGGTTTAACAATTGAGATGAAATTTACGAAAAAGTTTAAACATCTTGTGAGATTTTATAAGAGTTTGAATTTATTGAAAAAAGTATGTACGCTTTCTAGATGTCACAATTTTTTTAGCTAATGAGATAAATAGTTTTTAAGTAATAAAGCTATGTAAAAGGACGGTCGGTATTGAATTTGAGTTAAATCTATCAAGCTGTTTGGATTTTACAGAAAATTGATGTTATCGTTCTAATTCAAGTCAACTACGACAAACTCAGCTCGAATTTCCTGCAAGGACGAACTAATATCCAGCTGTCGTAATCTTAGACACATTTACATATAAATAGGAGAAAAAAGTCTTATACATTGCATTTTTTTTCTTCAAGATATCAAATTTTGTCCTTCACTATCGTTCTCAAGTCGAATATTCTACCACAGAAAATACCGGTTACAAGCCTTTTAACGATGATTTTTAAAAAAGTCACTTTTTTCCGTTTCTGATTTCAGAATTCACAGATCCGACTTTCGGTCGGAAAATCCAAGCTAAATTTTTTTCTTCAAGATATCGAATTTTGGTCTTCACTATCGTTCTTAAGTCGCATATTCTACCACAGAAAATACCGATTACAATGCTTTTTATGATGATTTTAAAAAAAGACACTTTTTTCCGTTTCCGATTTCAGAATTCCGATTTCGAATTTTGGTCTTCACTATCGTTCTCAAGTCGCATATTCTACCACAGAAAATACCGATTACAATCCTTTTTACGATAATTAAAAAAAAAAGTCACTTTTTTCCGTTTCCGATTTCAAAATTCACAGATCCGACTTTCGGTCGGAAAATCCAACCTAAATTTTTTTTCTTCAAGATATCGAATTTTGGTCTTCATTATCGTTCTTAAGTCGCATATTCTACCACAGAAAATACCGATTACAATGCTTTTTATGATGATTTAAAAAAAAGTCACTTTTTTCCGTTTCTGATTTCAGAATTCACAAATCTGACTTCCGGTCGGACAATTCAACCTAAATTATTTTTTTTCAAGATATCGAATTTTGGTCTTCACTATCGTTCTTAAGTCGCATATTCTACCACAGAAAATACCGATTACAATCCTTTTTACGATGATTAAAAAAAAGTCACTTTTTTCCGTTTCTGATTTCAGAATTCACAGATCCGCCTGTCGGTCGGAAAATCCAAGCTAAATTTTTTTCTTCAAGATATCGAATTTTGGTCTTCACTATCGTTCTCAAGTCGCATATCCTACTACAGAAAATACCGATTACAAGCCTATTTACCATGATTTTAAAAAAAGTGACTTTTTTTCGTTTCTGATTTCAGAATTCACAGATTCGACTTTCGGTCCGAAAATTCAACCTAAATTTTTTTTTTCAAGATATCGAATTTTGGTCTTCACTCTTGTTCTTAAGTCGCATATTCTACCACGGAAAATACCGATTACAATCCTTTTTACGATGATTAAAAAAAAAGTCACTTTTTTCCGTTTCTGATTTCAGAATTCACAGATCCGACTTTCAGTCAGAAAATCCAATTTAATTTTTTTTCTTCAAAATATCGAATTTTGGCCTTCATTATCATTTTCAAGTCGCAAATTCTGCCACAGAAAATAGCGTTTACAAGCCTTTTTACGATGATTAAAAAAAAGTCACTTTTTTCCGTTTCTGATTTCAGAATTTACAGGTACAACTTTCGAAAATAAATTTTTCTTTTTCAATTTCAAATTCAAAAAAGCCTTTCAGAATTTGTTTTGCCAATTAATAGCCAAACCTTCAAATCAAACTTAATACATACTGTGACATAAAAAATTGGACAGTAGGAAAATTTCATATATCATCCTCGCTATTGTCACTGATCATAATCGAATGCATTTGATATTTCCATTTTTTTAATCTACGAATTCGATCTATCCGACCGTCTTGCAAGCGCCATATAATTTACGTCGTTAGATCTCGTCCCTTTATCATCGAGTTAGGAAATTTTGTGAAAAGACGATTAAATGAAAAAAAAAGGTGAAATAGACGACGAGTCACGGGCCACATGTCGCGGTCGTTCAAGTCCGTTGCCCCGGAAGTACGTTGCGCTGTTCTCGGCTCGAGGGTTAACCGGGCCAACGTACGCGCCTTCTCGTCTACCCCCATGCACATAGCATTGCTGGCTTTTATGCTATGTATATACATTCTCCTCATCTCGCTACTGGTAAAAAGAGAGAGAAAGAGAAAAAAATGTGTGTTGTACAGAGTTCAATATGTACAGGAAGCCTTTTCCTCAGGCACGTGAGCAAAATTTTTTCTTATTGAAATACATATTTAAAGGGGAAGTACATTTAAATATTTTCAGATTTAATAATTCTTTTGAATACCAGCAAAATTTTTTTATAATCATGACAATTATTTTATAGCTCAAAAAATCATTTAGTTTCTTAATTTGAAGAGTAAAATTGTGTCTGAATATAAATTTGTTATTAAAATATAAATTTTGTTTCAATTTAAAGTTCTTATTTTATTAAATTTTGATTGAATATAAAATTATATTGCCAGCGTGTAAAATTAAATATAAATTTTGAAATGTTGATATTCGTGACAATTATTTTCTAGTTCGAGCAATTATTTAGTTTTCTAAGCTCGAGAGGAAAATTGTATTTGAATATAAATTTCTTGTTTAATTATATTTTATTTCAATGCAAAGCTATTATTAAAATAAATTTTGGTTAAAATGAAAAAAATTATTTATGAAATTTTGATTAATAAAATTTATTAAAATAAAAATGATGAAATTATTACATTGTGAAATTGGCTATAAGTTTGATGCTCAACGAGGCAAAAGTGTAATTTACTCGAATGAAATGTTCAAATTATTCGTCTGTAAAATTTCATATAAATTTTGTGCCTTAAGGTGCACCGGTCTTTCACCTGGTATTTACAGAGAAGCCACGAAAAAAATTCGTCAGCTTCCCTCGGTTCGCAACGTACCCCATATGAGTCGATAAAACGAATGCGAGAAAAAGTGCGATAAAAGGTAGGGGAAAAATAGGGAAAAAGGAAGGAAGATCCTTGATGCGAAGCTGCCGGCTGACGTTGCTCTTTAAACTTTAAATACCCATCCCTTTAAATTCGACATCGAGCTAGACGCGAGGACAGTTGGGTTTCCTCCCCTTCCCCCCACTTTACCCTCGAAGGACCGAAAAAAAGGGCGAGTCGGGCGAAGGGATGATCTTGGGATGAAAGGGCCAACCGAGGGTTTCCTAAGACAGCGAGCGACGACGGGATGAAGGATGAAAAAGTATTAAAAAAACACATCTCGATGTCAAGGCTAAATAATCATAATGGTAAAAAGGCAATATGAATTGCAATTTTTCTGAATTAAATCAATCGAAAGATTTACCGGATTTAAATAAATATTAGGTTTTTTTTACCAGCATTAAATTAAAAAAAGTTTTTTAAAAATAAATTGGTTTGTTATTTTTTTTATTAATTATTAATTAATATGCATACAATTAATTTATTAATTAGTGGCTCGTTTTGAGTAAAAGATGAGAAGTTATTTAATTTTAATAAAAAAGCATTAAATAAAGCATTAAATAAAAAAAAGTTTTTTAAAAATAAATTGGTTTGTTATTTTTTTTATTAATTATTAATTAATATACATACAATTAATTTATTAATTAGTGGCTCGTTTCGAGTAAAAGGTGAGAAGTTATTTAATTTGTTATCTTCCGCAGTATCGGTGAGCACTGAAATATTCGAAATTATAACGATAATTTTTTGTTTTATTGTTAAAAACGTTTTTTTAATTGTGAAATTAGCAATAACGAAATTTCGTAATTAAATGTAATTGTTCGTTTAAATAACAATGTTAACGCAAAGATTCACAATAGTGAATTGAGACACGGAGTTTTTCGTTATTACTATGTTAATTATCAGAAACTAATTGTCCCGTAATTACTAAATAATTGATAATAAATCGGAGGGTAAACAGCACGAGTTTTCTTCATCCGCTCGGAAAAAAACAGCCTTAACTAAATTATCCAAATTTTCATTTCCATACTTTAATTAACTTATGTTTAAATAAAGATTAATTTTTTACGTAATCAGTAATAAAAATCCACAATTAAATGTATCAATTCCAATTACAACCCTAAGACCCTAAAACCTTTCTACATTAAAAGTTAACTTCAACCCCAATCAACAATTCCTTAATTATCTAATAATTATTCGTTTGATTATCAATTGATAATTAAAAATCATCAAAATTACCAAATTATCAAACAGCACGAGTTTTCTTCACCCGCTCGGAAAAAACAGGCTTAACTAAATTATCCAAATTTTCATTTCCATACTTTAATTAACTTAATTTTAATTAAAGATTAATTTTTTACGTAATCCGTAATAAAAATTCACAATTAAACGTAATCAATTCCAATTACAACCCTAAGACCCTAAAACCTTTCTACATTAAAAATTAACTTCAACCCCACTCAAAAATCCCTTAATTACCTCATAATTATTCGTTTTATTATCAATTGATAATTAAACATTACGAAGGGTAAATAGCACGAGTTTTCTTCACCCACTCGGAAAAACAGCCTTAACTAAATTATCCAAATTTTCATTTCCATACTTTAATTAACTTAATTTTAATTAAAGATTAATTTTTTACGTAATCAGTAATAAAAATCCACAATTAAACGTATCAATTCCAATTACAACCCTAAGACCCTAAAACCTTTCTACATTAAAAGTTAACTTCAACCCCAATCAACAATTCCTTAATTATCTAATAATTATTCGTTTGATTATCAATTGATAATTAAAAATCACCAAAATTACCAAATTACCAAACAGCACGAGTTTTCTTCACCCGCTCGGAAAAAACAGGCTTAACTAAATTATCCACATTTTCATTTCCATACTTTAATTAACTTAATTTTAATTAAAGATTAATTTTTTACGTAATCCGTAATAAAAATTCACAATTAAACGTAATCAATTCCAATTACAACCCTAAGACCCTAAAACCTTTCTACATTAAAAGTTAACTTCAACCCCACTCAACAATCTCTTAATTACTTCATAATTATTCGTTTTATTATCAATTGATAATTAAACATTACGAAGGGTAAATAGCACGAGTTTTCTTCACCCACTCGGAAAAAACAGCCTTAACTAAATTATTCAAATTTTCATTTCCATACAGTAATTAATTCAATTGTAATTAAAGATTTTTTTTTACGTAATCAATCATTAAAATCCACAATTACACGTATCAATTCCAATTACAACCCTAAGACCTTTCTACATTAAAAGTTAACTTCAACCCCAATCAACAATTCCTTAATTACCTCATAATTACTCGTTTGATTATCAATTGATAATTAAAAATTACCAAAATTACCAAATTACCAAACAGCACGAGTTTTCTTCACCCGCTCGGAAAAAACAGCCTTAACTAAATTATCCAAATTTTCATTTCCATACTTTAATTAACTTAATTGTAATTAAAGATTAATTTTTTACGTAATCAGTAATAAAAATCCACAATTAGACGTATCAATTCCAATTACAACCCTAAGACACTAAAACCTTTCTACATTTAAAGTTAACTTCAACCCCAATCAAAAATCCCTTAATTACCTCATAATTATTCGTTTTATTATCAATTGATAATTAAACATTACGAAGGGTAAATAGCACGAGTTTTCTTCATCCGCTCGGAAAAAACAACCTTAACTAAATTATTCAAATTTTCATTTTCATACTTTAATTAACTTAATTTTAATTAAAGATTAATTTTTTACTTAAGCAGTAATAAAAATCCACAATTAAACTATCAATTCCAATTACAACCCTAATACCCTAAAACCTTTCTACATCAAAAGTTAACTTCAACCCCAATCAACAATTCCTTAATTACCTCATAATTACTCGTTTGATTATCAATTGATAATTAAAAATTACCAAAATCACCAAATTACCAAACAGCACGAGTTTTCTTCAAATTTTCATTTTCATACTTTAATTAACTTAATTTTAATTAAAGATTAATTTTTTACTTAATCAGTAATAAAAATCCACAATTAAACTATCAATTCCAATTACAACCCTAATACCCTAAAACCTTTCTACATCAAAAGTTAACTTCAACCCCACTCAACAATCCCTTAATTACCTCATAATTATTCGTTTTATTATCAATTGATAATTAAACATTATACGAAGGGTAAACAGCACGAGTTTCCTTCACCCGCTCAGCAAACAGCTGATCCGCCTTATAACGGTCTCTTGTATAGTTACGGGGGTAGGTCAGTGCCCCAGGAGGGCTTCTCAACATGAGTATTATATAGCCACATACACACACACACACACACACACAAACACACACATACAGATACACACATATAGATGAATATTTCGCACAGTCGTGTAGGTGAAAGACGTGCTCCTTCTAAACCTGGCAAAGAACCAACACGAAAAGGGACGACGACGACGACACCTATACTTAGGTATATATAGGTGTATAGGTGCGTAGTGCTGTAGTAGTAGTAGTAGTAATAGTAGTGAGGACGAGAACACGACGGGCAACAGCCCCGACGATCGGGTAAAAGGGGCGCCAGGGAACAGCGGTAGCCACCCAGCGAGAAAGGGCAGGTGAGCACCTGGCCCTAACCCGGGCACGAGCTACTTGCTTCTGGTATCCCCGAGGGGTTCTCAATTCTTCTTCTCTTTCTACAATTCCACTACATATATATATATATATATATATATATATATATATATATATATATATATATATATATATATTGCTGCAATATGAAAATTACCATCGAGGGTGACTGACATGTAAGATTTTAAGAAGCCTTTCTAACCCTTAAGACAGCCCTTTGTAATTTGAAATTTAGGCTGATTGATTAATTTACACAATTTGTTGTAACGTGGCGCGAAAATGCAAAAGTTATTTGTTCTTGTAACTGACAGTTGTATTTATAGAAATTTATTAATCACTGCAATATTAATTTTCATGAACTGAATGGACATTTAACCCTTTGGTTATTAGCGACGTGGGAATTAATTATTTTCGACGAGGGAGGGAGATTTAAAAAAAGGGGTTTTTTTAGACTAAAAAATAAATGAAAGAACCAAAACATTTTTTTTTCTGAAAGAAAAAGTTTTTTTTTTTTAGGAAAAAATGTTTTGGGTTAAAATTAACGAATTTAAAAGTATGCAAATTGAATGAGGTCTTAGGATTAGAAATATTAGAAAATTAAAAATTAAAATTTGAGTTGAATAAAAAGTTATTGAATTTAAAAATTTTGCAAGTCAAGCTTTTCAGAAACCTTTCTTAACAAAGCCCTTCTTAAAATTTCGACTGCTTGATTGATGTACACAATTTGTCGTAACGTGGCGCGAAAACGCATTACGAATTACTCCTGTAACTGACCCTTGCATATATAGTGGCTATACTAATCACTGCGACATTAATTTTCACAAGTTGAATGGTCAGGGAGGGTTAACCCTTTTAACCCTTTGGTTATTAGCGACGTGGAAATTAACCATTTCCGGCGAGGGGAGATTTAAAAAAAGGTTTAATTTTTTAGAGAATAAAAAAAAGTGAACAAACTTCAGTAAATAAAAAATTTAAATTGAGGTGAAACAGAAAAGTTGTTAAATACCGAAAACTGCAAGTTTCGGTGAAATTTCTTTTAACTTAAGTTTTTGATTTTAGTAAGACTTAATCCTTTCTTACCAAAGTTCCTCTCAAAATTTCGATCGGTTGATTAATTATCGACTAAGTTACACAATTTTATACCCTGAGAAAAATTTGCAAAATAGACGTTTTCATTTTTTGTTGTTGTAGGGAATCGAATTGTATTTGTTTTATTAATTTACGATTAAATTTTAAAAATTGCACCCTGATAAAAGTTAGCAAAAATTTAAAAAAACCCTTTCAATTAAAAAAAAATTGAATTTTATTTTTTGGAGAAATGATCGATAGATCGTGACGTCGGAGTGACGACCGGTTGATTAATTATCGATTCAGTTACATAATTTTGTACGCTGATACAAAATTTGCAAAACAGACGTTTTAATTTTAATTTTTAGAGAAGCAAATTGTATTTTTTAAATTAATTCACGATTAAACTTAAAAAATTGCGCCCTGATAAAAGTTAGCAAAAATAAAAAAAAAAAAACCTTTCAATTAAAAAAAAAATTGAATTTTATTTTTTGGAGAAATGATCGATAGATCGTGACGTCGGAGTGACGACCGGTTGATTAATTATCGATTTCCGTTAAATAATTTTGTACGCTGATACAAAATTTGCAAAATAGACGTTTTAATTTTAATTTTTAGAGAATCAAATTGTATTTTTTAAATTAATTCACGATTAAACTTAAAAAATTGCACCCCGTTAAAAATTTGCAAAAGAAAACCTTTCAATATTTAAAAAATGGAATTTGATTTTTTGGAGAAATGATCGATAGAGTGAGAACCACTGCGACTCGACGAAAGTTTGGGGTTCGAAATTTGCTAAATAGACGTTTTAATTTTTTTTTAATTTAGGGAATTAAATTTTATTTTTTGGGGAAATAATCGATCGTGAGATCGGATTGAGAACCACTGCGACTCGAAGACAGTTTGGGGCAAGAGAGTACCGGGGGCACGAGCGAACGTCAGCGGCCCCTTCAAGGACGGGGAAATCCCTCGAAGGAGCACCCCACACCTATTCCCTTTGGCCCCGGTGGCATCCCACCCCGTCCCACCGGCGGCGGCTTCCCTCACTTCACTTTTACACGTCTCGTGTCGTCTCCCGGCCGGCTCGCCCAGTCACGCCACGAGGATCCCGTTCACGGCAACGTGTTCTCATGAAGTGCCGGATTTTTGGCGCGAAGCTACCGCTCGTTCCGCCAGTTCGACTGTCGATTCATCTCACATCAAATCCCAACGTAGCCGATCGAATTACTCCTTGGACTTGAAAGTTCGCAAAATTTCCAAATTATCGTCAGAATATTTAATTCTTTTTAATGTTCACTGTATTTTATTCGAATAAATTAAAAAATGTATTTCACTTACATCTTGTTAATTTAACAAAATTTAAAAAATGTTTATTTATATTTCGATTTTAAATTAAATAAAAAATGTATTTTATCTAAATTTTGCTAATTCAACTAAATTTAAAAAATGTTTATTTATATTTCGATTTTAAATTAAATAAAAAATGTATTTTATCTAAATTTTGCTAATTCAACTAAATTTAAAAAATTTTTATTTATATTTCAATTTTAAATGAAATAAAAAATGTATTTTATCTAAATTTTGCTGATTTAACTAAATTTAAAAAATGTATTTTATTTATCTTTTGATGATTTTAAGTAAATTAAAAATATTTATTTTATGTACATTTTGTCAAATTAACTCAATTAAAGAATTTATTTTATTTGTATTTTGTTAATGCAATTAAAATTGTTATACGTTGAAAAATATTTAATTTTGGTGTTATAAAAATGAAACCAATAAATTTGTATCAAGTCCTTTGAATTAAAAAATTACATTAAATTGATAAAATCTTGAGTTATCTCACATTTGGAAAATTCAATTAAAATCAATTGTCACAGAAATTGCAATATTATCTCAATAAATTTTTCAATAAAAAATTAAAAAATTCAATTAACTATATAGATTGCAATTGATGATCAATTTTCATTACTTTAAACGTAGTTTTTAAATAGTAATACCAGAAATTACAATTTCGTATTATATAAGCGACACATTCGAATTCTATGTATTTTCTCGTGCAATAAACCAAGAATTGCTTTACAGCGCAAACAATACGTCCTCTGTTCCACGTTTCCTTGAATAAGTTATCGGCGGATAGAACGGCAACGTAAACCCGCTTGGCGACAACGAAATCAGGAGTCAAACACGTGTTGCGTGCGACAAGGATTCATATTTCTTCAGTCCCACAGTTTAAACATCGCCAAAGGACTGAGCGGCTTGCAGATTAAATACTTTACTACACAGGCAGTATAGACGAAAATTTCGAACCTGCGACGCATAAACTATGCAAATTTACTCATCGACAGTTTCACATCCGTTGCGATCCTCTCGGCATGTCTGAAATTTCTAGTCGAGCGTAACAGCGATTTTCAGCTTATGACAAAAAAGAAAATAATTCATACCATTTTGTGGGCAACAAGTTGTTTAAAAAAAAGCATAACAGATTCAGTCGTATAATTAATCGATTCTTTAAATCGATTTTTTTTTCTAAATCGGAAAATCTTATTTTTTTATCATTTTTTTTAAATCAGACAATCTGATTGTTGAAACGATTTTTTTTTAAATCAAAAATCTAATTTTTGAGCCGATTATTATTATTTCTTTTAATCGGAAAATCTGATTTTTGAATGAAATATAATAATAATAAATATTATATTTTATTGTTTCTAAAGAATACATAAAGATTCTTATAACAATTTTCAATGAATTATTTTTTTTTTAAATTGGAATGTCTAATTTTTGAAAAATTATTTTTATTTAAATCGGAAAATCCATTTTTTAAAATTAGTTACATCTTTTTATCATTAATCGGTGGGAGGAAAACATCGAAAAAAATCGATTTTCTATTAATCGAAAAACATCGTCCATCTCTACCAAATAATTTTAAAAAAATGTATTCTCAATAAGAATACGAGCTTAGAACATGATTTTTTTTACCTACCTCTTGTAGGTTTTAACATAGCGATACAGTCCTTTTTGCACTCACTTTCTACATGATATTAATCAATTATGTACACGAATGAATAATATCGATTTTAAAAATTGTCTGTTAAAAATGTCTCTATGAAAATTAAAGACAGTATACGATTCTTTTTTGGGCAGATATAAAAAAAAATAAATAAAATAGTTTATTGCTTCTCTAGAATACATGTGATTCTTATATAAGAGGGGGAGGGTGGGATTTCTTTCTGCAGATATAAACATAAATTAACTTAAGGGGTTGGGCCACTCTAGAGGGCCACAAAAAAGGCTTTTTTTGGGATTTTTTTTCAGAAAATCTATTAGAGACATCGATTTTTTGAGAAAGGGTATTTATTGTACATATCATTAACTATATATAGTAATTTTTTCATAGTCATTAATTTAAAAATGGCGGCTGTACAGCGTTGTTGCGATGACATCTCTTTTTTTTTTGGAATCCACGGCCGGACACACAGCTTCAGTAATTTTTAAATTATGATGGGTTTTTTAATGGTTTTCACTTATACATAACAGTAGCTAGAGAAGTACGTAGGATGTTTTCGATACAGGCATTTTTGACAAAATGGCGAGCATCTAAAGTGAAAGTTCAAAAATTTGGCTTAAAAATCGTTCGAAAATTGTCAATAACAAAAAATCTATGCAACTTGAAAAAAAAATCCTACGTACTTCTGTAGATAATGTATTTTTGAAGATATATCCAAAATTTCAAATAAATCGGTGGTAAACTTTTTGAGTTTTGAGATAAACGCCTTTATCTGTCGTATACCAGCTTTGACCCTTCTCAGTACCTTTACCGAAGTGCACACAAAAGTCCCATTAAAAATCGAAAATGGGGCATTTACAAATTTTTGCCTGCAATAATCTTTTGGGACAGCATTCTAGAAACCCTAATGAGTCATTTCCAAGGAGAAAAGAAATCGATTTTTCGAAAATTCTAGAGTGGCCTAACCCCTTAAATTCACACAATGAAAAAAATCTCTTAACCTAACGACTCCGTATCAGCCGCTATGATTCGTTACTTATAGGTCGAGCACGAAAGCGCGCAGCATTAGCGACTTTGTTATGAAGTAATACATATTTTTTATATCGACTATTCTCTCCGCTTGTAGGATATTAGCCACCATTTCTAAACTCAACGGATGGCCCAAATAGTGATGTCTGTATGGTTCGTAGATCGGGCAGAGCATAATTATATGTTCCATCGTTTCGAATTCGTTTGTGTTGCAGACATTACAGATTTGCTTAGGATCTAACTTGTAAAGTATTTTATTGAAGACTAAGTAGTTAATATGAAAGTTAGCTAGTTTTATTTGCGCAATCACTCGCTTCATAGTCAGAGGATAGTGAGCTTTCAGGTAGAAAACAGCGCCATCACTATTATTCCTCGATTTTGGGCAGATATCATGTATATTAAACTTAATATACGAATCATATAAAATCAATGTACAATATACTAAACACGTTATAAAAATCGTGTTTAATATACTTCCATTTTTCGACATAACTATAATATTTTTTAAATTTAATTATTTAGCAACTTAAATTTATTTACAAATATATATAATTGTAACTTCTGCTTTTCGGCAATTTCATTGTACATTTTCATTTTATTTCAATACATTCTAATAAAATCAATATTATTACCAGAATATTGTTGCTCAATTTTTCTTGTCATGAAATAAATTTAAAAAAATGTTTTTAGTTGATGAAAACTCACCCAATTTCCTGGTGACAGAATCTACGACCGGTGTTTTCCGTTTGTTGGATTTTGGTGTCCCACCAGATGATAAAGTTGATCTGCTGAGATCGCGAACGATGCTGGCAATTGGAGAAACCATCGGTGGAGTCATAGTTTTAGAATTTCTTCCAACCGCGTTTCTCGGTGATTCGCTCAATTCTACGATCTTCGTCAAACGTCCGTCTTTTTGCCAATTGAACATCTTGATATGCACTCACGAACAAATTTTATTAACAGCAAAATTTATGTCTAATTTTCACAATTACTATTATTATTATTTTTTTATTTATATTATTCTTCTAAATCCTGAATCACAATTTTTTAAATTAGCTTCACGATTATTCCACGATGTACAAATACGATTTGTGATTATAATTGTCTTATCGAATTTACGTTATTTTAACGATTAGAAAATAATTTTTCTTTTTTTTTTATAGATCTTTGGATCCTTGAGTCGAATATTTTTATACCGCTTTATTGTATGTTTGCAATGAAGATTTTCTCCTGCGTTGCACCCTTAATTTCAGGCAAATGTTAATTTCGTTATTCACGAATCTTGAAACTTATTAATGTCAATTTATGAATTTGTTTATTTCAGACTTGAAAACAAATGTTTTAACGTTTTGTGTTGATTATTATGAAAACAGAAACTTGGAGATAATTCACCAGCGGTACTTCCAACTGAAAGCATAACAAAAAAACAAAAAATTCAATTAATCCTGGTTTATCCACTCAATGAATAAAATTATGAAAATCATAACCAAAAATATACAAATATCACAATATAGATATTGTAACTAATTTCTGTAATTTTACTCTTAAATTGTTGACTTAAATTAACAAATAAAAAATCTAAAATTCCAATCAACATTTTTTTAAAAATATTTAAAAAATGAAATTACATAATTTACAGTTTTATTGAATAATTATTAAAATCAATCCCTGACATTGACGATTTCCGATTGTTGACTCAATTAATTTTTAAAAAGACGCTGACGATTTTAGGGACAAATTTATAGTCCCAATTTCACATTTTATTTCATATTTAAGTTCAAACTTAATTTTAAACTTGGGTCTATAAATTGGACCCTTAATCTGTGTTTCACTGGCTGTAATTTAATCACTGGGGGAAAAAAAAAATTCAATTAATTAAAATATTCATTTTAGAATAATTTTTTATTTTAATTAAATTTTTTTTAAAATTCTAACAAAAAAAATTATTTTTAGAATTTTTTTTTTTTTATATTTAGAAAATAGGGGGACTGCCCCCCCCCCCCCCCCCACAAAATTTTCAAAACTTCCAAAGTTCCAAAACTTCCAAAGTTCCAAAACTTCCAAAGTTCCAAAATTTTCAAATATTCCAATTTTCAAAATTTTCCAATTTTCAAAATTCTCCAATTTTCAAAATTCTCCAATTTTCAAAATGCTCCAATTTTCAAAATTCTCCAATTTTCAAAATTCTCCAATTTTCAAAATTCTCCAATTTTCAAAATTCTCCAATTTTCAAAATTCTCCAATTTTCAAAATTCTCCAATTTTCAAAATTCTCCAATTTTCAAAATTCTCTAATTTTCAAAATTCTCCAATTTTCAAAATTCTCCAATTTTCAAAATTCTCCAATTTTCAAAATTCTCCAATTTTCAAAATTTTCCAATTTTCAAAATTTTCCAATTTTCAAAATTCTCCAATTTTCAAAATTCTCCAATTTTCAAAACTTTCCAATTTTCAAAACTTTCCAATTTTCAAAATTTTGATTCTTGACACGGCGGCGGCGAGATCTTTTTATAATATAGAGAGATACAAAAAAAGTAGTCAAGGAAATATTTTCAACACCGTTAAATGAAATAATGTCTTTCCAGGTCAAAGACCAAGTGAGGAAGTAAAATAGTCAAAGTTCAATTATCTAAACAAGAAAGAATGTAATTTCTCTGCATAAAACATGATATAAAAGGCGATGCATTATATACAAGAACGGTACGAAGTTGCAGGGTGCTGAAGAGGCGGGTGCGCGCCCGTTGAGTTAATGAAACGGCTAAACGACGTCTGTGTTCGCGAAGCATAAGTAAAGCCATGCCGGCTTTATAATAAGTATACATATAGACGTATAGACGTATAGTGTTGCAGCCAACAGTTGCCTCGGGTCACGAAACGGATCCCCGGCGGTAGAGCCACTCGTTTGAGAGGTTAATCGACACCAACTGCCAGTATAACATCGAACGCGGGAGTCAAGCGTGCCACAAGAATCCCAAAGGCTTTCGAATCAACGACTTTTGTTGACAAATTATTTTTTTTCCGCATCCTTTCCACGCATACTGAACACGCTTCAAACTTTGACGACTATTTACAAACGAGGGCAAATTAAAATCAATGCATCTTTGTGACCTTCGTTTTACATATTTTGTTTGCTGTGCAGATTAGAAAATTCAATCGAGCTATTCTAATGTTGTCATACAGAGAATAAAATGTTGATAGGTCGATTTTTAAATATTCGTTCAGGCTATAAATTCAATCCAGTTCAAAAAAAGAGAATGTTTATTATATAATAATTCATTGTAATTATAATTATGGTGTATGAATTAATTTAGTTAATTGAAAATAACAAGTTTGCTGAGACTATTGAAGAAAAATAGTATTTTGGTCAACTTGAAACTTGTCAAGTGTGCAGAATTTTCGGTTTAGCATCATTTGAAATAAATGACAACAGCAATTCATAAACAATAGTAATAACTTTGTTTTGATGAAATGATAATCATAATAATAATAACAACTAATATTATTATGATTATCACATTCAAAGACTCGTAATTATCCTGTAATAATCAGATTATAATATTAATTACATTATATATCAATTTGCTGTAGGAAAAAATCTTAAAAAATACAAATGTCTTGACCTTGAAATTGTTATAGGAATTAATGATTATATAGGGATCATTTTCGGATCAGCAACGAAGGGATTAACTACACTGAGAAAAAAACCAATCAAATATGCGTTTGCGGGTAGCGAAAGAAATATTTTGTTCCGTGAATGAAATAATAGTATTGTGAATTAAGTAATAATAATATTTATTAAAAATATAATCAATTTCTAATTAATACTAATCTTATTATTATACATCAATTTCTTATAACAAAAAATCTGCAAGAATAAAATTGAAATTGACCTTAAAATTGTGCAGAATTCTTCATTTAGTCCAGACGCCAGAGGGGGTTCTGTGTGCCATTCGAGGTCCGCGAAATATTCTTGATGCAGATGATAGGTTTTGACCTCCTGAACACGAATATATAAGGTGTTTTGCGGAAAACCCGGTCGTTTAGTTATTAATCGCAATTGTTTATTAACAATAGAAATTGTTGTTTTTTTGAACTCGGATATTTTTTTTTGTATAGTCCTGTCAATTCTGAGTCGAAAAGGTCCCATACAATTTTGCTCTACAATCCATAGATTCGGAGCAATAAATTGTTGAAAGTTGCAATTAGACCAAAATTGCTCTTCTTAACAAATTAGTAACTTCGAAAATATAAGTCGTAAAAAAAATGTAAAGGAACTAATTTTGCCCAATGAACCGAGGAATATGAAAAAATAAATACGAACACGAGCAGAACAAAAAATAATTATTTATGAAGAGTCGCGAAACGGTATTTTTTCTCTTATAACATACGCATCGAGCGTCGTTATGAGAGAAAAAATACCGTTTCGCGACTCTTCATAAATAATTATTTTTTGTTCTGCTCGTGTTCGCATTTATTTTTTCATATTCCTCGGTTCATTGGGCAAAATTAGTTCCTTTACATTTTTTTTACGACTTATATTGAAGCTACTAATTTGTTAAGAAGAGCAATTTTGGTCTAATTGCAACTTTCAACAATTTATTGCTCCAAATCTATGGATTGTAGAGCAAAATTGTATGGGACCTTTTCGACTCAGAATTGACAGGACTATACAAAAAAAAATATCCGAGTTCAAAAAAACAACAATTTCTATTGTTAATAAACAATTGCGATTAATAACTAAACGACCGGGTTTTCCACAAAACACCTTATATATTCGTGTTCACGAGGTCAAAACCTATCATCTGCATCAAGAATATTTCGCGGACCTCGAATGGCACACAGAACCCCCTCTGGCGTCTGGACTAATTGAGCATAACACAAAAATTGTATAACAATTTTTTCGCTACTTTTGTTAAAAAAAATACGCAATTGTTTAAGATTATTTCCGGAATAGCAAAAAATGGATTAGCTGTCATTGTGTAATATATTTAATTAGAAATAACTGTTTGCAAGAGGGCAAAGTTTCGAGTGAACGTACCGCAAAAGTGTTAGTAGCGTCCGATGAGGATTAGATGACTTTTTAATGTATAAAGTAAGATGAACGATGGTAATAATTGATGCCGTTTTTGTGGTCCAGACGCGAAGTTGGCGGGATGAATTCACGTTAGAGACTGTAAAGGCGCTACATAGGAGCGAATGATGACCGAGAAAGCGGCTTATAACACTCACGCATACTCTATGCCCAGCTAAGGGGAAATATTTGCGATAAACAACGGACGACGAGACGCGAGAACCCAACGGTCGCGCGCTACTAGGACGAGGATCGAAATCGAGAGGGACAAAAAAGCGAGAGGCTGTGCATGAGTGCACGAACGAGGGAGTGAAGAGGCTGTGGACGTGCCAAACGAAAAAGAAGTCGTAATATATGGGCCATTCTATACCCGAGTTGTAAATTCCCAACAATTTAAGAAATATTCTTTATCGTACATTTTTTTTTCGTAATTATGATTTCATAATAATAAACGGTAGGGATTATAAAATTTGCTGTAATTAAATGAATGGTTGCAAAAAATGCAAGTTTTTGCTCAAATATTGGGAAAAAAGTGGGAAAAATGGAAATTCACGATCCTCATTTCTTAATGCATTAATTATGCATTAATGCATTTCTTCATAATTAATGCATTAAGAAATGCATTAATTATGCATCAATGCATTTATTAATCCATTAATGCATTTCTTAACGCATTAATTATGCATTAATGCATTTATTAATCCATTAATGCATTTCTTAATGCATTAATGCATTTATTATGTATTAATTTTTTTTCCCAAAAAAATTAGAATGGAATTTTATTGAGAATTAGTATATTTTTGCAGCGATTCAAAAGTTTATATATTGTATTATAAACGCTATGTTATTATTATGAAATCATTATTATAGAGCGAATCGGCGAGACTTAGGCACTCTATGATGTTGTTCATTTTTATTTTATATTTTTTTTACGCATTAACCATTTTTAAGAAGATTTATTAATTTTCATTTCTCCGACTTATGAAAATTCTTTTCATTTTTTCTTTTTTGTCTAAAAAAAAACTTTCTAACTTGCTATCTCTTCGAAAAAATAAATTGGGCCGCGAAATAATATATATGTGAAAATTCTTCGTTTTCATCTGAGTATTTTCAAAAACTTAAATTTTATTCTTTATTTTATTTTTTTCTTTTTTCTTTTTCTTTTTACTCAATAAAAAGCGTAAGTAACGACCATTGGGAAACTTGGACCAGGTTTTTTTTAGAACCTATTTAGAAAATTTACAAAATAACAAATAAATACTATAGTAGTATTTATTTCATGTATGGCTTCTCTCGCCTTTTACATTCGCCCTTCTGCTTCTCTTACATAAATAATATATATTTGACAACGTTTCGTATTTAACTCTTAACAAACAAATAGATACTAATAATAAACAATTTTAAAAAAATTAATAATACGGAAAAATGAAAGTATAAAAATCTAAAAAAAAAATTAAAGCACTAAACAAATAATGGACAACATTGAAGGGGGTCAGGGTCAAATTGGAATGAAATGCCCTATACATTATATATATATATGTGCATAATGAAGAAAAAGAAGGGGTAAAAGTGCGGGTGGGGAACAGGTCCAATCTTTGACACTATTGTACTCTGTGTGCGAATACGTATAGCCACTCTTCTATTCAAACTCTTCAGCCTCCCACCAACTTTATACGTCCTGCGCTGCTGACGTTGCTACTAACGGTCGTTCGGGCATTTAAATCGCGTGGGACACCCCGAGACTCGCTCAACGTCTATCACCAAGCGAAAGAGATATAGACTATTACGTTCGTTGATGCTAACATGATCCTTTTTAATAACTCGCAGTAAAACTATTTTTACATTACATTTTTTTAACGATTTTCACACTCGAAGGAAATAAGAATATTATTTTATTGACAATAAGTGAATATTTAGTTGTTTTTGTTTAATTCAATATTAGATCGATATTCAGAAAATGCATAATCTTATTTTGGCATTGTGGAGAATAATGGGAATAAGTATAATTTTTTTCTATAATTTTACATACGAAATTTGAAAGCAATAATAAATAAGAAATTTTGTTTAATCATTTAATAGATGATAAAGATAAAGAAACAAAAAATGTAAAAATCAACACCATGATTGAATAATAGGGATACAAAGAATTGATAGTGAAAAATAATAATATAAAAAAAACTAATCAAATGAATTCATTGTCTTAATCGACCTTTTAAACAAGTTTGAGGATGTAACGTGTGAAAAAAAAAAATTCGATATTCCTTAAACTTAAAAAAAAATTAATATATTAATAATATTTCGGCAATATCATTATTATGCAAAAACATCCTTGAATTCATTGATTTTTAAAAAGATTTCATTGCTGTCGCAAATTACTAACATTCTAAACACGAGCAAAACTAACTTTTGGTTGGGAGTGTATATATAACCTTCAAACTGTACTTTATAATAACAATAATAACATAACAAAACAAGAAAACAAATTATTATCATTATACCGTGATATTGTCGTTCAATCTTCGTTACCGCATAACCTGCAAATGCGTCGAATACGCAACAATGTGGATAACCGCTTGTCTGTTACTATCTGTAAATTGGAAAGAAAGGAAGCAGCGAGGATTCCGGCTAATTTCACCGGCAACAGCAGCAGCAGCGCTCCACCTGCGAACCAGTCGTCGCCACTGCCGGCGGCCGACTGAGTCAAACTTCCCAACGGCCGCTGGACATTTAAACGTTTGCCCCACTCTCGCTTTTCATCCGTCAGAGGCGTGCGCTTCCACTTCCCCTCTCACTCGCTCCCACAGTTTTCACTTGCTGCTCTCACTCTCTCTCTGTCGCTCCCGCAATATTTGTTTATTCTCTCTGTCGCTCCCGCAACATTTTTTGATCCTGTCTCTCTCCCCCACATGTTTCACTTGCTCCTCTCTCTCTGGCGCTCCGGCAATATTTGTTTATTCTCTCTGTCGCTCCCGCAATATTTTTTAATCCTCTCTCTCGCTCCCGCAATATTTTTTGCTCACTTCCGCAATATTTTTTGCTCACTTCCGCAATATTTTTCGATCCACTCTTTCGCGTCTACAACATTTTTAGCTCCTCTCTCTCGTACTGGCAATATTTTTTTTGCTTTTCTCTCTTGCTACCACACAATATTTTGTGTTCATCTCTCTCGCGTCTGCAATATTTCTTGCTTTCGCAATATTATTTCACCCTCTCTCTCGCTCTCGTAATATCTTTTGCTTCTCTCTCGCGCGCTGGCAATATTTTTTGCTCCTGTCTCTCGCTCCTGTAATATTTTGTTGTTCCTCTCTCTCTCGCTCCTGCAACATTTTTCTTATCCTCTTTCTCGCTGCCGCGGTATTTTTCGATTTTCTCTCTCACTCTCGCATTATTTTTTGCTCCTCTCTCTCACTCTCGCAATATTTTTTGTTCATCTCTCTCGCTCCCGCAATATTTGTTGCTCCTCTCTCTCGCTCCCACGATATTTTTAGCTCCTCTCTCTCGCTCCCACGATATTTTTAGCTCCTCTCTCTCGCTCCCGTGCTATTTTTTGCTTTTCTCTCTCGCTCCCACAATATTTTTTTTTTTTTCTCTCTCGCTCCGACGATATTTTTTGCTTTTCTCTCTCGCTCCCACGATATTTTTTGCTTCTCTCTCTCGTTCCGACGATATTTTTCGTTTTTCTCTCTCGCTCCCGCGCGATATCAATAAACACGATACACCAGCCAACAACTCGATCGTAAGAAGCACTTGTGGTTCTTCCCAAACTGTTAGACAATGTGTCTCGAATTACCCAAAAATTGGATGCGAAAGGACCACCGAGTAACGAGAGTAAAGCTAGGCTCGAGAATACAAAATTCTATAAGCAACAAACACTGTGATACGACAGTTGTTAGGCGCGCGGCTTCCAGGAATCCGAGAGACTCGCACACGACGCGCGCAACTTTTTTTCTCACCTTTCCGCCTAATTTTTTGTTGTCACTATTGATACTCCTTACACTCTACGCACAATAAATAACCGACATAAACACCTTGCGCGTGTAATACAAAGCTGCGAATCTTACCTTCAGTATAATCATAATGTGTACAATTTTTAACGAATAATAAACTTATTATTATTATTAAACATTTCCGCGACCTTTTCGAAAAATCGAAATTAACGTAATTTCGATTTTTCGATTCAACTTGAAATTTATTAGCTATAGAATTTTGTATTCTGCACGAATATTCAATTATATAAAAAATAATAACAACAATGAATCATTATTATTATTAACTTTCTATTATCTTGTAATAATGATATGCTATAATTCATAATTTTTGTATAAAATTATGGTTTATTAATATTTAATTAAAAAATATTTGGTAAATGATTTTTCCTTTAAGCTTGAAATTTGCATTATTTTCCGATCATCAATTATTCGAAATTCGTTTCGTTGTTAAAATTTCACGTACATACAAATAAATTTGCGATTAACAACAAAGAGATAATTAATATATAGCTTAAAATCTCACCTTTCGTATAATCGTTGATCTCGATGTCTTCACGCTGACAAATTGCGATTTTTGGGCGATTTACCAAACGCCGAAATTTCCACTGTGTTCATGAATGATTTTGCGATAACTTTTCACGATTTTCTTATGATCGAATATCGCAATCACTGCACTAGTTGCGACAAAATAATAATTTTGTATTCAGATATTTTTCTCTCACTTATTTTAATCGAGAAACGCAATTTTTTCGACTTAGCAAATGAAAGATCACTACAAAATGAAAATTTCCAGAAATCATCTACATATTGTAACAAAATAACGTTTTTGGCGGGATCCCAGAATTTCCGCGCCAATAACATTGACAAGTTTGTCGGATTAATTAGCAAATAACAAAACGAAAACAAAATGATAATAATACGAAGCACGATATTTTTATTCCACGAATCAACGAAAAAATAGGACAAAATACAATGTGAAACGATAATTAAATGTTACACAGGTGCGAAAAAGCGGTAATAAATTTTTCTTTTCTTCGCAATTTCACTGTTTTTTTTTTTATTCGATTGTTTAGCTCGTGACCACGAAGCACGATGATAATTCACGAAGTGCGAAACTCGTACTGAACACTCGCGTCGTTTAATGCCGAATAATTTAAAGGCCACGAATACAGAGACGAATAACACAAAGGATAGCGTTCGAAAAGCTCGTGCTTGCTACTCTCGCGAGACGAATTAATTTCTTGAACTGAACTTTCGCGAATGACGACGAGGGCGCTACTAAACGACCCCCCATGGCGCTATAATGAACCAATAAACAAATTTGTAACGGCGGTTATTGTTTTTTTTAAATTTGGGTTTTTTTTTTAAATAAATTGTACCAATTATTGATCATTTTATTAACTCATGGGATGAAATTTATGGGTTCGAAACCATTAAATTTGAGGCTATACGATGAACCAGTAAACAAATTCGTATCTGTGATTATTGTATAACTATTTGTTTTTTTTAAAATAAATTGTACCAATTATTTGAGCATTTTGATTACTTATGGGATGAAATTTATGGGTTTGGAAACATTAAATTTCAGGCTATATGATGAAACAATAAAGAAATTCGTAATGGCGATTATTGTGTAACGTTTGTTTTTTTTTAAATAAATTGTACCAATTATTGATCATTTTGTTTAGTTATGGGATAAATTTCATAGGTTGAGAACATTAAATTTCAGGCTATATGATGAACCAATAAACAAATTGGTATCGACGATTATTGTGTAACTAATTGTTTTAAAAAAAAAATTGTACCAATTATTGAGCATTTTGTTTACTTATGGGATGAAATTGATGACTTGAGCATATTAAATTTCAAGCTATATGATGAACCAATAAACAAATTGGTATCGACGATTATTGTGTAACTAATTTTTTTAAAAATAAATTGTACCAATTATTGATAATTTTGTTTACTTATGGGATGAAATTCATGTTTGAAAATATTAAATTTCAGGCTATACGATGAACCAATAAACAAATTCGTATCTGTGATTATTATGTAACTAGTTTTTTTTAAATAAATTGTACCAAGTATTGATCATTTTGTTTACTTATGGGATAAATTTCATAGGTTGAGAACATTAAATTTCAGGCTATATGATGAACCAATAAACAAATTGGTATCGGCGATTATTGTGTAACTAATTGTTTAAAAAAAAATTGTACCAATTATTGAGCATTTTGTTTACTTATGGGATGAAATTGATGAGTTGAGAACATTAAATTTCAGGTTCTATACTGAAATAATAAACAAATTGTGTCAGCGATTATTGTGTAACTATTTTTTTTTTAAATAAATTGAACCAATTATTGATCATTTTGTTTACTTATGGGATGAAATTTATGACTTGAGAATATTAAATTTCAGGCTATATGATCAACGAATAAACAAATTGATATCGGCGATTATTGTGTAATTTTTTTTTTTTTTTAATATTAATTGTACCAATTGTTTGAGCATTTTGTTTCCTTATGGGATAAAATTTATCGGTTCGAAAACATTAAATTTCAGGCATATGATGAAATAAACAAATTGGTATCGGCGATTATTGTGTAACTTTTTTTTATATTAATTGTACCAATTATTGATCATTTTGTTCACCGATTGGATTAAATTTATGAGTTGAAAAAATTAAATTTCAGGCAATTTTTTACTGAAATATAAGGACATATTTACGCATACATAAAAAAGGACTGATTTATAACAATATACCAAAGTTATCAACAAATTAATTTCCAGAAAATTGTTTAGCAATTTTGATTTTAAAAAACTTATTTTTCTTAGGAAATCATTTGTTTCATTATTCGAAATAAATATGACAAAAAAATGAACCAACAATTTTGATAAGATTCAGAAAATGCGAATTTTTCAATTTTTCAGTTTTTCTACAAAATTTAAATATTACATGTAATGAGTTTTGAGATTATGGAATAGCGTGATAAAAATAGCCTTTAAAAATAATCGAAATTCGTTGAAAAAACATATGATTCAGAAAAATTATCAATTCCATATAAAAACCAATAAAAAAATTTCAGATTCAAAGAAAATTATTTATTAATAATTTCTAGGCATTATTACCGATATTTCTTTTTTGCGTATTTTTCTTGTCACGAACTACTAAAATTCGGATCTAATTGAACTTTAAGTAGCGAATTTTAGACCAACGTAACTTTTACGCAATCAATAACTGATAAATCGGCCGTATTGGAGTAAAACGATATATTTATGAAATGAATGGATGAAAAAAAAAATTACTCAAATTAATGACATATTCTATTAATATAAAGACATTATTTATTGAAAAAAATGGAAAATTTATGTAAAATTCTATTTTATGTAAAAAAAAAAAATGAAATATAAAATCAGCTATTCGAAAACAAGTAATTAGTTAAAGTAATTTTTTTTCCCAGTGTAATAATACAACAACAAAAATGAGACAAAGCGAATTAATGGACTAGACAAATATTTCGGAGCAAAAGATTCATATAATTTATTTCTCTTCGTTCAGCGAAACATAAAAATCGATTGTATTCGTAAACGTCCAGGCGATGACGCCGAACAGTTTATAAATATAATAAAATATGCCTAGTACGATCCTGTATAACCAGGAATAACAGTAATATTAAAAATATAAATATAACGATAACGACATGGTCGTTTTCATCTCATTTCTCTCTTTTTTTCCCCTTAATCAACGTGTTATTTTTTTTCTTCTTCATTAGTCTTGACTTTTTGACTCCGGAAACTTTCTCACAAAGTTTCGCGAGTAAAGCTGCTAGGAATTTAGATTTATATGGACGTTCGTTAAATGCAATTATTACAAAAAACTGGCACTACTCTTACACGCTTTTCTACGCTCTAAGTCAATCATTCGACAATAGAAAGACTGAAAATACGCGTCGATACTTTTTTCTACAAAAATCCGAGACGAATTTAGAGAGCTTCGAAAATATTAAAAAATTTTCGAGTATCTCGAATTAAAGACTCGATTATTATTCGACGATGGCTCAGTAAAAAAAATAAAAGTTTTATCTCCCAATAAATTTTAAAGGAAATTTTAATAAGTCTTTCGATATTTTCTACCATTCTTTTCACATTTCCATTGACACTGAGTGAAAATATTTGGGAAAATTGTTAAATACTTTTGTGATAATTTTCTACATAACTATTGAAAATTTGCATATTTTTTAAAATTCTTGAGTCAGAAAAACTGTCATTTATATTTTGAAGGTATTTAGGAAATTATCGAAAAACTTTTGTAAAATCTCCAATAACAAATTTATCGAGGGATTAGAATTTTATTTCCAGGCAGAAACTAATTCCCTTTTACAATATTATACGATTTGATGCGCAGTGCATAAATTTGTTATCAGAGTTGTAAATGCCTAATACTTATAGAAATAATGATGATGATACGATCAGCTCTATAATTATGATTTTATAATAATAATATGTAGCGATTGTAATACCATAATTAAACTTTGGAATGGCTGCAAAAATGATTATTTTTCAATAAAAATTCACGGTAATCCTTTTGAAAAAATGAAAAAAAAAGTAATGCATTACTTATTTCTTCCATTTTTTCCACTATTTCTTGCAATATTAAAGCGAAAATTAGTATTTTTTTCAGCTATACAAATGTTTACACTCTATTTTATAATCACTACATATTATTATTATGAAATCATAATTACAAAACAAATTGTACTGTAAACTATATCTCATGAATTAATGGGGATTTACAACTCTGTTTGTTATACTGTCAAATATTTTCAGGAAATTAATATACATTTATCGGAAGTTTTTGTGCATAAAACAGTATATTGAATTTATTATACCATTATATGACAATATAACAGTATTTTTATAGTAATCATGACTTTTTTATCGTGTTTCATATGCTGGTAATTAATTTTACATTATATTCGTGTGTTAAAATAAATATAACGATTTATGCATAAAATCTTCTGAAAAAAATATATTAACTTTTTATAATGAACATTTTTTACAGTTGAAATTGCACTACGATCAACGGAATGATTGCTTCAATGTTTTCCCACGATATAAAATAACGTATCCTATAAATCTGGCGAATTCCAAAAAATGATATCGACATCAATTTTCGAATCATTTTCTGCCTAAATTAATTCGGTGGGAATCGCAACGAAATAGAATCAATGAATGAACACTTATATACAATTGCTTTAAAAATATCGAAGGAGTTCTCTTAGGAAATTTATGCAAATTTCGAATAATTTCGAAAATAAAATATCATTTAAATATATAATCGTCGTCTGATTATAAATTAAATATTTTTTTATAGAATTTTTATGAATTATCAGAATTAAAGGTATAAATATATTTTTTAAGCGCAATAATTTTGCATTAGAAAATTCGAGTTCACCGTTTTTTTCTCGAAGAATTTTCCATCACATTTTTTTAAAATATATATTAATTTCGTTTTTTTTAAATAAAATGGTGGCTGCAGAATATTTATTGAAATTATGCTAATTTTTGCACTCATATTTTTTTTCTCTTTTTTTCTTTTGAGATATAAAAAACTGTAGATTTTTTTGAGATTCTTAAAAACATTTGTGTTTTTTAAATTACCTAAAATTTGATTTTCTCAAAAAGTACGTCAACGATTTTTTTTTCTTTTTTTACAGTAAAAAGCATCTAAAAATGTAATTCTTTTACGGTAGAATTTTATTTTTAGTTTCTCTTCTAGACTGCCCCCCATTTTCGTTCTAGTCTCTAAAATTTCATTTTTGGACCCAGAATTTACTATAAAAATTGTAAAAAAAATCATCGACGTACTTTAGCAGAGATTCAAGTTTGGGGTATTTTTTTACAATTTACATTTTTTAAAATTTTGTTTTATTTTTAGCTGCTAATCTAGGCCTCGCCCAACTCTGGGCCTAGGCTCAAAAATTTTGTTTTTGGTCACAGAATTTACTCTAAAAAAAGGAAAAAGATCGTCGACGTACTTTTTGAGAAAATCAAATTTTAGGTCATTAAAAAAACACAAATTTTTTTCAAAATCTACAAAAAAATTCTAGTTTTTTTTTAAATATTGCTCTACAACATCTCAAAAAAAAAAAAAAACAAATGAGGGTCGCGACTCTGTCGATATTATCCTCAAACTTTGTATTTTCGATATCGAATTTTCGTTTTGCTTCGATTTTCGACTTTAAAAATCGCTCGAGTGTTCATTCATTGATAATTTCACTCCTGAACGAAGCTAAAAAATGTGTGTGTTCTCACGTGATTCCGTAGGAGGCGACGCGTTATTTTGCACTGTTCTGGGATAAAATTTCGCGGACATAACGTGACTGGCTTTGACAGCGTTTGTCAGGAGTAAACTTTTGGGTTTTGGAGGGAGAGGCGGAGGTTTCATTAGTTTCGTAGGTGAAACGTACGGAGATTCCGATGAAGACGTTTCTCCGCTTTTGTTCTGCGTTCTTGAACCATTTTCCATAATTGTTTGATCACCATCTACAAGAGTGCCATCCAAATTACACGACGTCTCGAAGATCTTGTTGTTAGTAGTTTCGACGACTCCGAAATTATTTTCCCGATCGCATTGCACATTTCCGTTCGACAACGATTTCCGATGAGGTATTCCCACTGAATTTTGTTTTTCCTCCGTTGAATCATAAAATATCGATGATCCTTCGCTACTCGTTGGACCGGCGCGTGATCTTCTCATTTTCTTGCCGTCGAGATGTTTTCCATTCTCTTTATTCTGAAAATATAGATATTGGACATTTAGCCGAGAAAAACATCTTAAAAATTCGCCGTTTAAGTGATTTTTTTTATTTTGTTTAATTAGAAAGAAATTTAAAAAAAATAGTACGATTCTAAAAATGGTTATTGTAATTTTAATTCGTTAATACCGTGATTAATTAATATTTGTATATTGACACCAGGTTTTTAAAAAATTTGATTATTTTTGTGGTTTTTTTAAAGTTGAAAATTTTAGGAATATCAAATTCGAAAATTGTGCTATTTATTTAAAATTTGGATTTTGTAATTCCTAGCTCTATTTATTTTTAGCAAGATTTTGGACTGTCATACAATTTTATCACGACAAAAATGATTGAATGTAATTGTAGAACTAACCTTTAAAAAATCCGGAAGTTCGAAGTTGATTTCAGTGCCTCTTTGGTCTTCGAGTCTCGATCTCTGCGCTCTTTTTATTCCCTCGTACAATTCTGATAGCACAAAAAAAGAAAATTAATTTGGGTTCTAAGCAGAAAAAATTAAGTCGAAAAAAACTGAGGAATCAATTTTTACTTCGGTCCTTACCGTCTCCTTCGAATCGGCCGGGAAGTTGAAGTTTTACTCCATTTCGCCATTTCGCGATCAGAGGTGGAGGACGTGAACTTTCCTCGCCAGTGCAATCAGTGGAGACACTTTTTTCGCTGGCGTTGCTGCATTTCGATTTGCTCTGTAAGAATTTATTATAATTTTATTACAATATTTTTATATTTTTGCTTCCTCATATAGCTTTGATTTCATGACATTTTTTTTTTTCGAGATTTCTATGTCGGATTACTCAGAATGGTCTAAAACATCGAGAAAAGTGGTTTAAAAAAATTGTCCGGATGTATGTGTGCGTGTGTGATGAAAGGCCAAAAATGCATTTGACTGTAACTTTTAAACTATTCGACCGAATCAGCTCAAATTTAAACAACATGTGCAGTACTACCTAATCTTCAATTGGTGTAAATTTCGGGAAAATCGATTGACACATTTCATTTTTATAAGAATTTTTATATTTTGAAAAAAGTACGTAAATGCTCTAGCTCGAACGAATTTTTAACTATCGGGCTGAAACTTCGTATTAAAATTCAACAAAGTGATGCGACCTTTGGTATTGAATTTGGGCCAAATCGGTAAAGTGGTTCGGTTTTTATGAGATTTTGAATTTTTCGAAAAATTTTCGTTTTGCTCTAATTCAGGTAAAATTTCAAATAATCGAGTGAAATTTTCTACACAGGAAAAATAACATTCAGCCCTGCTACGTACCAAATTTGGTGATGATCGGTAAAGCGGTTCGGATTTTACGTTAATTTGAATTTTAAAAAAATTTACTGGTTTCGCTCTGCATTTCGTAAAACATCAGAAAATAAGAATAAAATAAAACAAGGATGCAAAGTAGAACCTTGCACATTGCTTCCTCATTATTTTTCGCTTTTTACAAAGCTTCCTCTATGAGGAAGCCAAAATTGATTAACATACTTCCTCATAGAGGTAGCTTTGTAAAAAGCGAAAAATAATGAGGAAGCAATGTGCAAGGTTCGACTTTGCATCCTTCTTAATTTGTTATCTAAGAATTATTAAGATATTTCCATGAGAAATTGACGAAATGCCTTTAAAAATTTAGCACTTATTTAATTCAAATTCCGAAAGACACATTTTTTTCTTCAATTTTTTTAAGAATAAGTCATCATTTTATTACCAATTTTACAAAAATATGACTCATTGCGTTTCTCAAAAAATTCTTTGCAAATAGCATCTTAATTGTGGCCTTTTGTTTATGACGACATCATTTGCGGTATGAAATTCGTGCTGTACGTTGAAAATGATTGCAATTATCAATTATCTAAACGGCTAATTTGTAGAGCATTCTTTCGAAGAACAGGTCATGCTGTCCCCAATTAAAATCAGTTAAACATAGTGGATTATTCTTGGAAGAGAATGAACTTCCCGTAAATTAATTAATGTTTTTGCAAAGGTATAACTATCAATTTTTTTCTGTATTAACAACGCAAGTTGTAATACAAATCAGCCTCTACGACTCTTATTTATTGCATTAAATTTTACAGAAATTATTACACAAATCTATCGCTAATTTGATTAGTTTAAACCCTCAAATCTCCTTAATAGAAAAATTAATTGTTTTAATGAGACAAATCGAAAGAACAAACCTTTTTCTTTCCATGAATTGTCGAATCTCGGAGAAAAAATTTATTAGGAAGAATAGAGGATCCCTCAGATCGTTGTTCGTCAGACTATGGAATAAAAAATGGTAAGATTGATTAGCGAAAAATTCGATACGAATGGAAATTAGCACTATTCAAATAAAAAAGTATTTCAAACATTTTTTTCACTACATAATTTTGTATACGAATTATTTTATTTTTTATTGTAAAAAAAATACGAATTCTTAATTATTCCGAAATATTTCGGAATAATTAGTTTTATTTTTACAGAAATCTAACTATATTTATTTTTTCACACATATTTTAAATTCTTTTCCATTTGAACTGTGCGTAATCATGAATGTATATATATTGCAGTAATTATGTACTAATAATTACTAGTACATAATTATGTACTAGTAATTTGCAGCAATATGTACTAACCTTGCAAGATCCTTCGCTGTAATGATATTTGTTTGTACTTTTGCCAACTAATAGTTCTTCAAATACTTTATTTGTAATCTCGTCGAGCGTGGGTTGTCCTTGAGGAATTTCGTCGGGATACTTAAGCCCGTCTCGATGAAAATCTGTGTAAAAAAGGAATAATAAGAATGAAAATTTTTTTTCAGTGAAAAAAAAACAAATGTGCTCCAAATTGCTTATTTGCATTCAAGAAAATCTCATTTTTTTCTCTCTGCTGGTATCATAAGAAAAATATATATTGTTGACCAATAAAACGAAAAAATAATATGCCTTTTTCTTGAATTTAATATTTTAATTCATGCCTTGCAATCTACGACAACCGTCGTTGATATAGTTGATTATTTTTATAGATATTCACCCAAATGTATGGAGCATACTGCATTTTTTTTTCAAATTTTTCATCGCATAATTCGCGTACTTATGAATATATAAAAAGTAGCTCGAATAATTGCGTTTAAAAACTTTCGAATGCACGTATCTTCTTGGATATGAGTCGCATCGTAAAAAAACGTATAGAAAAGCTTTTCATTTTGAAGTATACATGAAAAATCGGAAAAAAATTGTCCCACTTTAGGACAAAAAGTTGGCAGTGAGACAATTTTTTCCGATTTTTTATGAGAGTTTTCATTTTTTATTTATCTTCTAAACTCACATACAAATTCGAAAAAGGATTGTCCCACTTCCCGTTTAAGTTTAAAATGTCCGTCTTTATGAGTAGTATTTTAGAGAATTTTTCGTAAAAAATAAAAAATGTCCAAGTTTTTGAAAAATCGATTTTTATGTTTATTAATGAAAAATCAATGCTTCGGAGTTAAAGAATTTTTCAAATAAATTGACATAAAAGTATACTTCAAAATGAAAAACTTTTATGCAGGTTTTTTTACGACACGACTTACATCCAAGAAGATACGTGCATTCGAAAGTTTTTTAAACGCAGTTCTTAGAAATTCACAAGTGCGCGAAATGTGCAATAAAAATTTTGAAAAAAATGGAGCAAGCTGCATTCATTGAGGTGAATGATTTTAAAAAAATACTCAACTATATCAACGACGGTTATAGTAAAATATGGTCCGATCGGTGTATAATGAAAAAAAAAAAATTATAATAAATAAATTTATTTATTTATTATTATATTTATTATAATAGTAAATTATTATAAATTATTAATATATAAAAATTAATAAATTATAATAAATAAATATATTTATTTATTATTTAAATTTATTAATATAAATAAAATAAATACCCCTACAAAAGAAAAATTCTTACAACTTTTTTTAGGAGCCTAAGAAGGAATAATTACATAGCGACATAAAGGCGTAACTTTCGTACCTTCGCTATTGGAGGTAAGAAAGAGGCGGGAAGGCGCGTGTATCGCTGGTATATCCAGCGCAACTGGATGTCCTTCACCCAGAATGGTGATCAATTCTAGCTTGAAACCGTATTTGTTCAAACGAGGTCTGAGCACTTCTCTCAATGTCCGACCTTTGTGTGCTATCACAGTTATTATTCGTCGAGAAGGTAGATCTACCTTCAATACCTTCGTTGGCACAACCTCGACCTCTTGTCCAGCCAATACCGCGGACGGATATTTAAGATTTACCAGCTGTAAAATGAAAATTTCGTTATTTTCAATTCGCATTACTTTCTACGAGATAACTCGCGAATTTTTTATGAAATAGAAGTTAGAAAAGTTGCAAACGATATCATTTCAGCCACTAAATTATATTTAAATCATACACAATAAAAATATTTATTATCAAACTTAATATACCATTTTTTTAACGTTTTTATGCATGAATTGGTAAATTTAATTTAATATACAATTATTAATATTATTAATTAATATTCATAATATTAATAAAATTAATAATATGTCGTTTATTAATTTTTATAATATTATTAATATTATTAATTAAATATATTAATTTCTTGAAAATTTTTTACAGTTTAACGAAGAGATCGATTTCCGACAGATTTGGAAATTTATTTAAGCTGATAGCTACGAGTGACTTATCGTTGCAGCAATTTTGTTAACTTCCATATCATGAATTTTAAACAATTTTATAAATTAGCCGAATTAGGTGCTTGTGTGTAGCGACAATTATAACGATTTACAAGTGCTTATATACGTAATCGTTTACTTTTTCCATCACCGTCGTGTACTTTTCAACGTGCAGATTTTTGTTTTTGTTTTTTTTTCTAATATAATTTACTTACTAAATAAAAGCACCATGTAGCCATACGGGAAACGGATAAAGCATGAAGAATGTGGCGAGAAATTGTTATTTATTTAACCATAGATACCTGCAGGGATGTGAAAGCTTTATTTAACCCAAAGAGTTACCTCAAATCTCAAAAGTATTTGTTTTGAAAGATAACTAAAAAAATTGACCCAGTCTTAAAGTTTAATTAGTGAAGTAATCGAAAAAAAAACAGACTTATCGATTTACGATACGATTAATTTTATTTAAATACTGAGAAATTTGATTTTAAGGAAATATCACTAATTTGCAACCAAAATATTAATTACACGATAATTTAAACACTTTGGAACAAGAAAAAGGTATGAGAATATTTCAATTATTCGACAATAAAAAAATTGATTTTCAATGCCAATTTTTTTAAATTGCATTAAGGATATTTTTGCATTTGTTCAAAAAAACTTTCCGTGAATAATTTTAATGAAAATTTTATTATCCGTTTGCAAAATCTGCACATAATTTTTTGGATAATTATAATTACTAAATCAAATTTATGATGAAAACGCGTGAAATTTAAGGAAACTGATTTGGAGGAGCTTTCACATTGTCTCGATGCGTTTTAAAAGCGTATGATTTGTTGTTTAGCAATAGCCGCCAATATTTTCCATCGACTGATTGCGACAACGTGCAACGATATTTTTTTTGTTTTGTATGTAGTGCGAGCTCGATGTAGGCGGTTAGTCTGAGTGGCTTGTTAGTCGAGCTTAATGTCTTTAAGTTGCGTGAATTAAGTAGTGATTGGCACTAACCTCATCTGTGGCTAGTACTAGAACGTCATAGTTAGAGTATCGAAGAGCTCGTTTATCGAGGAGGCGAGTAACCACGTCTTTAATGCTCTCCGATTGGCTAGTAGGAACGACCGTCGTGGAACCGTCGGGCAATATAACTCGACACAACCCGGTACACTTGGCATGAACCTCTTTCTTTTCATTCGTTTGTCCATCGTAAGACGACACTGACTACAATTTATAGATACTTGCTAATACACAGAACGTCCCGTTCAAAATTATGAAAAACCATCAAGTTTCTTTTTTTTAAATTTTACTCTCTAAAGCAATTTTCACTCGAGCGAAAAATAGCCGGATTTATTTGTTTATACGCCGACAATAATTTTTTTTCAGAATTGTAAACCTCGATGATATAAATTTATCGTATTATAATTATAATATATATATATACGATATATCATAAACGTATTTGCAGTTTTTATAAAAAGATGTTGAAATTTGTGAAATCTTTTTTTCGACATTTTATTAAATTTGAAAATTCCAGAAATGTTTAGTAATTGGGGAAAAAATATTTCTTGAAATTTAACAAATTTTTCGTGAAAAAATAGACATATATATTTAATGAATAGAAAAATAAATAGAGAATCGTATATCTTAATATTCTTTGACAAATTTGCCCGAAATATCAATGGAAATTCATTTTTTTATGCTTGTATTTAAAATTGAAATATCTTTTTATAAGCACTGCAAATTATTTTTAAATAATAATTATGGAAATAATTTTGATATTAAATTTAAAAAATGAATAACTATAGAGGCTTACAACTCTGAAATTTTCTATCTATAATTTAATTGTGTTTTTGCGGTTTATGAACACAAAATACTTACGTGTTTGGTGAAGGATTGTCTCAATGCCAAATCCCACGAAGCTAAAGACGATCTACTGCTGGATATGGATATACTGTCTTCGTTATTGTTTCCTTCTGCTTCTCTCTTCATCGTTGTAAAACTCTTGTATATCGTCTCGCCGCGACTCGGTGTTTTGTTGTACTCCGATTCACCGCGATCCTTCGATTTTGAACTGTAAATTATCGGCAAAAAAATGTTTCTGTAATTATTTCGTAAACTTTATTTTTGCATTTTTTGCATCTACTATTATGAAATTATTTCACGTTGCACTTTCGACAAAAAAGTAAGAAAAACAAATCTTCCTGTTAAAAATTACCGAGACCTTCGAGGCCAAGATTTTCATAAATCAACGAGATTTTTCTTATTTAAAAAAAAATAATAAATTTAGTATAATTTAGCCTAAATCACGTTGGAACTTCTATAAAATTATAATAAAAACAAATCTTCCTGTAAAAAATTACCGATCCCTTCGAGGCCAAGTTTTTCATAAATCAACGAGATTTTTCTTATTTAAAAAAACCATAAATTTAGTATAATTTAGCCTAAATCACGTTGGAATTTCTATAAAATTATAGCAAAAACAAATCTTTTTGTGAAAGCTTACCTCAAAATACCTTGCACTTTGCTTCCTCATTATTTTTCGCTTTTTACAAAGTATGTTATTCAATTTTGGCTTCCTCATAGAGGAAGCTTTGTAAAAAGCGAAAAATAATGAGGAAGCAATGTGCAAGGTTCTACTTTGAATCCTTTTTAAATTAGATAAATAAATATGTTGCGAATTCGTTTTTTTTATTTCGTTATTTCGTTATTTCGTTATTATTAGAGCGTTTTCGAAAGTAAATGTGATAACGTGTATTATTAAAAATAATTCAACATTCCATAAAATCACAAATTTCATACCGTTTGTCACTAAAATATACATATATAATGGCTGAATATTGTTTCATTTATATACAAAATTTGAGCTCGCTATCTCAAGTTTTGCAAAAGTTACAATAGAGCGATAATGTCAATTTTTTGAAAAATTCAAAATTCCATAAAATCTGAACCACTTTACCGATTCGAGCCAAATTCAATACCAAACAGCATTGAGTGCACCTACTCTTATAACCAACTATTTAGCAAAATAGACCAAATTTTGCGAAAGTTAGAGCGACCACATCCTTTTTTCAAAAAATTCAAAACGGCATAAAATCGAAATTTTCGCACAGATTTTGTCGCAAATTGCTACAGTTGAAGAGGGTCTGCTGCTACACTAGTGTGCCAAATTTGAGCGCTATATACAAAACCGTTCTTGAGTTATCGGAGTTCGAATTTTCGGAGTTGTATACATACACACACACACACACACACACATACATACATACGGACATTTTTCCTAGATCACTTTTCTGGACATTTTGGACAATTCTAAGTGTCCTGACATAAAAATCTCGAAAATTTTTTTTTCATGAAAACAATCCCAAACAAAGCTTCCTCTATGAGGAAGCAAAACCATAAATTTAGTATAATTTAGCCTAAATCCCGTTGGAATTTCTATAAAATTATAATAAAAACAAATGTTCGTGTGAAAAAATTACCGATTTTTTCGATGCCAAGGAAGTATCGATTTTCTGCACCGATCTTCAGCGTCCGAATGGCTCTTTTTGAGTTTAACGCTCGGAGAACTCGTGAGTGCAAGATCACAGTCCTCTGTGTTTATTACGCTGCTTCCGGTTTCCAGACAGTGTCTGTAAAGGTCGGAACGCAGGAATCTAGGATAGCTGTCGAACTTCATGAGATTGAAGACTTGTTTCTGCGCCTGTGAGAAAGAAAAACTATTTGCAAAGCGTTCTTCAACGTGTAACGGGACTTCGAAGGCGGGAAATAAGTATTTACCTGCAAAAAGAGATCGGCTGGCGCTTGGTTGAGTAACTCCTGAGTTATTTGTCCAGAAGCATGACTATCAACATTTACAGGTTCCGCGGCTGTCGTCGACAAATGACGTTGATAAATTTGACAAGCTAATCTACGACGAGCCGTCAAATCCTCCGTGTCCTTGTATCTTTCGCAAGCTGCCCAGAAATATATGTTCTCGTGGCTGAATTCCTTTTTCAGAAATTCCTGGAAAATAAATAAGAAAATTTATCATATCCTGTGACATTTACCGTTCAAATAGTAATTATAACGGAGCTTAGATTACACAAAACAGCTTGAAAAAAATAACCAACAATTATTTCTACATTATTTAATAAAATATTTTACCTCCAGCGTTTTTTCATTTATTTACTTATTTTTCGTACTAAATTACATGAAAAAGGTATGTAATTTTACTGAGAAATAAATTAATAGTTGATTGCACGTTTATTTTCTAATAATTTATTTCTGATTTTGAAAAGAAGAACTGAATATTTAGTGGCAAGATGTAATATTTAGACGTGTAAACTTTTGATAAAGAAATTTAATAAGATCTGAAAAAAATGGAGGAAAATTTATCTGTTATTAATTGACAAAAGTAATTCGTACTTTTTGTATTTATATTGAATTATTCATTTTTCATACTGAAATTAACCAAAAAGTTTCTAATTGTACTAAGAAGTAAAATCAATGAGTGATTCATTGCACATTTACTTTCTAACAATTCATTTATGAAGTTGGGTATAAAAAAAGCTGAATAGAAAATTGAATGATAATTAAACGCGAAATAAATACACGAAGAATATTCGTTCCAGTTTAAAAAAAAAACCTAAGTTGTACAATTTTTTCAGAAAACTTTCTGTGATTTTTAACAAATATTTTACTTTCCTTGTAATTAGTAACAAAATCGAATATCCGTTTGCAAAATCTGCAGATAATTGTGCCGAAATTATAAACACTAAATAAAACATATGATAAAAAATTATGAAGGCTTACAAATAGATTTTCAAATTTTTAAATCTGACCAACGAAATCAATGCGAAAAAAATACGTACTGCAAAAGTTTGTAATCCTTTAGGGTCTTCCAAAAGTTTCTCAAATCCAGATGCCCATGTGTGAACTCCATTGCCATTGTTCGTTTTGTCAAACGATTCTGAGCTCCCATGCTGAAATTAAAAACAAATAAAATTGAAATAAAATTCTCAATAAAATAAAATTCTCAACTGAGTTCAACAAAAACAATTTTCGCTTCGTTCACCGCAACAACATTTGCAATTCCTGTACATCCGTATACGTCCACGAGAATCGGATCGTTCTACTTTTTACTGCGAAGCGCGGGATTGAATTCACCGAACAGGAAATCACGCTCCAGAACTCGTGTGGTTGGCACATGGGATGACCTCAAATACTATTCAATAATCTTCCAGCAAGAGGAACTCGTTGGCTGGATTTATTCGACAACATTAAATATATTCGATGGAAAATAATGAATTTTATCCCATGCACACATTTTCTAAATTTTTACAATTTGATTGCAATCCAAAAATTCTGGAAAATTTTTATAAAATGTAGAATTCCACGATAAACCAGAGTTGTAAATCACATATTTTTATAGAAATAAAACTGATGGTTGAAATAATGTCTTTATAATAATAACTTGTATTGATTATAATACGATGAATAAACTTTTAAATAGGGGCAAGAAATATTAATTTCCCATAAAACTTCATGGTAATCTTATTGAAAAAATGGAGAAATACTGTTAATGCATTGCGAAAATAATGGAGGACTGTGATTGTCCATTTTTCTCAAAATTTCTCCCAAAATTTAATTGAAAATTAGGTTTTTCTTACAGATATTCAAAATTTTACATATAATTTTATAATCGCTACAGGTCATCATTATAAAATCGTAACTATAAAATAAACTGTTGTGTAAACTTTAATTATAAAAAAACAATTTTGTACAATTGGATTTTATAAATAAAAACACTATGTTTAAATATGTAATTTTAAAAACGACTTTTCTTTTTATTGCATTCCTAAAATTCTGAAAAAGTTGAATAAAATGTAGAATTTCATTATGAACGATGCATTTATGAGTACAAAAAATAATGTTGTAATATTAGATTTAATAAATAGCAATTTAATAATAAAATGGAAGTAAATTTATAAAATAATTTCATACAACAAGCGAATCTCGTTGAATTCATCATTCGATATATTCAAAAGGTTCAATAGCTCCAAGAATATTCAACAATGTATCTTATTCTTTGCATCTACCACATTTTTATACTTTGAATAAACTCCAACTGATTAAATTTACGTACAATTTTCTACAAAATCACTGTTTATAATAAGTAATTTTTAAAACGTCTTTTTTTTTATTGCGTCCCTATAATTGTGGAAAAGTTTAATAAAATGTAGAATTCCATTATGAACGATATATGAGTACAAAAAATAATGTTGTAATATTAGATTTTATAAACAGTAATTTAATAATAAATGGAAGTAAATTTATAAAATAATTTCATACAACAAGCGAATCTCGTTGAATTCATCATTCGATATATTCAAAAGGTTCGATAGCTCCAAGAATATTCAACAATGTATCTTATTCTTTGCATCTACCACATTTTTATACTTTGAACAAACTCCAACTGATTAAATTTACGTACAATTTTCTACAAAATCACTATTTGTAATAAGTAATTTTTAAAACGTCTTTTTTTATTTTATTGCGTTCCTAAAATTCTGGAAAAGTTGGATAAAATGTAGAATTCTATCATCCATATATGAGTACAAAAAATAATTTTATAAAATTAGATTTTTTAAATAACAATTTAACAATAAAATGGAAGTAAATTTATAAATTAATTTCATACAGCATGAGAATCACGTTGGATGCATCATTCGATATATTCAAAACGTTCGGTAGCTCCAAGAATATACAACAATGAATCTTATCCTTTGCATCTACCTCATTCATATTCTTCGAGCAAATGCCGGCTGATTAAATTCATTCAAATTAGAACGTCGGATGAGTCATTTTCTCCGGAAGCGTGGCTTTAACGATAGTCGAACATTTTTTTTTTTCAGACGAGAAAATGCGTCAAGAGGTTCATTTTATTTACACATGTTATCGAGGTAAATAATTTGAAGTCTAAGAATCTTATCTCCACCGATACACTAAAGTTAGATTTACAACTTGACCAGCGAGATAAATTCTGACGCCAAGACTCTAGACTCTGAAAATAATTGTGAAAATTGACGTAAATGCCTTAATTTAAGCGTAGACTGCGCGTACGAGTCACGTAACGTTTATTCTAGAAAAATGGGGAAAAAGGAAACGGAATTGATGACGATGTCGTTAAGCAAATTCTCGCGAATAATATCTCGTTATTTCGCTATCTCGTGTGTCCCAGTTTCGGCGTTGAACAGAATCGTCAGCCTGTGCATTAACCTCTTAAGGATTGTGTCACCACACGAAAATACAAACATTATTCATTATCATCTCATATGCAATATAATGTCAGTATAATATCAAAACATTTAATTAATAACAAAAAAAAAAAACTTTGCCCATTGCTTCCTTATTATTTTTCGCTTTTTACAAAGCTTCCTCTCTGAGGAAGCAAAAAAGTATGTTATTCAATTTTGGCTTCTTCATAGAGGAAGCTTTGTAAAAAGCGAAAAATAATGAGGAAGCAATGTGCAAAGTTCTACTTTGCATCCTTTTTTAAATTAGATAAATAAACATGTTGTGAATTCGCTTTTTCTATTTCGTTATTCCGTTATTTCGTTATTATTAGAGCGTTTTCGAAAGTAAATGTGATAACGTATATTATTAAAAATAATTCAACATTCCATAAAATCACAAATTTCATACCGTTTGTCACTAAATTATACATAGATAATGGCTGAATATTGTTTCATTTATATACAAAATTTGAGCTCGCTATTTCAAGTTTTGCAAAAGTTACAATAGAGCGATAATGTCAATTTTTTGAAAAATTCAAAATTCCATAAAATCTCAACCGCTTTACCGATTCGAGCCAAATTCAATACCAAACAGCATTGAGTGCACCTACTCTTATAACCAACTATTTAGCAAAATAGACTAAATTTTACGAAAGTTAGAGCGACCACGTCCTTTTTTCAAAAAATTCAAAACGGCATAAAATCGAAATTTTCGCACAGATTTTTTCGAAAATTGGTACAGTTGAAGAGGGTCTGCTGCTACACTAGTGTGCCAAATTTGAGCGCGATATACAAAACCGTTCTTGAGTTATAGGCGTTCGAATTTTCGGAGTTGTAGATATACATACATACGGACATTTTTTCTAGATCACTTTTCTGGACGTTTTGGACAATTCTAAGTGTCCTGACATACAAATCTCGACATTTTTTTTTTCATGAAAACAAAGCTTCCTCTATGAGGGAGCAAAAACGTTTTTTTTTCTATTAATTTCTTCTATTCAATTAATATAGAGGAAAAAAAATCCATCTGGAATTTTCACCACAATTTTTCGGTAAATTTTATAGCAAAATAAATATTGTTAGTTGTTACTTCATAAAGTGAACATCTTTTTCCAAATTTTGCAGATCTTTATTATAAAAATAATTTTCGCACATATTTTTGTTTCAAAATTAATGGAATCTTACAATTCTGATTTGTGGAGGATTTTTTTTGTTAATTCAAATTAAAATTCATCATATCAAACTAATAAAAAATTATAAAAAATCCTTATAGCTCATATGCAATAGTTAGATGCTTTTGCCATAGAGAAAAAAATCTTTGTTTCAGGGTGTAAAAAAATATTTAAAAAAAAAAATGAAATCATCAAATAACTAATTAAGATCTGTCAATAAATCAGTAATTTGATTATAGTTCCCTCGCTTTGAATAAAATTATATTTTTGACATTTCATTACAGTTAGAAATAATATTTTTCTCCCACAATAAATTATTTCATCTACGCAAACTGAAAGCTAAATACGTTTTCCGTGGCTATTTTAATTCTGTACCAGTATGTAATCATGATTTTTCATAAAGTTGTGTATTTTGGAAACATTTATCATCATTTTGACGTCCCATCGTCTCCATTACAAAAAGTACTGTAACAATGATTAAAGTATCATCAGCTGATTCATCAAATTCTCAACTCCTTACATAATTCAACAAGATTTTGACGAAAGCTCTAGATACATATTCTGATTATATAGTTGGCGAATCGCATGCAGCTTTGCACGTATCAATCTTAAGAGGCATCACTGCAAATGTTGATGTACACAAAGTTTGAAATAAAGCTGTACATTTATAAAAAATACGATGGCCACAACTGGTACATGGAATAAGAATGTTGCCCCGGATATGGCCAAGATAATATAATCATTAATTTTTCATCAATTATTACACAATAAATTCATATATTCCTTAAAGAAGAAACAAAAATACCAAAAAACGCTAAGAAAAATATATCCTTAGAAATGTATACTAAAAAAAGATGCAAAGTAGAACCTTGCACATTGCTTCCTCATTATTTTTCGCTTTTTACAAAGCTCCCTCTGTGAGGAAGCAGTATGTTATTCAATTTTGGCTTCCTCATAGAGGAAGCTTTGTAAAAAGCGAAAAATAATGAGGAAGCAATGTGCAAGGTTCTACTTTGCATCTTTTTTTTATACCTTGTGTCTCTTTTGCAGAGGTGTTTTATACAGCTATAAATCACCTCTGCAAACACCGTTACATCTAATTTTGATTAGATACAAATTTTTGTCGTACTTTCTCAACTTTTCCGGAAGTTATAGCGTAAATCTACATTTTTTTTACAATGAAAAATGGTGTAAAGTCCGAACGACTTTACCGATCATCACCAAATTTGGTACATGGCATTTCTGAATGTTATTTTTCGTCTGTACAAAATTTCTGTTCATTTGTTGAAATTCGACGTAATTTAGATCAAAATCTATTTTTTTCGAAAAATTCAAAATTCTATAAAATCCGAACCGCTTTACCGATTTCGTCGAAATTCAATACCATACAACATTGAACGTATCTTCAGTTATGAAGAACTATTTAGCCAAATCGGCGAACTTTTACGAAAGTTAGAGCGACCACGCCCTTTTTTCAACAAATTAAAATCAACATAAAATCTTAATGACTTCACATATTTTGGCAAAAATCACAACATTCAAAAAGGGGCAGCTACTCTACTTGCGTGCCAAATTTGAGCCGGATCGCTCGAACGGTTACCGAGTGAGAGGAGATTGAATTTTCGAAGCCCAGCACACACACACATACATACATACGGACATTTTTTCTAAACCACTTTTCTCGACGTTTTAGGTGATTCTAAGCATACTGACATGAAAATCTCGAAAAAAAAAAAAATTTCATGAAAACAAAGCTTCCTCTATGAGGAAGCAAAAAGAAGGTAAAGTGGTGGAACATCTTTCATGTTGAAGATTCCCATCATTATGCAATGCACTGAGAAAAAAATATGTTAGAATGAACTAAATCGGCGTTCACCCTCATTCAAATGAATTTTTAGTTGGTATAACAAATATTTTGGTTACCGCAAATATATTTGAGTCGACGGAATCAAATAATTATTGAAGACACTAAACATTTGGTTGTCCTAAACGAGAAATTCGTTTGAACGAGGGCAAACGCCGATTTAGTTGATTTCTACATTTTTTTTTCTCAGTGTGCAAAAATCTACTTTCGGAAAAAACTCTGGTAAAAATAAAAATAAAAGTGTAAAGAGTAAAACATTAATGTATGAGACGAATGTCAAAAAAGATTAGTTAGGTTCACAGATGGCATCTGTGCTTTAAAGACATTTTCTTGTAAAGGAATTGGATGCTTTCATAAAAATACGATTTTGATTGATTAAACACGCCTTAAAAAATGTTTCAAGTTCAATGAATATTGAGTTATTCTAATTTTAAGTATAGCCAAAACTGGTACATTACTGTGACCAAAATGAGAAATGGCTATGCTCCTACATTTTTCTATTTTCCAGTATTTTCACGACACACTGTTAGAAAAGATTGGAAGTTTTTATTCATAAAACTCGACATCGAAATTTAATATACAATTGTGGTATAGATTTATTCTATTATTATTGTTCTATTCTATTATTATTATATTATTCATGTACTTTTTCAGTAAAATGAAAGCATATTATTAAAATTCAAGTACTTTTACTGTAAAATTAAAGTAAATTATTGAATGTGATGCACCATCTATTAATTTTACATTACACTTGTATACTAAATTTAATACACTAGTTTTTAATAAAAACTTCCAGTAAAAGTACGCTAAATTTAAAGTAGATTTTTTTTACAGTGCACATATGAAGATTTTAATGCTAGAAATTATATTCTGAAATTATATTCTTCTCAGATATGAAAAGTGTAGGTTGAAAACAGTTTTATGATATTTGGTCCCAATCACAAGTACTTGAAAATGGGAAAATTCTTTTCTCTATCGTATACAGTTTTTTTCTCAAAGATCTTTGGTGAATATCGGCGATACCAGCAGCGTCGAGAGAATATATACGCGAAGATTCTTTCGCGTGCAACACCTGTTATTCAACAGGTGAACAGCGTGGGAACGGGCAGGAAAGTCCCACGCGCAATTCCGTTCAAGAATCCCCGACAGAGCAACGAGAGAGGAAAACAATGCCTTGGCTGACTCGCATCGAGAACAGCGGGAAAAGAATTAGCAGAGTTCGCCCGAGTATATCAACTGCAGACATTTACAATTGTCACAGGCAACTGAGCGGAAGCAATTTCTTCCACTAATTAATAATCGGTGTCTGAGAAATCCGACCCTTCAGTAATAATTTTATTTTAATTTCTTCTCCTACTTTTTGATCCATTAACATTTTAAAGTAAATAATAAAATAAATATATCGAATACAATTTTATACAATACTTGAATTTGATTCTAAACGTCAATAATTCAACTTCATAAACATTTATGGAATTCAGCTTCATAATTATTTTGCGACAATTAACCACAATAAAAACAACCAAAAAAGATTATTCAAAAATAAAAAAAATATTGGTACGTAGATTATTGATTTTTTTGCACTAATTAATAATCGGTGTTTAAATTCCTTTTCCTACTTTTTGACCCATAAAAATTTTCAAGTAATTCTCAAAATAAAATAATAAAATAAATATATCGAATAATAATTTTTGCAAAATTTTTATGTGGCTCCAAATGTCAATAATTCAACTTCATAAACATTTATGGTATTCAGCTTCATCATTATTTTCCGACAATTAATCACAATTGCTGGAAAAACATATTCCATTTTTTTAATCATCGATTTAAAAAAAGAAGATTTTTCAAAGATAAAAAAAATTCGTACGTATATTATTGATTGTTTTTTTTGCACTAATTAATAATCGGTGTTTAAATTCCTTCTCCTACTTTTTGGCCCATAAACATTTTAAAGTAATTGTCAAAATTAAATAATAAAATAAATATATCGAATACAAATTTATGCAAAATTTTAATTTGTCTCTAAATCTCAATAATTCGACTCCATAAACATTTATCGTATTCAGCTTCATAATTATTTTGCGACAATTAACCACAATTGTTGGAAAAACATATTCCATTTTTTTAATCATTAATTTAAAAAAAGATTTTTCAAAGATAAAAAAAATTCGTATGTATATTATTGATTTTTTTTTGCACTAATTAATAATCGGTGTTTAAATTCCTTCTCCTACTTTTTGACCCATAAAAATTTTCAAGTAATTCTCAAAATAAAATAATAAAATAAATATATCGAATACAAATGTATGCAAAATTTTAATTTGGCTCTAAACGTCAATAATTCAACTCCATAAACATTTATGGTACTCAGCTTCATAATTATTTTGCGACAATGAACCACAATTGTTGGAAAAACATATTCCATTTTTTTAATCATCGATTTAAAAAAAGAAGATTTTTCAAAGATAAAAAAAATTCGTACGTATATTATTGATTGTTTTTTTTGCACTAATTAATAATCGGTGTTTAAATTCCTTCTCCTACTTTTTGGCCCATAAACATTTTAAAGTAATTGTCAAAATTAAATAATAAAATAAATATATCGAATACAAATTTATGCAAAATTTTTATTTGGCTCTAAACATCAATAATTCAACTCCATAAACATTTATGGTATTCAGCTTCATAATTATTTTGCGTCAATTAACCACAATTGTTGAAAAAACATATTCCATTTTTTTAATCATCGATTTAAAAAAAGAAGATTTTTCAAAGATAAAAAAAATTCGTACGTATATTATTGATTTTTTTTTGCACTAATTAATAATCGGTGTTTAAATTCCGTCTCCTACTTTTGGACGCATAAACATTTTAAAGTAATTGTCAAAATTAAATAATAAAATAAATATATCGAATACAAATTTATGCAAAACTTGAATTTGGCTCTAAATGTCAATAATTCAACTCTATAAACGTTTATCGTATTCAGCTTCATAATTATTTTGCGACAATTAACCACAATTGTTGGAAAAATATATTCCATTTTTTTAATCATTTATTAAAAAAAAGAAGATTTTTCAAAGATAAAAACAAAAACGTACGTATATTATTGATTTTTTTTTGCACTAATTAATAATCGGTGTTTAAATTCCTTCTCCTACTTTTTGACCCATAAACATTTTAAAGTAATTCTCAAAATAAAATAATAAAATGAATATATCGAATAAAAATCTATGCAAAATTTTAATTTAGCTCTAAACGTCAATAATTCGACTCCATAAACGTTTATCGTATTCAGCTTCATAATTATTTTGCGACAATTAACCACAATTGTTGGAAAAACATTCCATTTTTTTAGTCATTCATAAAAAAAAGATTTTACAAAGTTTAAAAAAAATTGGTACGTATATTATTGATTTTTTTTTTCTAACAATTTTTTTCTCGAAATTTCAATGGAAATTTATAACCACTGCAAGTTATTATTATGAGAAATAGTATATTTATTTTATTTTACTTTTCTTTATTGCAAAAAAAAAAACGACAGATTTATTTTTAAGTTCTTGAAAACTTTTTACTGCCATTTCAATACTAATTAAAATACATGTTTATTCGAATATTGACGTTTGCTGCTGACTTGTATTAACGAAAGTCCCGTCGTCTAATTAACTGGAAAGTTTGTCAATGAAAACGTGTTTCCATCTAATGCTTTACAGATTTAATCGATCGAACGTGACTGGCACTTTAAACATCGATCATTGCATTCGATATTGAAAAAACAACCTAGATACACGTAGAGATCTCTTTAAAAGGATATTCAATCAAGCTACCACTAGAAAAACCATTTTTTAACGTCCCAATAACGTCGCTCGGAGAGTGCGTCGCAAAAGAGCCTAATTGAAATTTATGTAACGCGACATGACCGGCGAATACGCTTCAAGGACTCGAAATTGCTTGCTAAATTTTGGTGGCCTGATCTTCGCGACCGTGACTAAATCTACCGATACAAACACGCACGATTATGCATTTAAGGTGCTCAAGAAAATTAGTTTAATGTCCTCAAATATTGAATCATAATTATCGATTGTTCAAAATAGAAAAATACTTATAAAAAAATTGAAGAAATTGCATAAAGTGTTAAAAGAGACGACCTTAAAAAAAATCTTGCAATCCTTTGAGGAATCAATAAACACCCATAATATTGTTTATCCATGCAAATAAAAAAGTACAGCAATTTTTTTGCATTCTTGCCAAAGTTAATTAGTAATTTACAGAATTTAGGAAGGAATTATATGTGAATATAAAAATAGTTGCGTGGTTTAAAAATCAGTTGTTGTCTGTTATTAGTTTCCAGGCATATCACAATTTGGATGAGACGATCACAATATTTTACGAGCGAGTTTTACGCTCGCTAAATATAGAAAATATACATAATTACTTTTTTTATAAAAATTTAATTGCTTAATTTATTTTTTAATAAAAAAGAATTACTTAATTTATTTTTTTATAAAAAATTAATAATAATAATTATATTATATAATAAAATAATAATAATAAAATTAATTTTTTTATAAACAAATTAATTACTAAATTACTTTTTTATAAAAGTTTAATTACTTATTTACTTTTTTATAAAAATTTAATTACTCAATTACTTTTTTATAAAAATTTAATTACGTAATTACTCTCTTTTTATTAAAAAATTAATCACTTAATCACAATTAAATTTATACCAATTTAATACAAAATTAGTTTAAAAAAAAACAATTTTCCAGAATTTCACAAATAAAAAGCCAATTTAAAAACTCGACTAAAAATTACAATTCACGTTGATTCTTTAGCTCAAACTGAATGTAATTATTATTAAGTCTTCTATAAACCATAATTAGATTTATACCAACACAATAAAAGAAATAGTCTAAAAAACAATTTGCCAAAACTTCAAAAATGGAAATCCACTCTACAAAAATGCGATCAATAATTCTAAATAAAATCGTTACATCCTGGTGAATTCGTGTACAAATACGGCATCGTCATACCGATCGAATCGTGAAAGAATGTGTCGAAAGAGTCAGTAAAAGTCTCTATAAGCCAGGCGCAGAATAACGTTACAAAAGCCGCTCCCAAAAGAGTCAAGTTTCGTGATCCCCTTAACCGGATTAAATAGCAAACTATCTAAAAAGCGTAGCACTACGATCTACGTACTGACTTCGCGAATAGGTCCATATCTTGGCGATCGGTGTGCGAAACGATTGTCCGGAAAGGCGCGTAATCCCATTTATGTTATCCTTTCCCTTTCCTTGATATATAATGTATATTTATCGAAGCACGTGCACCGCCAACTTCTGATGATTCAGTTAAAAATCACGCGCGCACTTTTCTCGTAATCCTTGACAATCGTATCGTTCTTCTATATGTATTCATTTATATACACTGTTAAAAATATTTAAGGCAAAATTACTAAACATTGCAGGAAGCTTTTTTACATAAACGTGTATAGTAAATTTACAACACGAGTATAACGTAAAATTGTTGTACAATTCTACTAAATTTGTTACGAAATTAATTACTTGATTTAAGTTATTAATTAATTGATAATTGATTAATAATTAATTGATACTCAGTAAAATTGATGCTAAATTGTGCTAAATTCTTTACATAAGGCGTATTAATTAATGCACATATGTTTTTAATATGAGTCAACTTTAATTTTGCAACACCCTCGTTCATTGTTAAAAATATTTTCAGGTGAAATTACTACACATGCGCAGGAAGATTTTTTACAAAAACGGTTATATAAATTAATTACAAAAGTATAACGTAAAATTGATCGACATTTCTTCTAAATTCGTATTAATTGATGCACAAATTAATATACAAAAAAATTGATATAAATTTTTCTAAATTTGTCATAAAAGTCGTCTTTTTTTTAACAAGAGTTAAATTCAGTTTTACCACACGTATATTGAATTTTCATTTTCTTTCGTATTGAATTTCTTACACGGTTTCAGTTAAAAATACAATAAAATTACTATACCGTATATGAATTTACCAAATATTTTTTACAGTATATTTATATGAGTAAATTCGTATTTTTCTTTTAATAAGAGTTAAATTCAATTTTACGACACGTATATTGAGTTTTCATTTTCTTTCGTATTGAATTTCCTACACGGTTTCATTTAAAAATACAATAAAATTACTATACCGTATATGAATGTACCAAATATTTTTTACAGTATATTTATATGAGTAAATTCGTATTTTTCTTTTAATAAGAGTTAAATTCAATTTTACAACACATATATTGAATTTTCATTTTGTTTCGTATTGAATTTCCTACACGGTTTCATTTAAAAATACAATTAAATTACTATACCGTATATGAATTTACCAAATATTTTTTACTGTATATTTATATAAGTAAATTCGTATTTTTCTTTTAATAAGAGTTAAATTCAATTTTACGACACGTATATTGAATTTTCATTTTCTTTCGTATTGAATTTCCTACACGGTTTCAGTTAAAAATACAATAAAATTACTATACTGTATATGAATTTTCCAAATATTTTTTACAGTATATTTATATGATTAAAGTCGTCTTTTTTTCAAATAAGAGTTAAATACAATTTTACGACACGTTCATTGAATTTTCATTTTCTTTCGTATTGAATTTCCTACACGATTTCAGTTAAAAATACAATAAAATTACTATACCGTATATGAATTTACCAAATATTTTTTACAGTATATTTATATGAGTAAAGTCCTCTTTTTTTTAACAAGAGTTAAATTCAGTTTTACCACACGTACATTGAATTTTTATTTTCTTTCGTATTGAATTTCCTACACGGTTTCAGTTAAAAATACAATAAAATTACTATACCGTATATGAATTTACCAAATATTTTTTACAGTGTATTTGTATGAGTAAAGTCGTCTTTTTTTTAAATAAGAGTTAAATACAATTTTACGACACGTTCATTGAATTTTCATTTTCTTTCGTATTGAATTTCCTACACGGTTTCAGTTAAAAAAAAAATAAAATTACTATACCGAATATGAATTTACCAAATATTTTTTACAGTATATTTTTATGAGTAAAGTCGTATTTTTCTTTTAATAAGAGCTAAATTCAATTTTACGACACGTACATTGAATTTTAATTTTCTTTCGTATTGAATTTCCTACACAAGTTCAGTTATAATACAATTAAATTACTATACCGTATATGAATTTACCAAATATTTTTTACAGTATATTTCTATGAGTAAAGTCGTATTTTTCTTTTAATAAGAGTTAAATTCAATTTTACGACACGTACATTGAATTTTCATTTTCTTTCGTATTGAATTTCCTACACAAGTTCAGTTATAATACAATAAAATTACTATACCGTATATGAATTTACCAAATATTTTTTACAGTGTATTTATATGAGTAAGTCTGAAACGACTGACGAATCACACTTTGTACGAGCACAATACTAATGTAAGATGCCCGCGTCAACTATTATGTGTCGTTAAGGGGCGCCGCCCAGACTGTATTCGTTTGCTACGTATATTGAAGCTGCCAGAGTCGCTGACAAACGTCGACGACGGCACACATCGACGTTTGCCCGGCTGACAGCGTTTACCGACCGACCAAATAGGCCAAGAATCAAACGGTACGTTTGTTAGAGGATAAAACGACGCGACAGACGTCCCGACGTCGTTGCGGCTTGGCCAATACTACTACCAGTTACTTCGGGATATACCAGCGGACTCGCTTGCCTCCTTTTCCTCTCCGCGTTCTCTAAGCCGTGACGACGGTCCCCGGTCTCCCACTCTCCTGCTAGGTATCTACAGTGTAGACTCCCTGTTAGCTCCTCCTCTTCCTCCTCTCCTGGCGCAAAAGTTATCACTTTTTAATGATCATCTCAAGCGCGAGAAAACGAAGGCGCCTTCTAATTTTAAATATCGCAATAATCGGCTGAAAAATAAGAAAGAATTTAATGAATCGGATGAATGGAGTTACTTTTAGAATTTAACAACGTTTCGTGAAGTTGCAAGTGCCTATTTGGTTTTGAAATAAAATATATTGCAAACTTAAGCATTTTTTAAAAATAAAATAGATTGCAAACTTAACCATTTTTTTAAAATAAAATAGATTGCAAACTTAATCATTTTTTTAAATAAAATAGATTGCAAACTTAAACATTTTTTTCTTATTTTTTAGCGTTTAAATTTTAATTCTGAGTGGAGGAGGCTTTGAGAAAAGATAAAGATGAAGAATAAATTTTGAAGATACGACTTTGCAGCGTTTTATGAAGTTATAAGTTAGAAAGTTCAAAGTTCTGTAAACATGGATAATAATGGGCGGAAAAATAAGAAAGAATTTGATGAATCGGATGAATGGAGTTACTTTTATAATTTAACAACGTTTCGTGAAGTTGCAAGTGCCTATTTGGTTTTGAAATAAAATATATTGCAAACTTAAGCATTTTTTCTTTTTTAATAAAATAGATTGCAAACTTAATCATTTTTTCCTTATTTTTTAGCGTTTTAATTTGAATTCTGAGTGGAGGAGGCTTTGAGAAAGGATAAAGATGAAGAATAAATTTTGAAGACACGACTTTGCAGCGTTTTATTAAATTATAAGTTAGAAATTTCAAAGTTCTGTAAATATGGATAATAATGGGAGGAAAAATAAGAAAGAATTTGATGAATTGGATGAATGGAGTTACTTTTATAATTTAACAACGTTTTGTGAAGTTGCAAGTGCCTATTTGGTTTTGAAATAAAATATATTGCAAACTTAAGCATTTTTTATTTTTTAATAAAATAGATTGCAAACTTAATAATTTTTTCCTTATTTTTTAGCGTTTAAATTTGAATTCTGATTAGAGGAGGCTTTGAGAAAGCATAAAGATGAAGAATAAATTTTGAAGACACGACTTTGCAGCATTTTATTGAATTATAAGTTAGAAAATTCAAAATTCTGTAAATATGGATAATAATGGAAGGAAAAATAAGAAAGAATTTAATGAATCGGATAAATGGAGTTACTTTAATAATTTAACACGTTTATTGAAGTTGTACGTGCCTATTTGGTTTTGAAATAAAATGTATTGCAAACTTAGGCATTTTTTTTAATTAATAAAATATATTGTAAACTTAAACAGTTTTCCTTATTTTTTAGCGTTTAAATTTGAATTCTGAGTGGAGAAGGCTTTGAGAAAGCATAAAGATGAAGAATAAATTTTGAAGAAACGACTTTGCAGCGTTTTATGAAGTTATAAGTTAGAAAATTCAAAGTTCTGTAAATATGGATAATAATGGGAGGAAAAATAAGAAAGAATTTGATGAATTGTATGAATGGAGTTGCTTTTATAATTTAACATGTTTAGTGAAGTTGTTAGGGCCTATTTGGTTTTGAAATTAAATATATTGCAAATTCAAGACTTGTACATTTTTTCCTTATTTTTCATCGTTCAAATTTGACTTCCTTTCAAATTTAAAGAGGTCGACATTAAAACCTTTTATTAAAAAATAAGTAAAAAAATTCCAAGTTCTATAAATATGGAAATAATTTGTTGAATAATAAATGGAGTAACTTGAATAATTCACGATATCAAGTAGAATTGTAAGTCTGTAATTGTTTTAAAAATTAAAAACATTCCAAAGATATCTGTGAATTTGGATTTGATTCCTTCCTTTTAATAGAAAAAGCAATCTAAATGAGGTGTCACAATTTTCAAAAATTGTATTAAATTCTGATAAAATTTATACGTATTGAGAAAAATTGGAAAATCATTTTCATATGAAAAAGACAGTTAAGTTGATGGCTAAATTGTTGAACAATCCTTTATTTTCATCAATTCATTAACAATATTTTGAAATTCTTATTATGAAAAATCAATCTTTTCAGCACCTTCAATGTACTTGATTTCTTTTTTTTTTTTTCGGATTATGGTCCCATCGCGAAGCGTTCGAAATTTTCTCTGAAAATTCTCACTCACATTTGGCTGGACTCCCACAAGAAAAAAAATGATGTAAGATATATCTACTCCAAAAAGTTGCACCAGTCTAAATCAGACAAAATCGTCATGTGGAGGCAACATTAATTTTCTTTTTTGTCGAGTCGCTACCGCGACTCTTGATATGTCACATATATTTTGCACATTCATTTATTTTCATGTGGGCTGTACCACTTCCTTATCCTTAACCCTTTGCATCACAGTGGGTCACTATGGAAGCGAACCACACTGAATTGTTTTCGTTCAGATTTAAGGTAGTCTGTTCACATTAGCTAGTCAAATCAGTGCTAAATTTTTAATCGCGTTTCTACACATTTTGGTAGTTTTGCCGACTGTTCTGCAGAGTGGCTTGCTCATCAGCATTAGTTCTTAATATATAAATCCATCCACAAACACGGTTTTTAATTAAAATACCCTGATACATACAAATGTCGGATGAGGTTGTTGTCATCCAGTTTTTTATTAGAAAAAACCATAATTTTTGTCAGACTTTGACGAACGATAGCTCATTTTGCTTCCTCATAGAGGAAGCTTTGTTTTCGTGAAAAATTTTTTTTTCGAGATTTTCATGTCAGTATGCTTAGAATCACCTAAAAATTCGAGAAAAGTGGTCTAGAAAATATGTCTGTATGTGTGTATGTGTGTGTGTGTGTGTGTGTGTGTGTGTGTGTGTATGTATCCAGACACTGAAAATTCAATTGCCCATAACTCACGAACGGCACGATGGATCTAGCTAAAATTTTGCACGCAGGTAGAGTATTGACTCCTCTGTTATTGACGTGATTTTTAATTAAATGTATCAATGTAAACAGATTTTATGCAATTTTTAATTTTTTCAAAAAATGTCGTGATCGCTCTAACTTTCGTAAAAGTTCGCCAATTTAGCTAAATAGTTCTTTATAAATGAAGACACGTTAAATGACGTTTGGTATTGAATTTCAGCGAAATCGGTAAAGCGGTTCCGATTTTATAGAATTTTGAATTTTTCGAAAAAAATACATTTTGCTCTAAATTACGTCGAATTTCAACAAATGAACAGAAATTTTGTACAGACGAAAAATAACATTCAGAAATGCCATGTACCAAATTTGGTGATGATCGGTAAAGTCGTTCGGATTTTACACCATTTTTCATTTTAAAAAAAATGTAGATTTTCGCTATAACTTCCGGAAAAGTTGAGAAAGTACGACAAAAATTTGTATCTAATCAAAATTAGATGTAACGGTGTTTGCAGAGGTGATTTATAGCTGTATAAAACACCTCTGCAAAAGAGACACAAGGTATAAAAAAAAAGATGCAAAGTAGAACCTTGCACATTGCTTCCTCATTATTTTTCGCTTTTTACAAAGCTTCCTCTATGAGGAAGCCAAAATTGAATAACATACTGCTTCCTCACAGAGGGAGCTTTGTAAAAAGCGAAAAATAATGAGGAAGCAATGTGCAAGGTTCTACTTTTTGTTTATTAAAAGATGCTTCATTGATTGACCGAAGACATTTTCTTATAGTATTCTTTGTAAGAAAATTGCTACCGTTTTTTATCTACTCCAACCTATCATCAGATTTACACATGCTTGTAACTTGTGAATAACTAATACTAATACAGAATTTGTCCGGTCAATCAATGAAGCATTTTTTAACAAGCAACATAAACTATTGCTCGTTATAACTAGATTAATATTGTGGTTTTTTCTAATATAAAACTGGATGACAACAACTTCATCCGGAATTTGTATGTATCAGGGTATTTTTATTTCAAACCGTGTCTGTGGATGGATTTATATATTAAGAACTAATGCTGATGAGCAAGCCACTCTGCAGAACAGTCGGCAAAACTACCAAAATGTGTAGAAAAGCAATTAAAAATTTAGCACTGATTTGACTAGCTAATGTGAACAGACTACCTTAAAGATTTTGAATCAATTTCTTTCAATAATCAATTTTTTAATTTCTCAATATGTTAAGGCTCAATGTGTTAAGGCTTTTATAAAGCAATTGTGTCTGGGAGTTTCTACTGTGCACAGAATATACTCTACTAGTGCCTCGACTGCTGATGCTGCTCAACGCCACGCTACCGCGTTTCCAGCACGTATTACGCTCCAGGCAACGAGTCACGCACGTTACCCCGTGTATTCGTGCCTCCTGTAGTATATGCCCCGCGTACGCCTCGTGAACTCTTTCAGTCCGTCACATTCACACACACATACACATATTCAAGACCCAATGGTGCCCTCGTCTCTAAATGTGTGTATTTGTGTGTATGCGACCGCGCGTCCATTCTCATCTCTCCCTTCTTTCTTTCGCACTGGCTAACCGAGGCAGGAAATGATGACGCGGCCTCAATAGCGAACGAGCGAGAAGCGGAAACCCGTGCATCGCCTTGTTCTACCTGTACTCGATGAACTCGACCCTCGAATGTGCAACGATATAATTTTTTTTTTTTTTTTCACTGTCGACTCAACGAGAATATTTCAAAGAATATTTTTGAAGCTCGACTAATGGATCCACTGAAATTAAAATTACCAAATCGCTGATGAAAATTCAAGAGTATTTTGGGGCAATGAATTTATTTGGGGGCAATAAACTTATGTTCCCGGTGGGTTTATTTATTTATGGTGGAGAATTTTTAACTGTGATTGACTTGGTTGTATTTTAATTTTTAGTGGAGTGGAAATTGATTGGAATTTAATTTTTTTTACAACATTTTATATCGTTTGAGAAACTTGGTTGGTAAATCGGATTGAAAATTAGTGCGATATAAAAAGAATAATTTATTTGGAAATTTGGAAAAATTGTTAATCCACTGCAAAAGTTACATTTTTTTATTGGACAATCATCGATAAACAAATGAGTTATAATTGAATGAAAAGAACATGAATAAATAAAATTTGTATAAAGTTTCATGCTTTCAGGAATTTAAAAAGAATATTATTATATTTTCAACAATTTGTTTTATTCACAAAATTAACATCACTTTTTGTCAAACAAATTTGATAAAAATTTAATAAAATTTTATCAGAATAGAAAGCAAAATGGTTAAAATAAATAAAAAAATTCCAACACTTTCGAAATTAATAGCAGACAAAAATTACATTTTATTATTGAATAAAATTGATTAAAAAATAAATTACAATTTAACTGAAAGGACATGAATTGAATAACAATTCTTATAAAGTTAAAGAGAACATTTTTTTCATCGAACAAATTTGATAAAAATTTAATAAAATTTTATCAAAATAGAAAGCAAAATGCTTAAAAAAAAAAAAAAATTCCAACACTTTCGAAATTAATAGCAGATAAAAATTACATTTTATTATTGAATAAAATTTATTAAAAAATAAATTACAATTCAATTAAAAGGACATGAATTGAATAACAATTCTTATAAAGTGAAAGAGGACATTTTTTTCATCGAATAAATTTGATAAAAATTTAATAAAATTTTATCAGAATAAAAAGCAAAATGCTTAAAATTAAAAAAAAATTCCAACGCTTTCGAAATTAATAGCAGATAAAAATTACATTTTATTATTGAATAAAAAATGAAATTGATTAAAAAATAAATTACAATTTAATTAAAAGGACATGAATTAAATAACAATTCTTATAAAGTTAAAGAGAACATTTTTTTCATCGAACAAATTTGATAAAAATTTAATAACATTTTATCAAAATAGAACGCAAAATGCTTAAAATTTTTAAAAAATTCCAACACTTTCGAAATTAATAGCAGACAAAAATTACATTTTATTGTTGAATAAAATTGATTAAAAAATAAATTACAATTTAATTAAAAGGACATGAATTGAATAACAATTCTTATAAAGTGAAAGAGGACATTTTTTTCATCGAATAAATTTGATAAAAATTTAATAAAATTTTATCAGAATAAAAAGCAAAATGCTTAAAATTAAAAAAAAATTCCAACGCTTTCGAAATTAATAGCAGATAAAAATTACATTTTATTATTGAATAAAAAATGAAATTGATTAAAAAATAAATGACAATTTAATTAAAAGGACATGAATTAAATAACAATTCTTATAAAGTTAAAGAGAACATTTTTTTCATCGAACAAATTTGATAAAAATTTAATAACATTTTATCAAAATAGAACGCAAAATGCTTAAAATTTTTTAAAAATTCCAACACTTTCGAAATTAATAGCAGACAAAAATTACGTTTTATTGTTGAATAAAATTGATTAAAAAATAAATTACAATTTAATTAAAAGGACGTAAATCAAATAACAATTCTTATAAAGTTAAAGAGAACATTTTTTTCATCGAACAAATTTCATAAAAATTTAATAAAATTTTATCAAAATAGAAAGCAAAATGCTTAAAATTAAAAAAAAAATTGCAAGGCTTTCGAAATTAATAGCAGATAAAAATTACATTTTATTATTGAATAAAAAATGAAATTGATTAAAAAATAAATTACATTTTAATTAAAAGGACATGAATTGAATAACAATTCTTATAAAGTTAAAGAGAACATTTTTTTCATCGAAACAAATTTGTTAAAAATTTAATATAACTTTATCAGAATAGAAAGCAAAATGCTTAAAATTTAAAAAAAAATTCCAACACTTTCGAAATTAATAGCAGATAAAAATTACATTTTATTATTGAATAATAAAATGAAATTGATTAAAAAATAAATAACAATTTTTATATAAAGTTAAAGAGAACATTTTTTTCATCGAACAAAACTTTGATAAAAATGTTTTTTATAATTGAATCTAATGGCCATGTTGATATGAATGTTTGTGAAAAGCATAACGCTTGAAGGAGTTAAGATACTGGTAAATAAGGGAGCCCGCGTGTTCTTAAGCGTGGGTAATTGTCGGCCATGATCTCATAACCGAACAGCTCCGGGAATCCTTTTTAACAATCATACGACTCGTCTCTCGTTCTTAGAAGAAGAAAAAAAAATGCCTGCCAACAGCAGCACGGTAGATTCTTCAGTATTCTTCAATTCCAGAAGTGTATGTTATCGTTTTGGTTTAAGGAACCGCTTCGAGCGAGTATTTAACATATTTTCTGTATCTCTTGCCTGCAACGTTTGTCTGTGTTTAACATTTCTTCGTAAAAGCGTTTCCCATATGTCGAGCTCACGCTACATCCACCCTGTTTCAATCGCTATTTATGTATTTCTTAGTCATAAGGGAAACTCTCGAAGCATTGTTTGATCCAGCTACGGAAGTACTTCCGAAGCACAGATTCAAAAATACAGCGTGACTGTTGCTTAAAAATATTCCGACTACACTGTAAAAAAAAATGTCTACTTGAAATTTAATGTACTTTTACTGGAAGTTTTTATCCATAAACTAGTATATTAAATTTAATGTCCTAGTAATTTAAATTTATTTAAATAAATTTAATTTTAATAATTTGCTCTAATTTTACTGGAAACGAACCTAAAAAATCTACTTGAAATTTGATATACTTTTACTGGAAGTTTTTATCCATAAACTAGTATATTAAATTTAATATTCAAGTGTAATGTAAAATTAATGTAATGTAGTACTTGAATTTTAATAATTCGCTTTAATTTTACTGGAAAAGAACCTAAAAAAATCTACTTGAAATTTGATGTACTTTTACTGGAAGTTTTTATCCATAAACTAGTATATTAAATTTAATATACAAGTGTAATGTAAAATTAATGTAATGTAGTACTTGAATTTTAATAATTTGCTTTAATTTTACTGGAAAAGAACCTAAAAAAATCTACTTGAAATTTAATGTACTAGTAATTTAAATTTATTTAAATAAATTTAATTTTAATAATTTGCTTTAATTTTACTGGAAAAGAACCTAAAAAATGTACTTGAAATTTGATGTACTTTTACTGGAAGTTTTTATCCCTAAACTAGTATATTAAATTTAATATACAAGTGTAATGTAAAATTAATGTAATGTACTTGAATTTTAATAATTTTCTTTAATTTTACTGGAAAAGTACACGAACTTTATACGACAATTATATATTAAATTTCGAATACGAGTTTATGAATAAAAACTTTCAGTATTTTCTAACAGTGTACGAAAAAATTGGTTCATGTTCAAAGTTGAAAATCCCCATTAATTCAAGAAATTTATAGGTACATAGTTTATAAGTACAGTTTGTTTTGTAATTATGATTTCATAGTAATAATCTGTAGTGATTAGAAAATTGAGTGTAAACATTTTAATAGTCGTAAAAAATACTGAAAATACTCTTCCATTACTTTCTGAATGCATTAATAATTGTGCTTTTTTTACTCCCTTAAGCGAAGAATTTTTTAATCAACGTGACTGTTGCTTAAAAAAATATTTCTTCTGCGAAAAAACTGGTTTATGCTCAGAGTTGAAAATCCCCATTACGTCAAGAAATATAGTTTACAAGTACAGTTTGTTTTGTAATTATGATTTCATAGTAATAACCTGTAGTGATTATAAAATAGAGTGTAAACATTTTAATAGTCGTAAAAAAATACTGAAAATACTCTTCCATTACTTTCTGAATACATTAATAATCGTGCTTTTTTTATTTCCTTAAGCGAATCATTTTTTGGTATGTGACAAAAACATCTGAATATTCGGAATCATCTATAAGATTTTTCTTTTTTTTTTTACTCTGCAGGATTTTAAAAGAAAACCGATAGGTCAAATATTCTCAAATAATTATGAATTGTGTGAAAGATGAGACCTTACGATATGTGTGCAGCAACTTAGGATAGAATTACAATTTTTGAAATTCTATGGATTGAAATAGTGATTTTTTAAAATTGATAAGTAAGTTATAAGTTCAACAATTATTAGAAGAATTATTAGAAAAATTTATACACCTATAATTTTTCTTTCATTACCCAAAGATATTTTTATCGCATAGCAAAAAATTCTTCATTTAAGGGGACAATGGCAAATACTTTTTAAATATAATATCAGTAAACAAACAAGTGAAATATTCATCAATTAATATCACGGATTTTTACCTTAATTCTCTTTTTCTAATGTTGTTAAGTAACATATTTTTATTATTGCAATTTTTCAGTAGCCTTTATATGCCTATATCTTCTCGTAATTGTTTTGTACTATAAATATGTGATTAATTATTATAGTAAAAAATGTCGTCTCTTCAACTGAAATATAAAATTAATTTATTGGAATACTTTACCGGCGTTAATTCGTGACACGAATAAATTCCTCCGCTGCATAAGTAATGAGCAGACATGAAGCAGAGAAATTCTAATAATATTGGTGACAGGAAATTGCATGTGAACGTCCCAGTTACTAACAAGTCATAAACATGAATAATGGTTATAACTATCTTGTCTTTATCAATGCAATGTCTACCCGAAGAAAAATACTCGATCGAACTTAACAATTCTATAAACGTTCGAATCAAAAGAATTTAAATTATTTTACTAGCAAATGATTTTCATTTTTTAAATAAATAATAACAAAATAAACATTTCTTAAACTGCAATTTTGTTTATGGTCTATTACATTTTTTTCATGGATTCCATTAAGTGAAATTTTCATCAAATTTATTCGACAATTTTAATAACAAATGTAAATTTTGGCTACTATTATTCTCATTGTAAGAATGATAGTCAACAAAATTCGTAACAGCTAAGCAATTTGTTAATAATTTTCCATACATTAATCACAAAAATTTCTATCAAACTCTGAAAAATATTAATATAATTTTTTTTCTCTTCATTATTAATTCATTACTAATTACATTGATAACCAACAAATAATTCAAAAAATGGATAAATATGAATTTCTGTTCTTGCAAAACTGTAGAGTAAATATTAAAAATTCTATTAAATTGCTAAAAATATGCAGATCACATTATTGTAGGCAAATATTAATAACTGGAGCACTGATTACCATTAAATATATCTTCAAAACTCAATTAAATTATAACTTGTAATTTTGGAAAACTATATAGTAATAAGGATGCAAAGTTGAACTTTGCACATTGTTTCCTCATTAATTTTCATCTTTCGCAACGCCGCCGCTATGAGGAAGTTTCTTTAATTTATTTTTCGCTTCCTCATAGAGGAAGCTTTGCGAAAGATGAAAATTATTGACGAAGCAATGTACAAAGTTCAACTTTGCATCCTTATTTTAAATACAAATTAACGAAGTACGAAAACAAAAATTTGCATAAATTCAAAATTCTATAAAATCTAATCCGCTTTACGTATTTCGCTTAAATTCAATGCCGATCGTCATTTTTCATTGTTTTATTCGTCAAAAACTGTTTAAGATCATTATCTAAAAAATTGTGGCAGCTAGAGAACATACGGAGAATTTTTAAAAAATTCAATGTCTTATAAAATCTGAACCACTTTACCAATCTTCACCAAATTCGATATCTACTCCAATTGGATGTTAATTTTACCTTACAAAAGATTTGAGCAGGTTTGGTCGAACTTAACTTGAATAAGAACGAAAACAAAATTTTTTCGAAAATTCAAAATTTTATAAAATCTAAACCGCTTTATGGATTTCGCTCAAATTCAGTACCGACCTTCATTTTTCATTGCTTTATTCGTCAAAAACTGTTTAAGCTCATTATCTAAAAAATTGTGGCAGCTAGAGAACATACGGAGAATTTTTTAAAAATTCAATGTCTTATAAAATCTGAACGACTTTACCAATCTTCACCAAATTCGGTATCTACTACAACTGAATGTTAATTTTATCTTGCAAAAGATTTGAGCAGGTTTGTTCGAACTTAACTTGAATAAGAACGAAAACAAAATTTTTTCGAAAATTCAAAATTTCATAAAATCTAAACCGCTTTATGGATTCTGCTCAAATTCAATACCGACCTTCATTTTCCATTGCTTTATTCGTCAAAAACTGTTTAAGCTCATTATCTAAAAAATTGTGGCAGCTAGAGAACATACCGAGAATTTTTGAAAAATTCAATGTCTCATAAAATCTGAACCACTTTACCAATCTTCACCAAATTCGATATCTACTACAACTGGATGTTAATTTTACCTTGCAAAAGATTTGAGCAGGTTTCGTCGAACTTAACTTGAATAAGAACGAAAACAAAATTTTTTCGAAAATTCAAAATTTTATAAAATCTAAACCGCTTTATGGATTTCGCTGAAATTCAATACCGACCTTCATGTTTCATTGCTTTATTCGTCAAAAACTGTTTAAGCTCATTATCTAAAAAATTGTGGCAGCTAGAGAACATACCGACAATTTTTGAAAAATTCAATGTCTTATAAAATCTGAACCACTCTACCAATCTTCACGAAATTCGATATCTACTACAATTGGATGTTAATTTTACCTTACAAAAGATTTGAGCAGGTTTGGTCAAACTTAACTTGAATAAGAACGAAAACAAAATTTTTTCGAAAATTCAAAATTTTATAAAATCTAAACCACTTTATGATTTCGCTCAAATTCAATACCGACCTTCATTTTTCATTGCTTTATTCGTCAAAAACTGTTTAAGCTCATTATCTAAAAAATTGTGGCAGCTAGAGAACATACCGAGAATTTTTGAAAAATTCAATGTCTCATAAAATCTGAACCACTTTACCAATCTTCACCAAATTCGATATCTACTACAACTGGATGTTAATTTTACCTTGCAAAAGATTTGAGCAGGTTTGGTCGAACTTAACTTGAATAAGAACGAAAACAAAATTTTTTCGAAAATTCAAAATTTTATAAAATCTAAACCACTTTATGATTTCGCTCAAATTCAATACCGACCTTCATTTTTCATTGCTTTATTCGTCAAAAACTGTTTAAGCTCATTATCTAAAAAATTGTGGCAGCTAGAGAACATACGGAGAATTTTTGAAAAATTCAATGTCTTATAAAATCTGAACCACTTTACGAATCTTCACCAAATTCGATATCTACTACAACTGGATGTTAATTTTACCTTACAAAAGATTTGAGCAGGTTTGGTCGAACTTAACTTGAATAAGAACGAAAACAAATTTTTTTCGAAAATTCAAAATTTCATAAAATCTAAACCGCTTTATGGATTCTGCTCAAATTCAATACCGACCTTCATTTTCCATTGCTTTATTCGTCAAAAACTGTTTAAACTCATTATCTAAAAAATTGTGGCAGCTAGAGAACATACCGAGAATTTTTGAAAAATTCAATGTCTCATAAAATCTGAACCACTTTACCAATCTTCACCAAATTCGATATCTACTACAACTGGATGTTAATTTTACCTTGCAAAAGATTTGAGCAGGTTTGGTCGAACTTAACTTGAATAAGAACGAAAACAAAATTTTTTCGAAAATTTAAAATTTTATAAACTCTAAACCGCTTTATGAATTTCGCTCAAATTCAATACCAACCTTCATTTTTCATTGCTTTAGTCGTCAAAAACTGTTTAAGCTCATTATCTAAAAAATTGTGGCAGCTAGAGAACATACCGAGAATTTTTGAAAAATTCAATGTCTTATAAAATCCGAACCACTTTACCAACCTTCACCAAATTCGATATCTACTACAACTGGGTGTTCATTTTACCTTGCAAAAGATTTGAGTAGGTTTGGTCGAACTTAACTTGAATAAGAACGAAAACAAATTTTTTCCGAAAAGTCAAAATTTTATAAAATCTAAACCGCTCTATGGATTTCGCTCAAATTCAATACAGACCTTCATTCTTCATTTCTCTATTCGTTCAGAACTATTTAGCTCATTAGCTGAAAAATTGCGGAAGCTAGAGAACATACATACATTTTTCGAAAAATTCAGAGGCTTATAAAATTTGAATTTCTTTTTAAATTTTTTCGAAAATGTATACATAGGAAGCCGCGTTGCTCCTCTATCAGCGTGCCAAATTTCATCTTGATTGTTAAAGCCATTTTCGAGATACAGCGGTTTGAATTTTGCAAGCGTGCCACACACACACACATACATACATACATCCGCACATTTTTTCGACGTTTTGGACCATTCTGAGTGTCCTGTCATGAAAATCTCAAAAAATAATTTTTACAAAATCAAAACTTCCTCTATGAGGAAGCAAAAACAGAATTTTTTTTAACCAAAACATGAAAATTCCATTTACATCTACGATCATAAACTATTAGACTATCAACAAATTTTTTTTTAAATTTAAACCCAATAAACATGTACTTATCAACCCGAAGAGCTTTTTTTTCAAATTCTATCCAACGTTAAAAAATCATGCCGAAAACCCATTCGACAACTGTTAGTAACTGGAGCGCTGGAAAATATTGTTTTTTTTTAAACCGAATAAACTTGAACTTACCAAGCAGCTATCAGAAGCGCATCCGCCGACGTTCCTCATTTCCTGGAGGCTTCCCCAAGGTCTAGGTTCGGCTTTATTCGTGTAAGAGTTCAAAAAAGACGTGGAGAATCCAGCATTTGTTGGTTTCAAGTCTTCCATGCTGTGGACGAGTGATTTTGTGTAATTGCTATAAACCTTAGGACTTAGTTTGTTGCTCGCTGCTGTCGTTGATGTTTCCAGATGATTTTCCAAACGCTGATTTTCCATGACGTTATCCAGAATCTCCGGAGGTTTATCGGCGCAAAATGTTGCAACACTCGCGCATACCGACGCGAACGAACCAACTGACGACGATCCGGCTAAAGGCTGCGCAACTACGGGAGCAGATGGTCCGAGACAGGTGATGGCATCATCCCCTCCAGCCCTCGTTCCGCTTTGTCCCGGCAAGGATCGTCGAGGCGCTGAATTTCCTCCTCCAGCAAGTCCCGAACAAGCTTCGTCCTCGTTACCCGAACTCTTGCGCGATTCGTGTTGCCTCGACGACCCTACGATCGAGTATTCCGCGTCCTTCGAGGATCTCGAGCGCGCGGATTCGCTCCATCGAGAATCTGAGAGCGCGCGAACCGTCAGTTTCGATCCTGGAGGCGGACAAGCGTTTCCTAGACAAAGTGGCACTTGAGGATTCTGCAACAAAAAAAAAAAAGGAATATTTAATGGGAATTGTTGTTGTAAGTAAGAATTTTTTGTAATAATTTTTTTTTCTAGATATAAATAGCGTAGATTTAGTTTTTATATAATGCTTAAAATTTTGGAAATAAGGAATATTTATTTAAGAAATTTTTTTTTGGAGTTAAGAATATTTGTAATCATTTTTTTACAGAGTCCTTGAAATTTTGGAAAAAAGGAATATTTATTTGAGAAATTTTTTTTGGAGTTAAGAATATTTGTAAATCATTTTTGTACAGAATCCTTAAAATTTTGGAAAAAAGGAATATTTATTCGAGAAATTTTTTTTGGAGTTAAGAATATTTGTAATCATTTTTTTCGCGATATAATTAGCGTAGATTAAGTTTTTATAGAATCCTTAAAATTTTGTGAAAAAGAAATATTTATTGGAGAAATTGTTTTTGGAGTTAAGAATATTTGTAATCATTTTTTGCGCGTTATAATTAGCGTAGATTAAGTTTTTATAGAATCCTTCAAATTTTGTAAAAAAGGAATATTTATTAGAGAAATTGTTTTTGGAGTTAAGAATATTTGTAATCATTTTTTTCGCGATATAATTAACGTAGATTAAGTTTTTATAGAATCCTTAAAATTTTGTAAAAAAGGAATATTTATTGGAGAAATTGTTTTTGGAGTTAAGAATATTTGTAATCATTTTTTACGCGATGTAATTAACGTAGATTAAGTTTTTATAGAATCCTTAAAATTTTGTGAAAAAGAAATATTTATTGGAGGAATTGTTTTTGGAGTTAAGAATATTTGTAATAATTTTTTACGCGATGTAATTAACGTAGGTTCAGTTTTTACAGAATCCTTATAATTTTGTAAAAAAGAAATATTTATTAGATAAATTGTTTTTGGAGTTAAGAAAATTTGTAATCATTTTTTACACGATATAATTAACGTTGGTTAAGTTTTTATAGAATCCTTAAAATTTTGTGAAAAAGGAATATTTATTAGAGAAATTTTTTTTGGAGTTAAGAATATTTGTAATCATTTTTTTCGCGATATAATTAGCGTAGATTAAGTTTTTATAGAATCCTTAAAATTTTGTAAAAAAGGAATATTTATTAGATAAATTGTTTTTGGAGTTAAGAATATTTGTAATCATTTTTGACGCGATATAATTAGCGTAGATTAAGGTAGTTGATACAGTAGAGTCAATTGGGGGCTAAAATGTGAAAAACTCTTTAAAAATATTTAATATTCTATTAAATATTCCAATATTAAATAGAGAAATTGTTCTTAGGGGTAAGAATATTTATATATTTTTTTCGTGTTCGTGAAAATAGCCCTTTCATAATTCGCGAATGAATGAGTACATTATATTTGAAATTAGAGTAGATTTCTTCAGTCTGTATCTAATCTCAAATTGGAATTTTATCTTAATTTATAATAATAAACGACACTACAATATCATCAAACCACAACATTTGTTTTTTTATACCACAAAATCATTCCATAAAAAGTAGTATTAAGAATTTGGTGCCACCCAGAAGAGATAATTCAATTTTGCAAGTACATACAAATGATTTGTCGTAATCTCTGTATTACAGCATTTTGTTAATGACCAAAAAAAAGAGTTAAACGAGAAGAAGTGGCAAACAAATATATAGATTATTATGTGCATTGAGGAATAGAAAAAATAGTTGTTCAAGGAAAGGAAACAGGTCAAAATCAGTCATATTTATTCATGGATATCGCTTTAGTTTCGCTGTTTGTATTATATATTTAAAAAAATATGTGCCGTTGGACCTTTAAACTAAGAATTTTTATACGATGGCAAAAGTATCTCGCTATTCTGGTTGACCATACAATATTTTTTATTTATTTTTTAATTCCAGAAATTTATGAACTTATGGATCATTTAAAGGATAAAAATTTTATGCAATTTTAATTAAAAATTTAAAAAAATTCTTTACTATGCAATAAAGAATTTTTTTGTCACTATTAAAATCCACGGCATTTCTGCAATTTTAACTCTATCGTAAATCGTTATTTCGGAATATTTTAATTACCGGTTTCCTTATTAAAGTGTACAGAAATGTAACTTTTAAAAATATAGAATAACTTTACAGAAACAGGAGAACATTTTGTCACATAGCAAAAAATTCTTTATGCAAGATGTAAAAACCACATGTTTTTTATTCCAGAAATTGAGATACGCATAAACTAATTTACAAAAGAATAATACTGATTTTGACCTCACGTTCCTCTTAAACATTTCTCCGCAGATATTCTATTAATTGCCGCATAGTCTTCCTTGAGAAAATCGCGACAATGGAAGTTTCGCGATTAAAAGCAAGCCCGTTGTTTATTAAGATTGCGGTCGCACCGTTTGCGCGATGCGTTACCGTGTTGAAGTCACAATCTAGATTCTCAACACCGTTACTACGTTGACGGCACAATGAGACGTTACTAGAACCTAACATTAAGTCTTACCCCAGATGAAAAAGTAATAAATCACAGTAAAAGTATATCTGACATATAGAACTTTCGAGACGATAACATTTTAAAAATATACTTAAAAGTGACTTTTTGAAAAATTTTGAAATTTTGAAACAGTAAAAATAGTTTGAAACCGGTGTTTTCTGTGGTACAATATACGACTTAAGGATGTAGGAGCGCGATGGAGTGCTGAACTTCCTGAAAAATGAGAATTCAGAAAGAAATTCGAACACTTCTGGATGGAATAAAAATCTGAAAAAAATCAAGCATACAAAAGGAGCGGAAAAGATTAATTTTGTATATTAATGATTGCAAAATGTTATTAACAAATAGGTGAAAAAAAATTGTTCAACAAATTATCCGTCAACCTAACTTTTTTTTCGAATGAAAATGATTCGTTAATTTTTCTGAATACGTATGAATTTTTTCATAATTTTTTCTAATCATCGAAATTTCGTTTTTTTTTTTTTTTGGAATTCATTTTTTTTTTTTTTAATGCATGTTAAGTCGCGAATTTTTCATATGGGCTTGTCACTAAACCACCCATTACACCCAAGAAATTTCATTAAACAAAATTGTGAAAAAGTTCATACATATTCAGAAAATTTAAAGAATCATTTTCATTCGAAAAAAAAGTTAGGTTGACGGATAATTTGTTGAAGAACTTTTTTTTTACCTATTTGTTTATAACATTTTGCAATTATTAATATGCAAAATTAATCTTTTCCGCACCTTTTGTATGCTTGATTTTTTTCAGGTTTTTATTCCATCGAGAAGTGTTCGAATTTCTCTCTGAATTCTCACGTTTCAGGAAGCTGAGCACCCCATCGCACTCCTACATCCTTAAGAACGATGGTAAAGACCAAAATTCGATATTTTAGAAATACAAAAATTTAGGTTGGATTTCCCAACCGGAAGTCGGATCCTTGAATTTTGAAATCAGAAACGGACAAAAGTGACTTTTTTTTAAAAATCAGAGTAAAAAGGGTTTAAACGGGTGTTTTCTATGGTACAATATACGACTTAAGAACGATAGCAAAGACCAAAACTCGATATTTTAAAAATAAAAAAATGTAGGTTGGATTTCCCGACCGGAAGTCGGATTCTTTAATTCTGAAATCAGAAACGGCCAAAAGTGACTTTTTTTTAAATCACAGTAAAAAAGGTTGAAACCGGTGTTTTCTGTGGTACAATATACGACTTAAGAACGATGGTAAAGACCAAAACTCGAAAAAGATTTCGTTTGGATTTCCCGACCGGAAGTCGGATCCTTGAATTTTGAAATCAGAAACGGACAAAAGTGACTTTTTTTTTTAAATCACAGTAAAAAGGGTTGAAATGGGTGTTTTCTGTGGTACAATATACGACTTAAGAATGATGGTAAATACCAAAATTCGATATTTTGAAATAAAAAAAATTAGGTTGGATTTGCCGACCGGAAGTCGGATCCTTGAATTCTGAAAACAGAACCGGCCAAAAGTAACTTTTTTTTAAATCACAGTAAAAAGGGTTTAAACGGGTGTTTTCTGTGGTACAATATACGACTTAAGAACGATAGTGAAGACCAAAATTCGATATTTCAAAAAGAAAAGAATTTTGGTTGGATTTACCGACCGGAAGTCGGATCCTTTAATTCTGAAATCAGAATCGGACAAAAATGACTTTTTTTAAAATCACAGTAAAAAAGCTCGAAACGGGTGTTTTCTGTGGTACAATATATGACTTAAAAACGATGGTCAAGACCAAAATTCGATATTTCAAAAAGAAAAGAATTTTGGTTGGATTTACCGACCGGAAGTCGGATCCTTTAATTCTGAAATCAGAAACGGACAAAAGTGACTTTTTTAAAAATCATAGTAAAAAGGGTTGAAACGGGTGTTTTCTGTGGTACAATATACGACTTAAGAACGATGGTAAAGACCAAACTTCGATATTTTAAAAAGAACAAAATTTAGGTTGGATTCCCGACCGGAAGTCGGAACCTTCAATTTTGAAATCAGAAACGGACAAAAGTGACCTTTTTTTTAAAATCACAGTAAAAAGGGTTCGAACGGGTATTTTCTGTGGTACAATATACGACTTAAGAACGATAGTAAAGACCAAAATTCGATATTTCAAAAAGAAAAGAATTTTGGTTGGATTTGCCGACCGGAAGTCGGATCCTTTAATTCTGAAATCAGAAATGGACAACAGTGACTGTTACGTCCTGGCTATTTTTCTCGTCCTATTTCTGATTATTATTATCTACTTTAATTATTGTAATTAATTATTGCTTTCAACTGTAAGTTGCTAGACATTCGGTATTTCTCATTATTTCCGTACATTCATGTTATCTCAATTATTCCTGCTTTCCTGCTATTCTGCTGCCCGCGCGTGCAACGCGCTGTCAGCATCTTTGGGCCGCATCGCGATTACTAAAAATTCCCCAATATGTACGCCAACCTTGCTTTCTTCGTTGCCTTTATAACTCCATATCTTCAGTCTTTGATCATCTATTGAATTGTAATTGTCAGGCTCGCGTGCTTGAGTGGCAAATACTACACGCTAAAGTAGTCTGTGAAATTGTATCTCTTGCTAAAAATGAATTATAATGTTGTAATAATATCAAACAAATGTTATACTGAATTAATTGAATAAACGATATTGTTTCTTGGACGCGATAATTCGAAATATTAGTTTCAACTATTAATTGAACAACGAAACTCCAAATTCTCGTTCATTCAGGATGTAACAGTGACTTTTTTTAAATCACAGTAAAGAGATTTGAAACGGATGTTTTCTGTGCTACAATATACGACTTAACAACGATAATAAAGACCAAAATTCGATATTTCAAAGAGAAGAAAAAAAGATGCAAAGTAGAACCTTGCACATTGCTTCCTCATTATTTTTCGCTTTTTACAAAGCTCCCTCTGTGAGGAAGCAGTATGTTATTCAATTTTGGCTTCCTCATAGAGGAAGCTTTGTAAAAAGCGAAAAATAATGAGGAAGCAATGTGCAAGGTTCTACTTTGCATCTTTTTTTTTATACCTTGTGTCTCTTTTGCAGAGGTGTTTTATACAGCTATAAATCACCTCTGCAAACACCGTTACATCTAATTTTGATTAGATACAAATTTTTGTCGTACTTTCTCAACTTTTCCGGAAGTTATAGCGAAAATCTACATTTTTTTTTAAATGAAAAATGGTGTAAAATCCGAACGACTTTACCGATCATCACCAAATTTGGTACATGGCATTTCTGAATGTTATTTTTCGTCAGTACAAAATTTCTGTTCATTTGTTGAAATTCGACGTAATTTAGATCAAAATCTATTTTTTTCGAAAAATTCAAAATTCTATAAAATCCGAACCGCTTTACCGATTTCGTCGAAATTCAATACCATACAACATTGAACGTATCTTCAGTTATGAAGAACTATTTAGCCAAATCGGCGAACTTTTACGAAAGTTAGAGCGACCACGCCCTTTTTTCAACAAATTAAAATCAACATAAAATCTTAATGACTTCACATATTTTGGCAAAAATCACAACATTCAAAGAGGGGCAGCTACTCTACTTGCGTGCCAAATTTGAGCCGGATCGCTCGAACGGTTACCGAGTGAGAGGAGATTGAATTTTCGAAGCCCAGCACACACACACACACACACACACACATACATACATACGGACATTTTTTCTAAACCACTTTTCTCGACGTTTTAGGTGATTCTAAGCATACTGACATGAAAATCTCGAAAAAAAAAAATTTCATGAAAACAAAGCTTCCTCTATGAGGAAGCAAAAGAATGTATCTTTATTTCCATATGGGTACGAACCCTTGGCAGTAGATTGGAGGGGCAACGTCTTCGTTGTGGAAAATCGGGCAGCATTTTTCTGTCATAATCGTCTTTGAAACCAATTCCAGAGTCGCTGTTGCTGGAGTGAGCGGTAGAAGTGCTAATATTGCTTGGTTGAGGCGAGGCCGTTTCCTGATGTCTGTGAGCTTCGTTATAAGGATTGGCATCGGCATCCGTAGAGTCAGAAATGTAAAGAGTCTGTATTGCGCCTATGAGACTATTGCAGCTATCAGGAAATTCTTGGCAAACATTCAACTCCGAAGTCTTGGTACAAGTGAAGCCAAAAACATTGCAAGTACTTGAGTGAACAGCGTGATCGATGAGCTTGTAATATATCGTAAAAACATGGCACGAATTTGAGACTATATCGTCGGTGTCCTTAACGGATTTCGTCAATATTCCGAAATACTGTTTGTCCTGATCGGAAAATGAATTGCAAAAAATTATTCTGTACGATGGATATTCGGCTATAACACGATTCTCCGAATTTGTTAGCTTTATATTAGCCACGTGAATCGTCAATAAAACTGTCGTTGGATTTCGCTTCTCTGCTTTCAATCTTTTGATGCATTTTCGCAGCACCTGAAAATTAAAATTACAGTCAATTACAGATAATAATGGTAATTATTACATTTAATTTAATTTAACGGATCACTGCTTACAATTTACAATAGGGTTATTTTTTATGCGGAGCCACAGCTTAAAATTCCAAGTAATAACAAGTACAAAAACTACAGAAAATAAAAAAATATATAAAAAATACAAAAAAATATAAAGTACAAAATACTGTTTTAAATTTAAATATAAAATGCTAATAAATTATTCTTTTTTTATTTACTTATTTATTTACTGATGCAGCTATTGAAAATTTAGTAAATGCATTTATCTAACTAGTAATTTTTTAAGTGGAATATTTTATGGATTTTCTTTATTCTGAGATTATGGAAATTGAATACAGGCAAATTTCTTTATAGATAAATATCGTAAATTGCTTTTTAATTTGTAAATAGAGCAGTATTGTAAGTAGATCAATACAATGTTTATAAAAACAATAATAACTAAAATAATAACAGCTCAAGTCAGATAATCAAACAGAATCTTAATTTTCGTTACAGAATTTCTAATAATTTATGCTCCTTTTGTAATGCAGCAAAACTGAGTTTTAATTTAGGCATAGAAAATTTAAAAGCCACTTTACAGATTGAATCATCCGGATATAAAAGACTATTACACATTTTTGAATCTCTGTATACAAATATGCAAATAAAATATGTAATATAATTGCAAAAACAAGCTATTAATTTAGATTGAAAACTATATGTTAATCACAGGTAATAATAACATTTAGCTACAACCAGCAACAAGTATACAACAATTCATAATAATTGGTCGACAAATTTATATTTTAATTAAAACATTTGATTAAAAACAACAGAAAATTATTTCTTGTTGCTGCAATTTCAAGAAATTCCCTTAATTAAAAAAGCCACAACACAAAGTGTTTATAGTTTCATTTTTAAAAATTCCAAAACCATAAAAATGCCTGAATGATCACCGATTAAACCGAATTTAATGCCATGACCCTCGATACAGCGATTTACAATCCCACTTTTATATCACCTTACAAAACTCCAAAAAACTATTAAGAACATTGACCTGCATCATAGTAGAAGGATGTAATTGATTAGGAATATCAATCGTCCCCAAATATCCGACAACGGTTCTGTGTACGATTTTCTCAGAATCTCTTTTGTGCGAAAGTGGCGGAGGTGGCGGAGGCAAAGCGCTAGCCATATTCCATCGATGATGAAGTCCCGTATGACTGCATTGAATCTTGCTCTGCGGAAGAGCTCTTCCAGCAGGATCGAACATAGCGTCGAACATCGCACCGGTCTGCAAATCACGCACGACTTTTGCGACTCTGCATTGAAGCTGCGGAGTTGCGCTGCCGTTGCCATTGCGAGGCTTGTGCGAATATTTTGGTTTGGATCTTACAGTCGCAAGACCCTCTTCGTCCGACGAATCAGAGTAATAATTTTCAGCAATTTGAAGACGCAGAATACCTTTGGAGTGTCCGATTAGTCTGACGACGTCGTCGTGCGGAGCTTTTCCTACATTGTGACTATTTACCGCCACTAAATAATCTCCAGCTCTTAGACCAGCATTTTCAGCTGGACTTCCTTGCACGATGCAACTTAAAATACAAGGTTGTTGGCCCGAAATAGTGAAACCAAAACCTTTGGCCCCTCGCACAAGCTCAACCGCTCGTACCCCATAATTCACTCTTTTCTTCTTTCTTCTATTGTGGTGCATTTTTGATATTTATCTTATATAGTTAAAAAAAAAAAGAAAAAAAAATTGTTTAACTGACGCACTGTGCAACGTCCGACATATGCGACTATTACTGAGCATGTAAAAACGACTTCCGGTACGCGAAAATCATTTTTGAGGGTGAATATCTCGTTGACGATTTAATTAGCGGTTCGTATTTGCTACCGCGATGACCAAAAACAATTACACACATCCAGACACATTTTCGCGATTAGTGCACCAAAAAGTTCGCGTAGGCGTGGAAAAATTTTTGTTTAACATTTTTGACAGGGCCACTGAGTTTTTTTCAAGGTCATCGCCATTATGTCGCACCGAGGTATTTCACTATTTTTTCGTGTTAACACAAGCTTTTGATATTTTGAGGATTATTCGAGGTGAGCTGCATTCCGGGGCTGTGTGTAATATCTGATTTTGCCGTAATTGTCAGACATTTTTCGATCCTCCCGACACCTGACGGTGAACACCTCAACTATCGTAGTTATGCATTATGGTCAAGAGCTCCCGATGCCTCTCGATGGCATTCCCTGACGAAATTATTTTTATGTTTGTTACTTTATGCGCGATCGTTCGCGTTTCGTTTTACTTTGGCGAGGAGGTTTTTTCATAGCGTTAACTGACGAAAAAAAAAATGGAATGCAAAGTGGAAACTTGCATATTGATTCATTTCATTATTTTTAATTTTTTACAAAGTTAACTCTGCGATTTTATACGGTATTTACATAATAGTTAATTCATTATTCTTTTTTTTTATTTTCATTTTTTATATTGTTTTTATTTTAGAAAATGCAGGAATCTTAAAAGCCATAGATGGAAAAAAGTGACTTTTTTTTTAAATGGCAGTAAAAAAGTTTGAAACGGATGTTTTCTGTGGTACAATATTGGCTTAGTGCGTTAAGATGCCAGCGCCGCTTGTGGCACACCTCGGCAACAGTTGATATAAAAAAAGCATTGATTCTTATGGTAGAATATAGTTTACGGACGATTTTCCGATTATACTAAATGAACAACTGAAAAGAATTGTTATAAATGAAAAATAGGTTGTTTAATTGATTTTTTTGTAATTTTGGTTATGGTAATAGCTTTTTGTTATTCGATTTATTTCGTAAAAAGGGTACATAAATTTTCGTGTGCCCGGTGTCGTCTGCACTTTTCGCCGGTGTTTATGTTTATGACAGCTGACAGCAACATTAAAACGGCATTGAAAGATGGAATTGATAATCAGAACGGGATTCAAGGCGATAACGCATGCAATTGATTTTAATCCACAAGGTATTATAAAAGGAAAGGCGTTATCTGTATGCCATGTGCGTCGAGTGGTGGAGTTAACAGATTCAGACAAACGTATCTTAATAAAGTGCAGCGTTATTCGCCAAACGTCAGTGACACTTCCACTACTACACCGTACAAGGTGAAGTTGGAAGTAAGAATTGTAAAGTTTCAATCCTAGTAACAGTATTGTAGTCTATAACTTTTTTGTAACGCATGCACGAAAAGTACCAGGTTGTGTATGGGCCGGCTGTGACAGAAGATGGCGCTTTTCGAGAAGGCGTATCGAAAATACGCTAACCGTATCGAAAATACTGTGCGCGCATGCGCACATCGGTTCTTTTCCTTCGTGTCACGGCCGGCCATACATAACCTGGCACTTCGTGCATTTGTTACAAAAAGTAGTATGCGATACTTGTACGTAAAAGCGGACTCCCGACGGCGGTTGTAAAGTGTCCGCACTCGTCTTCCCTCGCGCTACAAACAACACTCGGCTTCGCCTCGTGCCGTTGTAGCGCTCGGTTCGACTCGTGCAGCCGCTTTCCAACCTTCGCCGAAAGTCCGCTTTTACGCACTAGTATCGCAAAGTACTATTTATTGATTAGAGAACATTTAGTTCGTACAGTAACTCTGAAACTTTTTTTTTCGTTCAACGGAGGCAATCCAGTCCTCGCGCCTTTTCTGCTTGAAAACTTGGATCTTTCCTGTAGGGAAACTGTAGAAATGTACACCCGGTGAATTTACAGAGGTGTTTTTACAATTCACAACGTAACACGGCATTGAAGCCTTCCCTTTTGGCGCACTCATAGTGTCAATTTATTAAAGAAATATAAATAATATCGTTAATTAACGTACGCTAGTATGCTTTACTGTGATAATTTTTTTATCAAGTGTTGCACAATTTCGCCGCTTCGAACGCTGGCTGTCCAAAATGGCCGCGAATGAAGGCCACGCACGAAGCCAATACGACTTGAAAATGTAGGTTCTTTAGGTTGGATTTTCCAACCAAAAGTCGGATCTGTGAAAAACCGACCAAAAGTGACTTTTTTTTAAACGCGGTGTCTACAGTAACGTAAACGTCATTTTAATGTTAGAATTAAAGTAACGAAAAGTCTTGTGTAACTCACGGTTTTTCCGTTAGAGTGACTTAAAGTTACCTTAATGGTAGAATTAAAGTAACGAAAAACCTCGCGTAACTCACGGTTTTCCCGCTAGAGTCAAATTTCTTAACGTTACGGGCCTCGCGTGACGTGAATTTTTCGTTACTTTATTTTTTTTTTAATGTAACGAAAATATGAAGAGTACCTACTGCATGTGGTAATCTACATGGACGATCGGTATTTCCGCAGACTGCAAACGCAACAGTTATTCCCACACGTAGTACGTACTTTTCATATTTTCGTTACATTCGGAAAAAAAATGAAAGTAACGAAGAATTCACGTCACGCGAGGCTCGGTAGTCCGAGAGACTAGCGTAACGTTAAGGAATTTGACGTTAAGTCACTTTAACGGGAAAATCTTGAGTTACACGGGACTTTTCGTTACTTTAATTCTGCCATTAAAGCAACGTGGAGCTTTTCGTTACATTAATTCTACCATTAAATTAACGTTAAGTCTCTCTAACGGGAAAATCGTGAGTTACACGGGACTTTTCGTTACTTTAATTCTACCATTAAAGCAACGTGGCGCTTTTCGTTACTTCAATTTTACCATTGAAGTAACGTTTACGTTACCGTAAACACCGCTTTTTTTAAATCATGGTAAAAAGGCATGTAACCGGTACTTTCTGCGGTACAATATGCGACTTGAGAATGATAGTGAAGGCCAAAATTCGATATCTTGAAGAAATGAAAATTTAGGTTCTTTAGGTTACATTTTCCGACCAAAAGTCGGATCTGTGAAAAACCGACCAAAAGTGACTTTTTTTTAAACGCGGTGTCTACAGTAACGTAAACGTTACTTTAATGGTAGAATTAAAGTAACGCAAAGCTTCACGTTACTTTAATGTTAGAATTAAAGTAACGAAAAGTCTCGTGTAACGCACGGTTTTCCCGTTAGAGTGACTTAACGTTACTTTAATGGTAGAATTAAAGTAACGAAAAACCTCGCGTAACTCAAGGTTTTCCCGCTAGAGTCAAATTTCTTAACGTTACGGGCCTCGCGTGACGTGAATTTTTCGTTACTTTATTTTATTTTTTTAATGTAACGAAAATATGAAGAGTACTTACTGCATGTGGTAATCTACATGGACGATCGGTATTTCCGCAGACTGCAAACGCAACAGTTATTCCCACGCGTAGTACGTACTTTTCATATTTTCGTTACATTCGGGAAAAAAATGAAAGTAACGAAGAATTCACGTCACGCGAGGCTCGGTAGTCCGAGAGACTAGCGTAACGTTAAGGAATTTGACGTTAAGTCACTTTAACGGGAAAATCTTGAGTTACACGGGACTTTTCGTTACTTTAATTCTGCCATTAAAGCAACGTGGAGCTTTTCGTTACATTAATTCTACCATTAAATTAACGTTAAGTCACTCTATCGGGAAAATCTTGAGTTACACGGGACTTTTCGTTACTTTAATTCTACCACTAAAGCAACGTGGCGCTTTTCGTTACTTCAATTTTACCATTGAAGTAACGTTTACGTTACCGCAGACACCGCGTTTTTTAAATGGTCGTAAAAAGGCATGTAAACGGTACTTTCTGAGGTACAATATGCGACTTGAGAACGATAGTGAAGACCAAAATTCGATATCTTGAAGAAGAAAAAATCGGTTGGATTTTCCGACCGGAAATCGGATCTGTGAATTCTGTAATTAAAAACGGAAAAAAGTCATAATTTCAAAAATCATGATAAAGAGGCATGTAATATACGTTACTTACGTTCATAGAAAAAAGTTAGTACTCTTTTATTTTCTTAATCGAAAATGAAAATTTGAAAAAATCCCATTCGATCGTGGAGGGTTGTACTGAAACCCTCAAACTGATAGAATATATATATTCAACGACAATTAATGTTTTTAATAAATTATTATTTATAGATATCATATAGTACTTCAATAAGCTTGCTACTTTTTGTCCTAGTCCTTATTTTTTTCACGCCTCTCATTTCCTCTTTTGTATCGCCTCATTTAGGTTAAGATTATTTTCTGTACTTTTTCTTTGTCTGCTTTTGTTTATGTATTCTTTCCTGGCTCAGGTCCTTAAGGGGTTTAAAAGCCCAGGATCTTAATAAAATCTAAATCTAAATCTAAATTCTATTCTATATCCTCTATTTCCCAGAATAAAAATCGAAGATTTTCTCCTGTTTTACGTTCGAATTACATTCGTATGATTGTCGCTTCGGATAACCCAAATCATTCAGATTTAACGTTCGGATAATCGTCGATCTTCTGTATAGCAAATACTCCAGACACCTAATAATGTAATTTATTGTCTCCTTTGTCTAAAAGTATACGCAGGACTAGAATTAAATTTCACAGCGCCTGATTGGATGATAAAGAAGTCACGTGGGCTGTTGTAGAGAGAACTTTCTTCATGGTCCGCGCTTTGTCATGACCCTTCGTTCCTCCAGAAATTTGATACAAATCAACAACAGTTCGAGGTTGATAATTAATCATTTGATGAGTTAGAGACTGTGTACGAAATGGTTGCAAAGACTGTCAATCGAGCTGAATCTTCGACTTCGTCCGTAGCTACACCAAAGAAGGCCAAGATGTCTAAGGCGAACCTTCAAGACAAACCTGCTCATCCTAAAACTGCTGATATGGTGAATGCAGCTATCAAGGAACTTTCCGATCGAACCGGATCATCGTTGATCTCGATTAAAAAATACATCGGCGAGAAGTACGATTTGGGCGCTGATAAGAAAACTGCCTATTTGATTAGAAATTACTTGAGGCAGGCTGTAGCTAACGGATCTTTGGTACAAACTAAAGGAAAAGGTGCTAATGGATCGTTCAAGATGCCATCTGCTGCTGCTCTCGCGGCTCAACGTCGAGAAGCTAAAGCTCTAAAGGAAGCATCTAAAAAAACCAAATCCAAAAAACCGGCCGCCGCCAAAAAAACTAAAATAACCGCCGCTGAAAAAACTTCCGTAGTGAAGAAACAACCAACTAAAGTTGCGGTGAAACAATCTGCCGCCGATGGAAAGCCTAAATCCGCTAAATCTGCTGCTACTAAAACAGACTCGAAAAGTCCAAAAGCAAAAAAGATTACGAAGGCCCCGACAAGTAAGCCAAAAGCTCCAAGGCCGAAAAAAGTCACTGCTGCTTCGAAATCCCCGAAGCCCGCTGCAAAAAAAGTTGTCGCTGCGAAGAAGTAAGGATGGAGACTGTCGAGGCGCGCATTAGTTTTGATCTAATGAAAACAAATCGACAAACCAACGGCCCTTTTCAGGGCCAACAAAAATATTTAACGTAAAACACAATGATCGCAATAATTTATGTAATGCAGAGAATTACAAACTCTTCAATGTCTTACGTTTTATGCAGAATTGATAAATCCTAATATTTAGAAGTTATATATTTTTGTGTTGAAAAATAACAGCTCGAGACGTTAGATTATATTTGTGTTGACACTAAATAGTATCGAAGCTAACAACATATGTCCTTAGTAACTGACTTTTCGAAATGTAACTAAAATTTGAAGGTCACGATTACAGACACAAACAGAATTCTATATTTGGAAATTCTTGCTTTGGCGAAAACCGTTAAAATTACGAAGCTCTAACCCAACTCAGAATACTGCGGTAAACATTATAAAAGTCGTCGATTTGATGAAATTTTGAAGGAATACATTATTTTTTTAAAAGTAGAAATGGTATTATTGAGAAATTCATTATTAAGTAGCATCGAACTCAATTTACTTATCTTTTCATAATTACTGAATAATAATGATTATTATTTTTTTTTCTTCTTTTTTTTCAATATGCAACATGTGATATAAAAAATTACAAGAGCGTAAAAAGTGAAGATTTTCCACACTAACGGTATAATAAGTGAGAATAGCGTTGAACAAAAAAATTAACGTTTATTTTTATTTTCGTGCAATTTTGTAATTGATATTTATAGACAGCGGGTTCCTTTTGTTTCATAATTACACAGCTATTTGCTGATTATATAACAATTTTATCTGCGTCCGTCATCAAATCATCCTTTTTTTTACTATCTTGAGTTCCAACACAACTAAATATAAACTTGTTTTAACATATAAACGATAAATAACTTCTGCACATTTTCATTGTAATATAAAAACAATATTAATAACCAAAGAGTGTATATACGTTAAGAGAATGAAAACAGCGAATGTAATATTAAGAAATATATGAAAAATATTTAACTTGTGTAAAAATTCTAAAGCCGATTAGGCAAATATGGCTAATAAATAAATATCTATCATAATATTTAATGTGTTGTATGCTACGAATATAATTATAATATTGATAAATAGAATTACAATGTGAAGTGCTTCACATTCGAAAAAATAATAACGGACAAAGCTCTGCGCTGCGATTGGTTCGGCGAACGGTAGAGGGGCGAGCGCTGTGATTGGTGCGCTGGTTGGACCCGGAATAGGATAAAGCAGCTCGAAAAGACAAAAATTTTAACAGTACTCCTAGAATCGTTCAACGGTTCTGATCTTATGCAAAAGTTTGAGCTTTCACGAAACCTTTATCATGTCTGGTCGCGGCAAAGGAGGAAAAGTAAAGGGAAAGTCCAAGACTCGCTCCAATCGTGCCGGTCTTCAATTCCCAGTCGGAAGAATTCATCGACTTCTTCGCAAGGGAAACTATGCTGAGCGTGTTGGTGCTGGTGCTCCAGTATATCTCGCCGCAGTGATGGAGTACTTGGCTGCTGAGGTTCTCGAATTGGCCGGCAACGCTGCTCGTGACAACAAGAAAACGAGAATTATTCCGAGACATCTTCAACTGGCAATCCGGAATGACGAGGAACTCAATAAACTGTTGTCCGGCGTGACTATTGCTCAAGGCGGAGTTCTGCCAAACATTCAAGCCGTTCTCCTCCCGAAGAAGACTGAGAAGAAAGCCTAAATTGTCGGTTCTTCAAAAACATAAAAAAACGGCCCTTTTCAGGGCCACCAAACATATTAACGCAGAAATCTCTTATCGTATTATATTATCTTCATATCGTATCAAGCCTACATATTGAATTTTTTATTCTATAAGATAGAAATATAATTTTTATATTCTGGTCTGTACTTGTAAATTCAAAGAGTATAAATCACGTGTTTGGGTTGAGACTTCTAGAAATTTGTGCTAAAATTAAATTTCTGAGAATTGTTCGTAGTAATGTTATTTTTATTTTTTTGGCCTTTACTAAAAGTTATCTGATTATCGGAAAATGTCTTAAAAATCGTTAAACCTATCGTAAATTTCAGCTTTTAAAAATATTCTGTATCCTTTTTTCCTTGAGACTGTGAAATGATAGTGTCCAATGAATAATGTACAAAAGTTTCCTTCACAATGTGTGAAAATGGGGTTTTGAAAAACGTAAATTTATCATACCGTGTGAAATAAAAAATATAATGGCGCTCACTCAATGGAATAATTACAGAACCCCAAAATTTGTTTACATGGTTCCATATCTTGATCAATATTTTGGAAAATTCTATAAGATAATTGTTCGCCCACAGTCGCTGCATCCATATACAAGAAGCTGTTTATTTACTCATACGACTGCTTGTGATGAGACATAAGACTCCGCAATACTGTTTGCATTATCTGTTATTGTACATTGACAAAGATGTAATATGAAATATCCGAAATATGACTAATGTATTTACGTAATGAATTTCGTTTAAAATTGTCATAAATATTCACAGAATTGAAACCCCATGCGATAATATTTAGCTTTAGTTTGAACCCTAATGTTGCAAAAAAATAAAGATTTTTTAAGATTTTTACTATCGTTTCACACAGGAAAGCGGTGCACGAAGATCGCAAAATTAATTAATTAGTGGTTAGTTCCCTGTTTTTTAAATAAAATTTGCTTTAAAAATAGATACTAATCAAATTTTCACTATCGAAGTAGAATTTTTTAAAATTTATGATGAAAGTATATTTCGAAATTCAGAGTATTTCAACGTTTGGATATTTTGGTGGCCCTGAAAAGGGCCGTTTTTGTAATTGTTCTGTATAATTATTTGGAGCTGGTGTACTTAGTGACGGCTTTGGTGCCTTCACTAACAGCGTGCTTAGCCAACTCGCCAGGCAAGAGGAGACGAACAGCAGTTTGAATCTCCCGAGAAGTGATGGTGGAACGTTTGTTGTACTGAGCCAGTCTGGATGCTTCAGCTGCGATCCTCTCGAAGATATCGTTGACGAAACTGTTCATGATGCTCATGGCTTTACTAGAAACGCCGGTGTCGGGATGAACTTGCTTCAAAACTTTGTATATGTAGATTGCATAGCTCTCCTTCCTCTTGCGCTTCTTCTTCTTATCCGTTTTGGTAATATTTTTCTGGGCTTTACCAGCCTTCTTCATTGCTTTGCCACTCGCTTTCGGGGTCATGACGATGATTTTTAGTCACAAAGTGTTAATCTGGATATATTAATACTCCGAGGAGAGTCCGAAGTAATAATGACTAGCATACTTTTCGCTTCTCTCTTATAACAGAAAACGAGACAACCAGCGCACCAATCGCGTGAAAGGTGGGAGGTGCCATCTACCACGATCCTGATTGGTGCGCCGTTGGAACTCGCACAGGGTTCACGCTTTGGAGAGGAATTTCTCCTTTTACCAACGCGTATGATCTAATAGGATATTTTCAAACTTGTATTCCCGATATAAATAAAAACCAAGTATAGAGAAACAAAGTTCCTATAAACATAAGACGACAACAAAATTAATTAAGCCCCAACGAAGAATCGGAACAAACTAACAATTTTATGTACCATTCAATCTGTAATACTACATTATTTGAATAAAGAAACATTGCAGATGAAATAAAAAGAAATTCTGCAAACTCGTATATTAGCGTTAATTGTGGTATTGCCGGGGAGAATTTCATGGATTATTATTATTAAAGAAAAGCCATAATCTAAAGAAAGAAAAGAACAGATGTAGCATCGTGCTATCCCCACTACTAAACCGCCAGCCAATAGACGCGTCTCCTGCAACGTGTCGCGATGTTATATAACAGACAGCAGGCCTATGCTTTTTTTAATTCCTCCGCATCTCTCTCGGAAGATCGTCGTGTCTACTCGTTGAAAAAAGTTTTTAATCGTGATTATGGCTCGTACCAAGCAAACTGCTCGCAAGTCGACGGGAGGCAAAGCTCCGAGGAAACAGCTAGCCACAAAGGCAGCTCGTAAAAGTGCTCCAGCAACTGGAGGAGTGAAGAAACCTCATCGTTATAGGCCCGGAACTGTCGCTCTTCGAGAAATCCGTCGTTATCAAAAGAGCACAGAGCTTCTCATCCGCAAGCTGCCTTTCCAGCGTCTCGTTCGTGAAATCGCTCAAGACTTTAAAACCGACTTGAGATTCCAGAGTTCTGCCGTCATGGCTCTTCAGGAAGCCAGCGAAGCTTATCTCGTTGGCCTTTTCGAAGACACCAATCTCTGCGCTATTCACGCTAAACGTGTTACCATCATGCCAAAAGACATTCAGCTGGCTCGTCGTATTCGTGGAGAGAGAGCATAAATGATTCCTCCGACATAGCAACAATAAAACGGCCCTTTTCAGGGCCAACAAACATTTTCAATGTGGAATAATCTAATCGCAACATTACACATAACTTTAAACAAATATTTGTTGGCAACAATTTTCAAATTAAAAAAAAAAAAGTCGTAAGATCTTGATGCGTTTAATGGAAATTCCGTTAATACGAATTTCATGGATTATATTTTATAATACTATAAATAATATGATAAACTAGGTTAAATATAATTTTAGGAGATTATCAGATATGAATAATCTGAATCTATTATTTCTATTCTGGCGCATGAATGAACCAAATTTTGATCGACGATGTTTTTACTGTCGTTCATCAGAATATATTATTACATAAAAAATTATCCTCTGTATGATAATATGTACTCGATACTTTAAGTACCCAGGTAAAAAAATAAACGAAGGTAGAAATAGTTTTTATTTACTTTTCAGAATCTCACTTACACTGTTAAAAAAAATCATCTTGATATTTAATGTCCATTTACTGGAAGTTTTTATGCATAAACGAGTATTTTAAATTTAATATACAAGTGCACTGTAAAATTAATGTAAGGTACAGCACATTCAAAATTAACTTTAATTTTACAGTAAAAGTACTTGAATTTTAATAATTTGCTTTACTTTTACTGGAAAAGTACATGAATTTTACACCATAATATATACTAAATCTCGATTACGAGTTTATGAATACAAACTTCCAGTCTTTTCTAACAGTGTAATGCAGTATATAAAATCTATTTTATAGGATTTAAAATAAACTTTCTAAAACATTTTGGGCTTTCCCTATTCCATAAATGTTCATCTTTGTATAGCATAAATATTATTTCGTATGAAACTCTGAACACATAAATTTGACCGTTTCGATCGAGTTTTATAAGTGTCTTTTCGAGGCTATAAATATTTGCAGAATTATGAGAATGAAAAGCGTTTTTATTTTTTTTAATTAACCATTTCGTTAACGTTGACGCAATAGTGAGTCAATACACTACATTCAACGAGCAGCTCGTGCCACCGAAAGGGTTTTAAAAAAAGCTAAGCCGCAGTGCGAGAACAAATACGGGTAAAAAAATAAAAATCAGGAAAAGGAACTTCTGGATATCTTATCGTTAGTATTCTTATTATTAGCAATTTGGAATTTGTGTTATCAAGTCTAGAATACTCGTTGGCGAACATCTCGATCAGAGTCAAGCTGTGTAATTTAACATCAATAGGGAAGAAAAAAAATCCTGTAATGTATATACAGATTATTGGGCAGAGCGACTGCTGGGCTTTATTCGTTGCTGTTACATGATTGGTTCGCTGCTCGGTTATCGTTCTGTTATAAAAGGAAACACGAGGTCGCGGTCATTATTTTTACTTTGAGTTTTCAAATGGTAACACCTCCTGACAGTTCAATTGTTTCGACGAATAACTCGAGTGACATCATGCCACCGAAAGCGATGGATAAAGCGACCAAGAAAGTGGTTAAAACCAAGATGAATAGCTCTAATTCCGAGCACAAGAAGAAGCGCAAGAAGATGAGAACTGATAGCTTCAAAATATATCTCTTCAAAGTGTTGAGGCAAGTTCATCCGGACACTGGAATATCCAGTAAATCCATGGGCATTATGAACAATTTTGTCATCGATATCTTTGAGAGAATCGCTAACGAAGCAGCGAGACTGGCTCAGTACAACAAGCGCTCAACTATAACCTCTCGGGAGATTCAGACAGCTGTTCGTCTCCTGTTGCCTGGCGAATTGGCCAAACACGCCATCAGTGAAGGCACCAAAGCCGTCACTAAATACAATAGCACAAAATAATCATACAGATGGATTACAAAGAAACGGCCCTTTTAAGGGCCACCAAAAATATCGAACGTAGATAATTTACTCGCAATTATTATTGTAATTATCAAGTCATATTTAGTAGATTGACACCTTCTACTGGAAAAATGGTAAAATTATAATATAAAGATTCTGCATTACTTTTTGGGTCGCACAATTTATGCGACATTTTTCACGTTGATTTTAAATTGTTTTTTCAGTATTATGAAATTTTTATATAGCAACGAGCGGGCGGTGATATTTTTATAGCACGAGGTGAATTTGTTGATATCTATAGGTACGAAATATCACGTTTTTGATACTGTGAAAAATTGTGGATTTACATTTGATAAAAATTTAAAAAAGTTATATTATTAACTTGTACAAATATATATATATATATATATATATATATATATATATATAATGTTAACAGAAATTTCCAAAAACAACAAATCTTTGTAACGTCTCGATTAGTAAAGAAATTGTATTAAGTAGTTTAGTTTAATTAACAAGAGATTAGGAGCATAATTATTTGCTTTCGGTTAATCCTATCTATACCGTATTAAAATGTAGTGCATTTTTTAAAACAATAAACAAAAAATTTATTTAAAAAAAAAAATGTCAATTGCACGCGGTGTTCCCAAGCGGTCACCCATCCAAGTACTGACCGCGCCTAAAGTTGCTTGACTTTAGTGATCGGACGAGAACTCAAACTCAAAATCAAAATATAATTATTAACAGATAACAAATAGTTATACATACATTCATATGTGTTTACAATGGTTTTAATTTGAAGTACCTGCTGTCGCTTAATCTTCACTTATGTTAATTTGGACATTATCCTTATGATCTATTAGTTAACAGGTTAATAGTATGCAGTATCTTATTCTAATTTTATAAAAGTAACAGGAAAACAATCGAAAAACCTGTTTTGTAGAAATTGCCATATGGAAGTGCTTCCATCTTATCTTAGGATATAATTATTATCACTTTGTTGTAAGTTAGCTATTAGGAACTAATTTATAATTTTTGTTTTATTGACGGAATACAGGTAAGTTTTGGTACGGAAGTTTGTATTTTAACCTATATGGCGCATTGTGTTCTTTTATTCTAGTAATATTTTTTAGTAATTTGTTATTACTCAATTGGGTAGTGTAAAACTTTTGGGAGAGTTTGTATATAAATTCTTTTATTGTCTGGACGAGAACTGGTTTTTTTAGCTTAGTATGGACGTCGACGAATGTTTATCCTCAAATAATAAACATGCTTTGCCTTAATCACAATTGTAGTTAATAATTCAATATTCAACAATTTAGTGGTCTGCATAATAAAAATCTGTTCATCTTCAACAATGTTTGTATACGTATATCATATTCAAAAACCTTGTGTTTTGATGATTTTTTAAATGTATTTCGATTTCCCTGATGAAATAAAAAATCTTCTATTCTAATATATCTTGATATTTTTATTAATTTATTTAAAGGCCACCGCGTGATATATACAAAAGGAAAAGTTTGAGATCATTCTCAATCTTCTTAGGAAACACAGCAGAAAACTTTTACCATGAATTAAACTTGAAAGTCCTGTGCAGATATCCGACTAAAACTTTCAATATAAAAATTGCTTATCATCAGATTCGTGTTATTCTGGCAACGACAAAATTTCTCGTTCCGCGTTTATTTCAAGGAGGCTTCCGAGATTCTTTTTGACACGCTTTTCGTAGCCACTGCTATATATAATATCTATAATATATTATCAGATTATTATTATTATTATTATTATACATTATAATAAATATCAGATAATTTACAGGTAGTTTGCGAAGACCGAGCCATAACAAAACTTTTTTTTGACGTTGGGATGACTCAAGTATACTAGAATCAAAACAAAGCATTCAGTTGGAAAAAAAAAGAATCATACGGTTCAAGCATTGCCGAGGCTCATGGTTTCCCATTGGCTAACGAGTCAGTGGTGGGGATAGCTCTCTCTGCGTTGTCTATAAAATCGACCAACAGCTCCCAAAACTGTATAGTACGTCGCCGTCTTCTGTCGAAGACACGTCAGTAAATCACAAGAGGATCAAAAATGACTGGACGCGGAAAGGGAGGAAAGGGTTTGGGAAAAGGAGGAGCGAAGCGTCATCGAAAGGTTCTTCGTGACAACATCCAGGGCATCACTAAACCAGCTATTCGTCGTCTTGCTCGCAGAGGTGGAGTCAAGCGTATTTCCGGATTGATTTACGAAGAAACTCGTGGTGTTCTCAAAGTCTTTCTTGAAAATGTTATTCGTGATGCAGTAACTTACACTGAACACGCAAAGAGGAAAACCGTCACTGCCATGGACGTTGTCTATGCCCTGAAACGCCAAGGCCGCACGCTCTACGGATTCGGAGGCTAAGCCATTTGAAAGAAAAACAAAACGGCCCTTTTCAGGGCCACCAAATTTTCATAACGTGAAACAACATCGTTCAATTGTTAAATTTTAATACAAAGAAAGTTTCTATTATGTGGCAGTTCCATCGATGGTTTACAATTTATAGTTTAATTTCATCTTCGTTTCGTGCTATTTCGTAGCGAAAATATAAAAATTATACAAGATAATTAAATTTTTAGAATTGGCAGTAGACAGTGTAATATACTGATTTATGGAAGAATTAAAGAAATTTGTAAGTACCTATGTTATACTGAAAATTTTGAGTTCAAATTACGATGTGAAAATATCTTCAATACATTTAGGAATTTTGAGCGGTTCGCACTCGTAAAATCGGTATTAAATTTTAAACACATTTCACAATGTTTATGTTTCAATCATTTGTTTTGAGTGGTTACACACGTAGAATCATTAGTGAATATATAAATACAAAATCAACTAATATTTGAACATTTCAGACGTGAAGGATTTTAATCTATTTTTTAACAAATATACTACACCGTGATATTAGTCCGATTATGACGAGCAACTCATTTTTTTTGTTCAAAGATTTGTGAAGTTAGGATAGGATAATCAAACTGTAACTTTCGAACTATGAAACTATGAAAAATTTAGCCATAGATAAGACATCTTCTAATAACCAAAATTGCTCGTCATAATTGAACTGATATTATAGCTTCTTTTTTTTAGATTTCGAAAAAAACTTGGTACTAGATATTTCCATATATCAGTCGATTTTATTTTCAAATTCTTTGTTTAAATAAATATTTTAGACATTTGCTTATTTGTCAATAATTAATAATTCATTAAATAGACATGTGTTGAATTACAATTTGCGAAAAATTAATTCGAGACCTTTATAATATTATTATTGTGGATATGTTAAACAATGCAATATTTTTCTTAAACTTTTATATACCATGAATAAAGTTTAATAGAAATAAAGAGGTACCGAAACTCAAATACAGAATCTATAAATGTAAGAATATAATAAGTATCATGTTTCTGTAGTCTGTTAAGAAAATAAATAAGAATCACGTGAGCATCGTTTAGAAGGTCCTTCGTTATGGTCCGCGCTATTCGATGTGGCCTCGTTTCGCCAATCATTTGCAATTCATCTAGAGCACTGTAGTTCGAAGACACTTCCAGTGAAAATAGTTGTGAAAAAGCGAATTAGACGTTCTTCCAGTATTTACAAAATGGCAGACGAGTCATCTGAAGCGTCGGATCATTCGGAATCTTCGCAAGAGTTGGACAATCAGTCGAAGGAAGAAGCGCCCGTGACTGAAACCACGGAGCCGAAACCCAAAAGTTCCCAACCCAAGTCGTCAATTATGGTGGTTGAAGCCATTGAGCATTTTACGGTGGAGCAAGGCGCAATGTCCCTGAAGGCTATTAAAAAATTTATTACCGAAAAGTACGGTCCGATATCCGAGACACAGTCAAGGAACATAAGAAAATACCTGAAGCAAGCTGTGAGTGAAGGATCTTTGGTGCAACCTAAGGGTAAAGAGGGTATCAATGGTTCTTTTAAGAAACCATCTGCAGCTAATCTTGCAGCCCAACGTAAAGCAGCTAAGGCCGCTAAAGCAGCCGAATCCGCAGAAACAGCTGATACCAAACAAACCTCCAAGCAGACGAGCTCAACATCGAAGAAGCAGGCTTCTTCGAAGGCTAAGCCAAAAGCGTCGACTGCTGATCAGAAGAGCAAAACCACCAAAGCAACAAAAGCTTCAGCTAAAACAACGCCGAAGAGTCCGATGGCAAAAAAGACTGCAAAGTCACCTACGAGTAAGCCAAAGGCTCCAAAACCGAAGAAAGTCACTGCTGCTACAAAATCTCCAAAACCCGCTGCAAAAAGAACTGTAGCCGCGAAGCAGTAATCAAGGAGGAAACTATTGAGCGCATCGCATGCGTTGTCCTGTTTTACTTATTCCGACAAACAAACGGCCCTTTTCAGGGCCAACAAATACATTTTTAACGAAAGAACAAATACTTCGCAATAAAATATGTTAAAAGAAAATTTTATATAGTTTAAATTTACACATTTCATAAACTATGTATAGGTATAAATATTCAACAATGATTTTCATTGAAATGAACAAAATATTGCTCACAATAATGATCTTATTCTCGACATTGAACTTTACATTTACAAAGAATACGAGAATCTCTGAACCAATAATGGTACAATGTAACAATGAGTATAAGTAGACCCTTTATTCAGTGGCCTTGTAATTCAATTGTGTTTATATCGGTGTGGCTGTGCTATTTAGGTTATTCAAGTGTATCAGTAATGCGTGAGCCACGGCCATGGGTGTCTTTTGCAAGGACCACATAGCGCCCGAATGCTCCCTGAGTTATTTAGGTTATTCATAAATCCATAACAAAACAGGCAACAGAAGCCCTATACATTATTTTATAATCTTCTTTTAAATAATAATAAACAATAAACTTACTGATTGCACCTTCAGCTAATTGACATCAGTAATAGGACTTTTTTTTTCTTCATAAAACATTTATTTCAATAAGTATAACATTATTACTATATTGTACATTGAAAATAACTAGAGACAAAACTAAGCATAATTTTATTGTTCCTTGACTTCAGGCCTTAACCTAAGTACTCGTCGTTTCATGTATTAAATATTAATCATAATATCTTTACCGATCACACGCAGCAATATTGTACAATATTGTAATACGTACAATCCAGAAAAAAAGAAAAATTACGAGAAAAAAAATCCATACAAGCTAGAACTGGTTTTTTCAGCTTAGCACAGTTTGACATATTCTCAATTTTAGCCAATAATGCCAAATTACCTCGAGGCGCCCGCTAAATCATTACTCCAATGACTAATGGTAATAATTAATACCTAATTGCATATTGATTATATTCCATCGAAACTAATTCAACGTTCAACGTAATGTCTTTCCCTATTGAATAATCCTAGGAGTCGAGAATATGCGAGAATGTCCCAAAGTATAACATAAATTCGGTAGATGGCGCTGATTGGTTCGCCGGTGGAACGCCAGGGCCTATATATTTCGCTGCGTCCAGTCGCTACCTCATAACGTCGACGAACTCCGCGAAGAATACTTCGCTGTGACTACAAGTGTTTTTAAAACTCACGAATTCATCATGTCTGGCCGTGGCAAAGGTGGAAAAGTAAAGGGAAAGTCAAAGACTCGTTCTAACCGAGCGGGACTCCAGTTTCCGGTTGGAAGGATTCATCGTCTGTTGCGCAAAGGAAATTACGCAGAAAGAGTAGGTGCAGGTGCACCTGTGTATTTGGCAGCTGTGATGGAATATCTCGCTGCTGAAGTACTCGAATTGGCAGGAAATGCCGCTCGCGACAACAAGAAGACTAGGATTATCCCTAGGCATCTTCAACTCGCCATTCGTAACGACGAGGAGCTCAACAAACTTCTTTCGGGTGTTACAATCGCTCAAGGAGGAGTTCTTCCCAACATTCAAGCTGTTCTTCTTCCGAAGAAAACTGAGAAGAAAGCCTAAATCTTCGGTTCTTCAAAAACTACAAAAAACCGGCCCTTTTCAGGGCCACCAAACAAATCTAACGCAGAAATCTCTTATCGTTACTATATTCGTTATTTTTAAATAGAAATCAGAACAAATATTGAATTGTTATTTAAATATAAATGCAATTTTTGTGAATTGGTCAGAACTTTAACATGAAAGAAAATAAATTACATGAACTTGTAATGATCTAAAAAAAATTCAACGTATTTCTGAGAATCATTGGTTTCGTGGCGAGACAGAAATTTTTTGATGTCAGTAATTTTTACTACAAGCTACCTAACAATTTCATCGAAAACGTCAAGCGTGGTATTTGCAAAAATATACTTCGAGAATTCAGAATAAATTCGTTATATGCTGAATAATTTCCTTAGACGTTATTCAGCACATAGCATATGTGACATACGAGCAGTAAAATTTATTACAATTTACTCACGAATCGTTGGCAGTCGCTAAATTTATATGTAAGGTGTGTTTATTTACTATCATGACTTGCCTGCTGATCAAGGACACAATCGACGCCGCAACACTATGGTTACAACGACTATAAGGCAAGTACTATGTGAAGTAATTAAAAAATATCGACAATATTACTATGTAAAGCATTTCAGTTGAATAGTCGTAAATTATTACGACTCCAGTTGGATAGTCATAAATTATTATTATTTCAGTTGAATAGTCATAAATTATTATTATTCCAGTTGGATAGTCCTAAATTATTATTATTCCAGTTGAATAGTCATAAATTATTATTATTTCAGTTGAATAGTCATAAATTATTATTATTTCAGTTGAATAGTCATAAATTATTACTATTTCAGTTGAATAATCATAAATTATGACTATCGAATTGAAATTCTTTAGATAGTAGCATGACGATATTTTTAAATTATGACTCATAAATGTTGACAGAATTGACAACCACATGCGATATCTTTTCGAAAGCTAATATTGTATCAAAGATAATAAATAATGCTCGTAACTTTTATCATTTAAACACATGACAGCGCAGAAAAACCGCACAATAACATTTCTGCATCTAAGAAATAAGAATGTTGAAGTTCCACATTTATTTTTATCTTATACATAAATATCTAGCGAATTATTCACAGCTAACATAGGATAAAAAAAATTTAATTTTAGGTTAATATATATTGCGAAATGAGTATTTCCACGTATAGATTTTTGTGGTGGCCCTGAAAAGGGCCGTTTTTTTTCTTCTAATTGTCCTGCACAATTATTTAGAGCTGGTGTACTTAGTGACGGCTTTAGTGCCTTCACTAACAGCGTGCTTAGCCAATTCGCCAGGCAGGAGGAGACGAACAGCAGTTTGAATCTCCCGAGAAGTTATCGTAGAACGTTTGTTATACTGAGCCAGTCTCGATGCTTCAGCTGCGATTCTCTCGAAGATATCATTGACGAAACTGTTCATGATACTCATGGCTTTGCTGGAAACGCCAGTGTCGGGATGAACTTGCTTCAGAACCTTGTAAATGTAGATACCGTAGCTCTCCTTCCTCTTGCGCTTCTTCTTCTTGTCAGTCTTGGTTATATTTTTCTGGGCTTTACCCGCCTTCTTCATTGCTTTGCCACTCGCTTTCGGGGACATGATGTCAATGAATGAGTCACTTCAACTTTCAAACTCTGAATGGAGATGTTACTTCGAAGGGAGTTGGAAGTAGTAATGATTAGGACCGACCTTTTTTTTACATTTATAAGCGAATGCGCGGAGGATGGCGCACCAATCGCGTGAATGGAGGGAGAGATCCTCTCTCCTGATTCGTTCGCCGGTGATCCTCAATATTATTGTTTTTTTTTTGTTTGAAAATTCTCTTTATTCAGAAATACGTTTTGTACATTTCTTTTAACGTAATCAAAAAATAGATTTCTTTTTTTTATCCCTTCCCTATTCTGGGCTTTACTAATTTAGTCTTACTTTTAGCTCTCGTCTTTTATAATTACTTTTATAATAATAATAATAATATCTTTTGTAATACCTTAATATTGTGAACGCAACGCTGCATTACATAGCAGTGAAAATAATAATTTGTGTAACACAAACTTACGCTAATGAGATTTTTGTTTTTCTCTAGCATGTGAATATAAATGCATCATTAATAGATATATCGGTAAACACGAAATAAGCATGAAACTTAATTATTTGGTTTATTGGCGAGACAGAAATTGAAGAAGGCCACATAATGCATACGAAATCAGTTGAACCGGATGACGAACTTTATTAAAACGTAAATGCGCAATAGAAAAATGAATCGTGTTGTGGGCCACTGAATGTCTCTCTCAGATTGTTATTAGTGTGACGGAGACAGCTGAATATTCTCGAAGTGTTATTCTCCGTCACGGTTGATTTTTCAGATTAAATATAAGAAATGTTTTCTGCAGAATTCTCAGACGCAATGGACGCACTTCTTTTCTTTTGCCAGAGACATCAATTGTGGCCGGGTATAATAACGTTTTTACATTTTTTTTCTATCGATTAAGCAAAATAAGAAGCACGTAATTTTAAGGTAGATTAGCAAGAAACATCTGTTCATTTATTTTTAGTATAGAATTAGCTTCTGATTAACCAGAACTTTGTACTATATTTATAATTTTTTTCGTACCAATATATCATGAAATTGATGTTTTGTTTATTTTAAATCTGCAATATTATTAATGCTAAAAAAAAAGAAAAAATTGTCAACGCGACAAAATATTTATTTAAAAAATAACAATTTTTATACGCTTAACATTATATGCGATTATTGTGGTTTTTTTAAAGTACCTCCTTTCGCTCTACCTTCTCTTTTTTATAGTTTACTGGTTAAGGTTGTTCTTAGTGTCTAGTTATACATTTTAACAATTTGCGATATTTTACGCGAGGTTTATAAATGGAACAGAAAAACAATAATAAAATGTGTTTCATAGAAATTAAGATGCGTAAGTCGTTCTGTTATAACTTAGGTTCTTTCAATTATTATTACTTTATTATAAATTAGCTAATAGTAACTTTTTTTTCTTTCTCAGGTTGTTACATTTTTTGACGAATGATAAAATTCATAGAAAAAACATAACATCAATACAGGATTTGAACATCTGATATTCAAAAGATTATTAGTAATTTTCAATCAATAAAAAAAACAACAACAATATAGTTAACGTCAGTTCTTTAAAGAAAAAAAAAACTGCGAGGAACCAACTCATTATTTATGTTCACGTATAAAATTTGTATTTCTAATTAATTTTAAGAAACAAAAAAGAACTTTTGATTAATCATTCAAAAATAAGAAAAATAATTTTCCTAAAAAATATCGGTGTCATTATCTGTGTTCACGTATAAAATTTGTATTTCTAATTAATTTTAAGAAACAAAAAAAAAAAAACTTTTGATTAATCATTCAGAAATAAGAAAAATAATTTTCCTAAAAAAATATCGATGTCATTATTTGTGTTCACGTATAAAATTTGTATTTCTAATTAATTTTAAGAAACAAAAAAAAAACACTTTTGATTAATCATTCAAAAACAAGAAAAATAATTTTCCTAAAAAAATATCGATGTCATTATTTGTGTTCACGTATAAAATTTGTATTTCTAATTAATTTTAAGAAACAAAAAAAAAAACACTTTTGATTAATCATTCAAAAACAAGAAAAATAATTTTCCTAAAAAAATATCGATGTCATTATTTGTGTTCACGTATAAAATTTGTATTTCTAATTAATTTTAAGAACCAAAAAAAAAAAACTTTTGATTAATCATTCAGAAATAAGAAAAATAATTTTCCTAAAAAAATATCGATGTCATTATTTGTGTTCACGTATAAAATTTGTATTTCTAATTAATTTTAAGAAACAAAAAAAAAAAAACTTTTGATTAATCATTCAAAAATAAGAAAAATAATTTTCCTAAAAAAATATCGATGTCATTATCTGTGTTCACGTATAAAATTTGTATTTCTAATTAATTTTAAGAACCAAAAAAAAAACTTTTGATTAATCATTCAAAAATAAGAAAAATAATTTTCCTAAAAAAATATCGATGTCATTATTTGTGTTCACGTATAAAATTTGTATTTCTAATTAATTTTAAGAAACAAAAAAAAACTTTTGATTAATCATTCAAAAATAAGAAAAATAATTTTCCTAAAAAAATATCGATGTCATTATTTGTGTTCACGTATAAAATTTGTATTTCTAATTAATTTTAAGAAACAAAAAAAAAACTTTTCATTAATCATTCAAAAATAAGAAAAATAATTTTCCTAAAAAAATATCGATGTCATTATTTGTGTTCACGTATAAAATTTGGATTTATAATTAATTTTAAGAAACAAAAAAAAAAAACTTTTGATTAATCATTCAAAAATAAGAAAAATAATTTTCCTAAAAAAAATATCGATGTCATTATTTGTGTTCACGTATAAAATTTGCATTTCTAATTAATTTTAAGAACCAAAAAAAAAAACTTTTGATTAATCATTCAAAAATAAGAAAAATAATTTTCCCAAAAAAAATATCGATGTTTTATCAACAAAAAAAAAAAAAACACGCAATAATTACAATCTAACAAATTCATAAGCTTAAATTATAATTCAAATATCAATGCTAAAAATTCTTCATAAAAAAAAATATTCCTTATTAAAAAAAAAAATCTTATAAAAAAATAATATTGTTAATGAAGGAAAAAAATATTGGATATTATCGGAAAACGTTCTTACGAAGCAAAACGACTAATTGGCACACATTGCGGACAATAAAAATTGGTGTGAAAATAGATTTTTAATGTTTTCAACCAATTTAATGATATATGATCCAATTAAGATATATTGCATATTAAATTGCATACAAATGAGCGATGCACTTAGCAGTACTTAGGCGAAAAGTACGAGATATGCATAATAAAATTTATTATAAGCGCTGGCCATATACTGGACTACGGAGACTTTATATCCAGCAGCTGCGTGTTGCCCCACCCCACAACTAGATGGGCCCCACTCCGCCTGCTAACCGGTCGCCTTGTATAAATAATAAAATCTGAACACGGAGCCAAGTTTATCCGGTGCTGTTGAACTAGCGCGCAGAATATTTTTTTCTCGCTGCAGCTCGAAAACTCGAACTGCGAATACAGTTGAGAAAAAAAATTCTGTCTACCAAATAATCGGCATTTAGTGACGTCCGTTAATTAGCAACATTGTGATGGCTAGAAGCGTGTATCATTATTTTATTAGTGCGCTCATCGTGTGGGTAAGTTACAACGGCATACGTTTATGCTTATCACGACAAGAAACCTCACAAACACTTGAAAACACTGATTACTTATAGTTACGTATATTATTCGCCTCTCTCTTCTAACGCTATGTCTAAATATGTTTTTCCAGCGCGCAGTCGGTAACACAATACATCGTATGAAAATAGACACGATAAAGTTGCCGTCCATGCAATTTTTATTACCGATAAAAAAATACAAAAAAACATTTCAAAGTCATATAAAAAGTTCCTATAAAAGAGAAGAGAGGTAGAGTTAAAACTAAATTAATTAAGCCCAGAATGCGCTAGGGAATAAATAAAAATGTATTTTTCATAACGATGAAAAAATGTACAAAACATATTTCTGAATAAAGAGAATTTTAAAACAAACAAAAGTCGACAATCATCGCAAAAAAAAACACTGCATTATGATTTTTTTTAATTAAAATAAAAAGAAATAAATATTATTCTATGTTATTTTATCGTATTTAAGAAAAATCATTACAACTTTGCTGACAGATTAAATGTATCGAATCATAAATAAACAACAAAAAATCGCCAATGGTAAAAATCGGTCTTCCGACTGGTTATCCTTGTGGTGTTTGCATGCATGTTAAAACAGTGCGAAATCTTTCTTTGCACGAGCTGATTCGTATCCGGGAATCGCTTAAAAATTGTTCAACACAAGGTTTTGTGTATTTTGCACTACTAACCGTTAGGAGAAATCTGTTTTATCGACATTTTTTCTCCAATGTTCCTTAATTTTTCTCATTGTTTTTTTATGTGCAAAATTTTACTCGCATTCTAGGTTTTAATAATTGTGGAAACTGAATTTTTAGTCATGAAGTCGAAACTTAAGTTCAAAAAAAAAAAAAAAAAAAAAAAAAAAAAAAAAAAAAAAAAAAAAAATCCGAAATAGTTGTAACTTATAAGTTGCAAATAATTTGCTTATGTCCTAAAATTTAGTTAGGTTCATCAACCTAACTAAGATTGAGCGCCAAAATTTTTTAAATAAACATTTTTTTTTACAAAATCGAATCTTTGCTCTTTGTTTCGTTATACAAATTTTAAAAAAAAATTAAAATCGCAGTAAACTCAAGTAAATGAAGTATCTAAAGTATGAAAAATTATTTACAGCCAACATGTCCATTTTTTGTGAAATAAAAATTTCATAATGTCTGAAATTTGGTATAAATGTTTTGAGTACTACACAAAGCACTTTTGTAGGAAATATGAATTAAAAAAAGAAAATAATATTTCCTTTATGAGGAAGAAAAAAAAAATAGAATATTTTAACTATTCACAGAGATAATTATTCCTGTCTATTTTTATATCTGTAGGTTATTCTTGGAGGAATTCAAGGTCATCCTCCTAGACGGCTAGACGATCAGCGATCCGTGGAGCACGATGTTCCGACACCGGAAGCCAGTCAATCTAATCGTAACAGGCCACAGCTTCCTGGTCATCGCGATAGGGATTCCCTGGATACTGAATACGAGCCTCGTATGAAAGCTTCAGGTTTGCCAGCTCATTATATTCCCATTAATGAATTCAACGAATTCTCAGAAACATTATTACTTTTATTCATATATCCTTGTGTTTCCAGATCACGTCATGCGTCAGACCGTCGAGTCGGACGGAAAAATAGTATTTCCGTCAGATCTACCTTACATTGTACCGAAAAATTTCACCCCACCCCCAGCCGCTGTATGTACAAACGCTACATATTGCGAATATCCCCCGCATTATCCGGGTGATTTCATCAGGAACGCTATTAAGTCGAGAAACGATCTCAAATATCTTGCAACTATAGATACGGTAATATTTTTCATTATGTGTAGATTTTTATCCTGGAAAAAATACATTTTTGAAAGCATATTTAAAAAAAGAACGTTCGGCAATTATTTAAAAAAAAGGTTTTCTAAAAAAAAAAAAAGTAGCTTTCCCCAGAACAGCTCTTCTAAAAAAAATAGCTTTTCCAAAAAATATTGGCTCTACGAAAAAATAGCTTTTCTAAAAACAATTGGCTCTTCTAAAAAACAGCTTTTCCAAAAACAATTGGCTCTTCTAAAAAATAACTTTTCCAAAAGCAATTGGCTCTTCTAAAAGATATTTATGCCAAAAGCAATTGACTCTTCTAAAAAATAGCTTTGCCAAAAGCAATTGGCTCTTCTAAAAAATAGCTTTTCCAAAAGCAATTGGCTCTTCCAAAAAAATAGCTATTCCAAAAGCAATTGGCTCTTCTAAAAAATAGTTTTTCCAAAAGCAATTGGCTCTTCTAAAAAATAGCTTTTCTAAAAGCAATTGGCTCTTCCAAAAACTAGCTTTTCCAAAAGCAATTGGCTCTTCCAAAAAAATAGCTATTTCAAAAGCAATTGGCTCTTCTAAAAAATAGTTTTTCCAAAAGCAATTGGCTCTTCTAAAAAATAGCTTTTCCAAAAACAATTGGCTCTTCTAAAAAATAGCTTTTCCAGAAGCAATTGGCTCTTCTAAAAAAAAGCTTTTCCAAAAGCAATTGGCTCTTCTAAAAAATAGCTTTTCCAAAAGCAATTGGCTCTTCTAAAAAATAGCTTTTCCAAAAGCAATTGGCTCTTCTAAAAAAATATCTTTTCCAAAAGGAATTGGCTCTTCTAAAAAATAGTTTTTCCAAAAGCAATTGGCTCTTCTAAAAAATATCTTTGCCAAAAGCAATTGGCTCTTCTAAAAAATAGTTTTTCCAAAAGCAATTGCCTCTTCCAAAAAATAGCTTTTCCAAAAACAATTGGCTCTTCCAAAAAATATCTTTTCCAAAAACAATTGGCTCTTCTAAGAAATAGCTTTTCCAAAAGCAATTGGCTCTTCTAAAAAATAGTTTTTCCAAAAGCAATTGACTCTTTTAAAAAATAGCTTTTCGAAAAGCAATTGGCTCTTCTAAAAAATAGCTTTTCCAAAAACAATTGGCTCTTCTAAAAAATATCTTTTCCAAAAGAAATTGGCTCTTTCAGAAAATAGTTTTTCCAAAAGCAATTGGCTCTTCTAAAAAATAGCTTTTCCGAAAACATTTGGCTCTTCTAAAAAATAGCTTTTGCAGAAGCAATTGGCTTTTCTAAAAAATAGCTTTTCCAAAAGCAATTGGTTCTTCTACAAAATAGCTTTTCCAAAAACAATTGGCTCTTCTAAAAAATATCTTTTCCAAAAGAAATTGGCTCTTCTAAAAAATATCTTTTCCAAAAGAAATTGGCTCTTTCAGAAAATAGTTTTTCCAAAAGCAATTGGCTCTTCTAAAAAATAGCTTTTCCGAAAACATTTGGCTTTTCTAAAAAATAGCTTTTCCAAAAGCAATTGACTCTTCTAAAAAACAGCTTCACCAAAAAAATAGCTTATCCAAAAAATAGCTTTTTAAACAAAATCAGCTCTTCTACGAAAACAGTTTTTAAAAAATCCAATTGCACGATTTTGCGGCCTCATCCAATGTTTGTCATTATTTCTCTGTACAAAATATACATTTTCATGTAAACCACCAGTAGCTAATGACAATATTGCGTTTCATCAGAATATCCGAGAATTTTTCTTCTTTTCTAAATAATGAAAAAAGATAGTGTGCATATTTAATAAAAGGCATTGTAATTTTCGTTTTCTTAGGTTCCAGAAATCGGCCAGCGAATAGACGCCGACGAGGGTGATTCGTTGTGTCGATATGAGGTACGATAATTCGTTTACGTAACTAAATATTTAAAAACGAGCATATAAACCAAAATATTTACAAAGCAAAATCAGAAGTTTCATTGCAACGTATCTTATACTTTTCTCTTCATTACAAGCAGAAATATTATACTCGTAAATCGCGTTATCGCGATTTACAAAAATAAATCGATGAAAATCACGAATAGTGATTTACTTCGTAATATTCAAAGAAATGTCGTGTGATACGCGATGAGATCCTCGTACTTAACGCTCAGAGCAATGTTGCAAAGATACGCGACGAGATTTTGATCTTTGTTCTATTTTTTTTGTACGTAAACCGTCTTTAATCGCTGATCTTGGTCGTGATACGTTTCAATCTCTACTTGACAGACGTCTTGATAAATCATTACTAAATCCGCGATTTCCTGCTTATTCTTCAGAGCATCGAGAATGTACCATTCTTTTGATAAATTCTCAACGAATTTTTTTTTATCGTATTCAAGTATTTTCAGCGATAAAAGAAAAATTCAATAACCGAAAAAGCAAATTTATTGCAAATTCTAAGAACGTAAATTAATAAAAGGATTAAAAAATGTAATTAACGTTTTCATAATAGTAAAGATTAGTTTTCTTAATACAGAAAAGATGGAATAATTGCATCTAAAACTCTTTATTTTTTTTTTTTGGTTTTTTTGGATTCGAATATTTTGTCGATTATCGATAAATTAATCGATTATTCGTAATCAATTTTGCCATTTGTATTATTCCAGGACAAAGTGATATTTCCAAAATCTGGCGAGAACAAAGACAATGAGTGGCATTATATAATAAACGAAGAAAATTTTCCTCAAGGAGTTAGAATAGAGCAATGCATGTGAGTTAATTATTTACGTTTTTATTACGACAAAACTGACATTGCGTTAAGCGTTATTCTTCGATCAATCGAAAATAGATTTTTTTTCTTTATAACCGATTAAACGATTTCCAATACTCTTTTTCCGTATATCGCTAACTCGATAATCAATCAAGTCAAGAATTTTTTTCTTGCTTTTATGTGTTGATTTTTACAAAATGTTTTCTTGAAGAATTAAATGATAAAATTTAATGTAAATTTTCTTGCATTATTTTCAAATTTTATAAAAAAATAATTTTCTTCGCCGTTATTAAAAATTAACTTTTGAAAAATAAGTACTGCAAATTATTATTAAATAATAAAGAATTTTTTTGTAAAATTCTATTGAAAATTAATTCTCTTCACTTTCATTCCAAAGCTAATTAAAAAAAATAAATACTGTAAATAATTATAATTAAAAAGTTATATTATTGAAAAAATTTTTTCCCCTTTATTCAAAATTAACTTTTGCAAAATAAGTACTGCAAATTATTATTAAATAATAAAGAATTTTTTTGTAAAATTTTATTGAAAAATAATTCTCTTCACTTTCAATCCAAAGCTAATTAAAAAAAATAAATACCGTAAATAATTATAATTAAAAAATTATATTATTGAAAAATAATTTTCTCCCCTTTATTCAAAATTAACTTTTGCAAAATAAGTACTGCAAATTATTATTAAATAATAAAGAATTTTTTTGTATAATTCTATTGAAAAATAATTCTCTTCACTTTCATTCCAAAGCTAATTTAAAAAAATAAATACTGTAAAGAATTATAATTAAAAAATTATATTATTGAAAAATAATTTTTTCCCCTTTATTCGAAATTAACTTTTGCAAAATAAGTACTGCAAATTATTATTAAATAATAAAGAATTTTTTAGTAAAATTCTAGTGAAAAATAATTCTCTTCACTTTCATTCCAAAGCTAATTTAAAAAAATAAATACTGTAAAGAATTATAATTAAAAAATTATATTATTAGAAAATAATTTTTTCCCCTTTATTTAAAATTAACTTTTGCAAAATAAGTACTGCAAATTATTATTAAATAATAAAGAATTTTTTTGTAAAATTCTATTGAAAAATAATTCTCTTCACTTTCATTCCAAAGCTAATTTAAAAAAATAAATACTGTAAATAATTATAATTAAAAAGTTATATTATTGAAAAATAATTTTTTCCCCTTTATTCAAAATTAACTTTTGCAAAATAAGTACTGCAAATTATTATTAAATAATAAAGAATTTTTTAGTAAAATTCTATTGAAAAATAATTCTTTTCACCTTCAATCCAAAGCTAATAAAAAAAAAATACTGCAAATAATTATAATTAAAAAATGAGTAGATAAAATTACATAAATTATGTTTCGACGTTTCAGTTGAATAAGCAAAATTGTAGTAAAACGGTTTCTGTGGCCGTAATATTTTTTTCACAGGACTGAGAACACCGCTTGCAGTATTATCGAAGGTTTTTCTGATGGATGGAAGACTCAATGCAAACAAAAATACGTCTACCGCCAGCTGGCCGCAGTTTCGCCAGACGGTTCTATAGATAAGGATCTTTTTCGTTTTGCTGCGAGTTGCTGCTGCCACGTCAAGTTTACAGGAACTCCAGCAGCGAGGATTGGCGCTCTTGTCGGTGGTAACAAAGCGAATTTGCAGAGTCCGGCGCCGAGAAAGATCGCTTCACGCGTCGGGGGAACCGGAAAAAAATGAACAAACATGCCGTCCCGACGCAGCACGACCGTTGGAAGGTCGACTCTTCCCCCTCGCTCGTTCGAATTCTCTCGCGACGACCATTTCAAGAAACATCGATCAGGCTCGCGGCGTCGCGAGAGTTAAACGACGACGCACGGAAGAAATTCTCTCGGAGAATATTTTGACCTATTAGCGATATTTTATCGAACACTTTCTTCAAACAGACCCTGGAACGGTCCTTCAGAATTTTAATTAAGCTAGAAAGCGTTTGGTATTTACGCTGTGTCGAACAGTCGACATTTATCAGTTTAACAACGGTTGCCAAGGACTTTAATAAACTGCGATGCTTTTGTCAACATGTTAAAAATATTTTTAAAAAACTTGTGAAACTATTAATAAAATATTTATATTATAAATGTTTTATTATTTTGTATTAGATTTATTTGCTAGAGTAAATAATACGTTAGGAAATATTTGGTGGCCCTGAAAAGGGCCGTTTGTTTGTTTCATTCCATGCTGAAGAGAAGTTGCACGTAGACTTTAAAGTCGGAGAAATTAGCCTCCAAATCCGTAAAGAGTACGTCCCTGGCGTTTGAGTGCATAAACGACATCCATAGCAGTGACGGTTTTCCTCTTAGCGTGCTCGGTGTAAGTGACTGCATCACGGATAACGTTTTCAAGGAACACCTTGAGAACACCGCGAGTTTCCTCGTAAATCAGACCGGAGATACGCTTGACTCCACCACGACGAGCCAAACGACGAATGGCTGGTTTCGTAATACCCTGGATGTTGTCACGAAGCACCTTTCTATGACGCTTTGCTCCTCCTTTTCCCAATCCCTTTCCTCCCTTACCGCGACCAGTCATGATGATACTTTTATTTAGATTACGTCGAGACGGGACGAAAGACCAAAGTCAACTGTTTTTTACCATCTAAACGCATCGTATTTATAGGCAGCGCTGGACGTTATTCCCCCTTCATCGAACCACCGACCAATGAGCGTTAAGCAACGTTGCCACAATTTTCAGCATCACGCCAATGAGCGTTGAGTAATCCGGCCGTTATCCCCACCACTGAGCCATCAGCCAATGAGCATTGAGCAGCGTTGCCGCTATTCTCATCATCACATCAATGAGCGTTTACTATTATTGCGGTTATTATCCCCACCACTGAGTCAGCAGCCAATGAGCGTCGAGTATTGCGGCTTTTATCCCCACCACTGAGCTATCAGCCAATGAGCGTTGAGCAGTGGCTCTACCGAGGGTATATAACAAGCGTGTTTCTCACCGCGCAGCACATTTGACTCGTAGTACTTGTACACAACATATCAAAAGAAAAACTAATCTTCAGCTATGGCTCGTACCAAGCAAACTGCGCGTAAATCCACTGGTGGAAAGGCTCCGAGGAAGCAACTGGCAACGAAGGCAGCTCGTAAAAGTGCTCCAGCAACCGGAGGAGTGAAGAAACCTCATCGTTACAGGCCCGGAACTGTCGCTCTTCGTGAAATCCGTCGTTATCAGAAGAGTACCGAGCTTCTCATCCGCAAGCTGCCATTCCAGCGTCTAGTTCGTGAAATCGCTCAGGACTTCAAGACCGACCTGAGATTCCAGAGCTCTGCCGTTATGGCCCTTCAGGAAGCCAGCGAAGCTTACCTCGTTGGCCTGTTTGAAGACACCAACCTTTGCGCCATTCACGCTAAGAGAGTTACCATCATGCCAAAGGACATTCAGCTCGCTCGTCGTATTCGAGGAGAGAGAGCTTAATTTTCGTAACAGTGGAGACGAAACTGTGAAACAGATAAATCGGCCCTTTTCAGGGCCAACAATCTATTCAACCTAGAAACATTATCCGTATTTCGCAATATGAAACTTTTATACATAAGAATTCGGCTATTTATCTTGGATCTAACGTTCTGAAATGGACGTTGAAGCATTTTTGATACTCTAATGTGTACCAACGGCTTGGAACATTTTTCCCGCTCTTTATGGCCTTTTCCCGCCCTTTTTGTCCGACGCCAGCGCCAAACTTGGCGTCCCGAACGCTGAAGAATTCAACGCGCAGATGCAATATCGTACGTTGGTATTTAAAATTGTTTGGTCGTATGGTTGAATAACGATCTAATTCTAGATTTAAATCAACATTATTTTGTTGTAGGATAATAATACACGAGAAAAATGAAAAATAGTGTTGCTATATTTTACTTTTCGAAGCATGAGAATCTTAGACTTCTAAAATATTATCTTCCCGCGCTTTGACAACGATTCGTCCGCTCGTAGACGCTACAAAAATAAAATTCTCCCAACCATAAGACCAGAAAATTATATCGAATGTTTATTCCAATAAGAAATGTCTATTCCATTCTATTGATTTTTCTGAACTCAATATCGCAACTGGATGTTACTTTCTTTTTATCGAAACTTTATTAAGGCGAGGTGAAACCTACTCAGTCGGTAACAAAAACTGTAAACAATCTTTCAGACGACACCGAACGTATTTTGATAAAAGAAAAATCTTACAACATTGGTCTCTTAATTCTGCATGCTGTAAAACTCATTTTTCCCAAAAACTGTCCAGTTTCTGAGAATTCTTGTTCCGAAAGATATTCGCTATCCTTCTCGCACTCCTGAATATTTCACCTCGCCTTAAGGTGATGAAAACTTGGCTCTTATAAACGTCTGAATACACACATTTTTTATCATACTTCCTGAACTCAATGGCATTGCAAATTGGAAGGAAAAAAAAGTATATTCACTATACCAAAAATTGACAACTCGATAGAATATTGAAATAATTATTTCACACTGCATTTGTTTCAAATTTTCTTAAAAAATGTGAAAACGTTTTTTTTTGAGTGCCTAACGCGATGAAATCTCTCATTACACAAACAATTTAGGAATTCGATGAAAAAAAAAATTCTATTGCACCGGAAACGACTATTTTCGATTGTCAAGGCTCGAGCCAATCGCGAGCATATTTCGAACCCACATCCCCCTCCACTGTCTCTAACTTCCGGTACTCGACGGCGAATGCGAACGTCGCCACTTCTGTTTTTCGTATCTCTCTTCTCCGGCGACGCTCGCCGTGACAAGACGTCCATCTTAGTGAATTCTCATACAAAGTTGTATAGTTGTACAGCTCAAAATTTCTCCAAAAATGAAGAAAGAAGCGGTGAGTGTATTAAAGCCTCACAATGGCAAATCGTTTAAGAGTAAAGTCGAAAAAAAGCCGAAAGTAAAAGTTCCAAAAATCGAGAAGCGCGTTGCAGTTGCCGAACCACGTGGTAAGCAAACAGCAAAAATCGTTAATGTCGAACAAGTCGATTTTGCCGAGACCTTAAGAAAATTAAAGAACCAAAAGAGCATCAAATCCAAAGTTGCCGATCAACCGAAAATCGTGAATATCGAAAAAATCAACGTTCTCAATGGAAAAACGAAGAAAACCGAAAATCCCAAAATGGCGGCGGTTCGCAAAGAACCCGACGAAACACGTGTTCAGCCGAAAAAAAAATTAAAAATCGAGGCAGAAGGACCAATTGTACCTGCGAAAAAACAAAAGAAGATCATCAAAGTTGATTCCGAGCAAGAAACAATCAAAGTTGAGGTTGAATCAACGACGAAACCAAAAACTAAAAAGAAAAGTAAGGTTAGGTCGAGAAAAAGTATCGAAAATGTGGGCGATCTCAAAATGACGAAGAAACACGTGATTGAAAGTATTCAAGCCATTAAAAAATTAGCACAGATGAAACAGGAAACGAAAAAATCTCTTCTTTCTGAGGAGAGTAATCCACTTTTGCTGCAAATTGAATGCATCAAGATCCCCAAAACTCCTCGCAGGAATATCAGACCGTAAGTTACATTTTTTTTGAAAATAAAAAATAATGATGAAGCTGGCGATGAAATAATTTGAATAAAAATTTATGTAAAATACTTTAAGGTTGAATAACATTTTTTTTTTAGGAGACGTGAAACTAGAAAAAAAATTTGTACTAAAAAATTAAATACCAATTGCAGAATTTGTACATATTTGCGAAAAAGGAAATTTTGTTTCTATGCTGAAATAAAATATAACATTAATAATTTTTTTTGTCTGATATTCAAATCAACTTGTAATATATTTTTTTACAATTTATGTTAGCGATTTCAATTTCTGTTAACGATTTCCATTTCTGTTAGCAATTTCAATTTCTGTTAGCGATTTCAATTTCTGTTAGCGATTTCAATTTCTGTTAGCGATTTCAATTTCTGTTAGCCATTTCAATTTCTGTTAGCCATTTCAATTTCTGTTAGCAATTTCAATTTCTGTTAGCAGTTTCAATTTCCGTTAACGATTTCAATTTCTGTTAATGATTTTTATTTTTGTTATCGATTTCAAATTCTGTAATTGATTTCAATTTCTGTTATCGATTTCAAATTCTATTATCGATTTCAATCTCTGTTATCGATTTCAATTTCTGTAAACGATTTCAATTTTTGTTAACGATTTTAGGTTCCATTAATAATTATAATTTCTGTGTCCAATTGTAATTTCCATTAACAATTATAATTTCCATTAACGATTAAAAGTTCCATCGTCAATAGTAATTTCTGTTATCATCACATAATAAGATTTATCGATTATATTTTTTCTTTCAGTAAACCCAAATCATTCAAAATTATCTCCTATATAATTTCTCATTGTTATTCAAAGCAAAAAGTATTTTATCTACATTTTTATCATCACATTTATTTTCCCCGCATTCAAAAATAAAACATGCAAAAAATTTGCATTTTTTTCACATGATTATATACAATCAAAAAATACCAATGGATCCTTATGAGAAACCATGATAAGAAAATTTATATGAAGCACCGCACAGAAAAGAATAATATATATAAATTGTAAGAAAAATTCTGACTGCTCTCTTTTTCTTTTAAGATTGCTGCCGCATCAGTTAGCAGGACCTTTGGACGATGTCGCTCTATTTGTTCCTGATTTGGAAAGAGGACGAGGAAGAGACTACGAAAAGACTGTCGATCATTGGGAGACAATTTTAAGAGAAAAAGGCGTCGACTGTATCAAAGAAATAATTCCAATCAACAGAGTAAAAACGGAATTTCGTCAGTACGAAATGCAGAGAAAACTCGCAATGACTTTCGATTATTTCCTTGCCGATGGACGAATCAGCGGACACTTGACTCATCTTCTTGGGAAAAATTTTTTTAAGCGAAGAAGCGCGCCAACTCCTCTTAAATTGGACCGCGACGATCTTAAATCGGAAATTAACTTTGCGCTTCACAAAACATGCATGGAAATTCATTCCTATGGAAATTCTCACACTATGCAAGTCGGAACTTTATCTATGGATGCCAAGAAATTGGCCGAAAATGTTTGGGCCGCTTGCGAAGAACTCAAAAATGAATATCCTGGCGGTTGGGAAAATATTCGATCTATTCGTGTGAAAACTTCCTCTGGACCTTCTATTCCTATCTACATTAATCTTGGTAAGTTTGGCAATGATTTCGAATTTAAAAAAATACTTTTTTTTCTTCCGCAAATCCGTTTTTATTTTAATTCCATTTTTAAGAATTTTTTAATCTGATTTTTCTATAATTTAAATATAATAATAATATAACAATAATTCAATTTTATATTATAATAAAAATAATATAAAATTCAAAAAAGAATTTTAGAAAATTCTCTGATCGTGAATTACTCAAATTATGATAAAACCGAATTTTTGGAAAAAATAATTAAAGTTTTTTGAAAATTTCTTGTTACTCAAAGTATTATAAAAATGATGATATAAAATTTAAAAAAAGAAGAAACAGAAATTTCTGATCGTGAATTCTTCAAATTATGATAAAAATGAATTAAAAAAAAAAAATAACAAATTTTTAAAAAAATTTCTGATAGCAAATTATTCAAACTATGATAAAATTGATTTAAAAAAAATAAAGAAGTTTTTAAAAAATTACTGATAACGAATTACTCAAATTATGATAAAATTGAATTTCCGAAAAAATAGTTTTTTAAACATTTCTGATAGCAAATTACTCAAATTATGATAAAATTGAATTAAAAAAAAAATAAATAAATAAGTTTAAAAAAATTTCTGTTAGCAAATTACTCAAAAAAATGATAAAATTGAATTTTCAAAAAAATAAATAAAATTTTTTAAAAATTTCTGATAGCAAATTACTCAAATTATGATAAAATTGAATTTTCAAAAAAATAAATAAAATTTTTGAAAAATTTCTGATAGCAAATTACTCAAATTATGATAAAATTGAATTTAAAAAAAAAAAAAAAATAAAGAAGTTTTTGAAAAATTACGATAAAATTGAATTAAAAAAAAATAAAAAAGTTTTAAAAAAAATTCTGATAGCAAATTGCTCAAAAAATGATAAAATTGAATTTTCAAAAAAATTACTAAAGAAGTTTTTGAAAAACTTTCGATAGTGAATTACTCAAATTATGATAAAATTAATTTGTTAGCTGTGAATAATGTAAAGAGTTTATAATTAAAGTTTTCGATGGCAATTTTGTATTAAATATGTGTATTTTTTTATTTATTTCTTTAGTGAGCAAAAATAATGTTCCCGTACCAATCGTGAAACCAAAGAGGCCACGAGCTTATGAAACCGTCGAGGGTGAATTAACAACAGTTCCAGGCGGTGCTCATGTTAAGCTTACGCCCGAAGGAAGAATTCACGTAAACAGGCTTAAAGATTACGGAGATCCAGAAGAAAAGGAAGAGGAGGACGACGACGATGAGGAGGAAGAAGAAGAAGTAGAAATAAAACAAGAGTCTGAAGACGAAAATGAGAATTCCGACGACGATGCCGACGAGCAATGATAACATTGCTCAAAGCTTTCGTTAATCGGAAGACAATGTACATTTTTGTAAATATTTTTTACGAATTAGGTAGCATTTAATATCTATAAAATAAAAGATCTTTTTTATAACAAAAAATGCAATGAATCATGATTATTAATCCTTAAACAATCGGTGGAATAAGAGTTTTCGATTAAAATTACAATTTTTAATTGGATCTGTGCAGTTTGGTAAAATAGTTTAATATTCTGAATGATTTAAAAAATTAATCAATATCTATAGTCTTTTTTTATGATAACTCGTTTATTTTCCTATTATTTTTCAACCCATTAATTTTCTTATTCGATGCATAAACTTTTAAATACCAGCAATTTTTTTAATTTCAATATCTGCTAATAACAATAAAATATAATTTTATTAGATAAAAATTAATTCTGAACGTCGTAATCAATTTTTTTTTTCGTAAAATTTGTGGTAAACAGTTTGTTTTTAATTTGATATAATATTTTACAAACATCAATTATTGATATAATCGAATAAACAAAGTTAAATGAAAAATAATAAATAATATGTACGAGAATAATTATTAGCGAGTTATTGAAGAAAAAAAAACTTTCAATATTCCACAAAATTAACCATTTTTCAAATCCAGCTTTACAAATAGTGAAAAAATCGCTTTTACAAGTCATTCTAATTAATTTTTTTTATATTGCCTAGCATTTAAAAATTCAAATATCATTGACGATTTTATTATTCACCAAACTGTAAAGATCGACCTTCTTAAGGTATTTTTACACATTATTTAATTCTAATGTCAATTTCGAGTTTTTATTTTTCATTTCTATTTTGTAACAAAATTCTTTTCTAGATTTGTAAAAAAAAAGCTGCCATCCGTAGGCAATTTAGCTATTTAATTGCTTCAGTTGCTATTAATTAATACTTCGTTATGAACAGAGATTCATTTAAGTTTCGCAATTTTTTAAAAATCAGTACAGAATAGTCTGATCTTTTTTCGATATACTCTGATAAGCATTAGCGGGTGTTAAGGTTGTTTGAGAAGGAGGAGCACCATTGCAGGCTTGATCGATGCTCGCATAGGTGACGACTTCGATCTCTTGAAAATCTCGCAGACGTTTAACATCCGCGTCGTTTCTCACTCTCGTGTTCGGCAGTTTTCTCAATCGTTCTATCAATCTGGGCTGCAAGTTAAGCTCGTTGCAACAAACTTGCAACAACGAACCGTAGCTCAGATCCCTCCTCGGTAATTCCACTTCCACAAAGTCCGGATCTTTAGAGTTTTCCAGACGAATTTTCAGCACGAGACCTGCAAAATTGTAACGTTGTAAATGTTGATTTAGTTACATTTCACATACATGGTGGCCACTGGTAAGGAAATATTTGGAAGGGAACCGAAAAAGGGCGAGAAGTTTGGAAATCTTGGAAATGAAGAGATATACATAGTGGGTAGAGGGAGAAGCTGAAATTCCTGGGAATGTCAGGAAACAAATATAAAATGTCAGGGAATCCTGATAATGTCAAGAAACTAATTAAAGATTTCAGTGAATCCTGGTAAGATCAGGAAACTAATTTTAAAATGTCAGGGAATCCTGGTAATGTCAGGTAACTAATAAAAAATGTCAGGGAGTCCTAGTAATGTCAGGAATCTAATAAAAAATATCAGGGAATCCCGGTAATGTCAGGAAAATAATAAAAAATGTCAGGGAATCCTGGTAATGTCAAAAATCTAATAAAAAGTGTCAGGGAATCCTGGTAATGTCAGGAATCTAATAAAAAGTGTCAGGGAATCCTGGTAATGTCAGAAATCTAATTAAAAATGTCAGGGAATCCTAGTAATGTCAGGAATCTAATAAAAAATGTCAGGGAATCCTGGTAATGTCAGGAATCTAATAAAAAGTGTCAGGGAATCCTGGTAATGTCAGGAATCTAATTTAAAATGTCAGGGAATCCTAGTAATGTCAGGAATCTAAAAAAATGTCAGGGAATCCTGGTAATGTCAGGAATCTAATAAATAATGTCAGGGAATCCTGGTAATGCCAGGAATCTAATAAAAAATGTCAGGAAATCCTAGTAATGTCAGGAATCTAATAAAAAATGTCGGGGTATCCTGGTAATGTCAGAAATCTAATAAATAATGTCAGGGAATCCCGGTAATGTCAGGAATCTAATAAAAAATATCAGGGATTCCTGGTAATGTCAGGAATCTAATAAATAATGTCAGGGAATCCTGGTAATGTCAGGAATCTAGTAAAAATATCAGGGAATCCTGGTAATGTCAGGAATCTAATAAAAAGTGTCAGGGAATCCTGGTAATGTCAGGAATCTAATAAAAAAAATTCAGGGAATCCTGTTAATGTCAGGTGACTAATAAAAAAGTCAGGCTATCCTGGTAATGTCAGGAATCTAATATAAAATGTTAGGGAATCCTGGTAATGTCAGGAATCTAGTAAAAATATCAGGGAATCCTGGTAATGTCAGGAATCTAATAAAAAGTGTCAGGGAATCCTGGTAATGTCAGGAATCTAATAAATAATGTCAGGGTATCTTGTTAATGTTGGGGAACTAATAAAACTTTTCAGGGAATCCTAGTAATGTCAGGAATCTAATAAAAAATGTCAGGAAATCCTGGTAATGTCGGGAATCTAATAAAAAAATTTCAGGGAATCCTGTTAATGTCAGGTAACTAATAAAAAAGTCAGGCTATCCTGGTAATGTCAGGAATCTAGTAAATAATGTCAGCGAATCCTGGTAATGTCAGGAATCTAATAAAAATATCAGGGAATCCTGGTAATGTCAGGAATCTAATAAAAAGTGTCAGGGAATCCTGGTAATGTCAGGAATCTAATAAATAATGTCAGGGTATCTTGTTAATGTTGGGGAACTTATAAAAAATGTCCGGGAATCCTGTTAATGTCGGGAAACTAAAAAACTTTCAGAGAAAACTTAAAAATCCTTGAAATATCAGGAAATTTAAAAAGTTTGTCAGGAGAAAGATGTAAAACGTGAAAATTGTCAGGGAATTAAAAAAATTGTCGGCAGATCTTGTAAACGTCAGGAAATCAAAAAAGTTGTTAGATCATTGTAGATAGTGGAAATTGTCAGGTAATTAAAAAAATTGTCAGTAGATTCTGTAAATGTCAGGGAATTACAAAAATTGTCAGAAACTCCTGGAACCGTCCGGGACTTGAAAAATGATCTGGAAACGTCCAAAAATTATTTAACCGATCTGGAAATTCTGGAAGTGTCAGGGAACTAAAACATGATCCTGAAAAATTTGATAATCTTGAAAATGTACAATGAAACTATATTATTTTTTGGAAACGTTCGAAATTCTAGAAAAACTAAAATATCCAGACGAAAAAAATCGGAAATCTCGGGAATGTAAGGGAATTTGAAAAATGGTCATGGAACTGTCGGAATTTTTATTTATTAGGCAGGAAAACAGTTTTTGAGTTTCGATACCCAACGAAATAAAAGTAAAAATAAACCAAATATTTTCCATGAGGAAGCAAAATCAAAAAATGGCAAATCCACGCCAAATGTCCAAAAGATAATTTAAAAAAAAAAGAAAAAAACTATAAATAAAATTTGAGTCAAAGAAAAATGATAAATTTGTCTGGAAAAGTCATGAAATATTTTCAGTAGTCACCATGTGAGTAGAGAAATAAAAATTGATTTACAGTCATGATGGATAGGAATGGCTTCTGCAATATTGACCATTGCTGGTCTGGCGTGCCCTGGACGCGAACTGGGACTCAGCGGCGTATTTTTAGGACTAGTAGCAACCAATCCATGCCTTTCAGATTCTTCCTGAAGTCTCGTGTGTTCTGGAATCGATGGAACGGCCGCAAGAAGCTCAAGAATCTGCACATTGGTGCAAACCGCAGCTGGAATTTCGCCACTGTTTGCTGGAATGTCCTTGTTAGCGCCTTCTTTCAATAGCAGAGCTACAACTCGATTGTAGCCTCGTTTGCAGGCCCAATGCAAAGGAGTCCTTGGAAAACAAGCGAAAAAACTATCGTAAAACAGTTGAACGAAGACAATCGCTCTCAATAAACACAATTTAATTGCTAGAAGTTAATAAAAATTCAATATAAATGGCTATTTGTGCTCAACACGATTGCTTTCGATTGCTGAGAATATGTGAGTAAATTTTCAAAGCCAACTACAATTAGAGCATTAAAAAAAAAAAAAATCTTGTTGAAATTTAGATCTGAAGCTAATTAAGAGGTTGGGGTGCTTGACAATTAAGATATAAATATAAGTGCTATATTTTTGCAATATTCTCTAAATTTTATTCATTAAGTAACAATAATTACGATTTTTTATATACGTTACTCATTTTTTTAGGAGAAATAATAAAAGATTTTGTTAATGTCAAAAATCGAACTTTTTTTCCCCCAAAACTTGTCATTTTCGTAACTGAAATTTTTTACGAAGTTTTTACCAAATTATTCGACGGTATTTTGTTCAAATAATAATAACTTCATTGTTTATCAAAATTTTGAAATTTAAATTGTATGTATTGTGTGTTAAATTCCGACGTTTATTTTTTTTTAATTGGAATAATTTATTGTTTGAGCAATAATTAAAAATCGCCCTTTTTTTTAGGCTTTAAGCCTGAATCAGAGCGGAACTCTTTTTAGTTTGTTTTTTAAATGCTAGAAAAATAGTGCAAATATCATGCAAAATGCATCACAATCTACAAAATTTTGTAATAAATTCTCGTGTCGAGAAACTAACGTAAGATTACTCCAAAAAAAATTCGATAGTAAAATTATATATTTGAGGTTAATCCGAATATCTGTCCACGTGATTAATTGAAAAATTTTTAAAATTCCGTATGATCGTGCAGAAAACATTCGAGACTTTCATATCATAATTCATCTGTAATTTACTCCACAATAATTAGTGCTCCAAAAAAAAAAAAAGTTCTATTAGGAACAAAAATATATTTGCAAGGTTAATCCTTTAATCAATCAACTTTATTATAGGTTAGGTCTCCGAAAATCGAGTAATTCGAAAATTGAGCAAAATGTACCAAAATCTATTCAATCTAAATGTATTCATTAGCTAATTTATAATCAGAGCTCCAAAAAAAAAATTCCAGTAAAAATATTTTTACGCCATTCATAATTCGAATTTTTAATTTTTTTTTTCATTCTAAGTTTTAAGCCTGGAAAAAGGTGCGAATATCGTGCAGTGTATGCTAGAATTTATGCAATTTGAATTTATTTATAAGCAAATATAGAATTGGTGGTACAAAAAAAAAATCAAGTTAAAAAATTTTTACGCCATTTATAATTCGAGTTTTTCGTTTTTTTTTTTTTTTCATTGTACGGTTAAGCCTGGAAAACAATACGTATGTTGTGCAGGATGTACGAAAAATCATTTATTTAGTTGTTATTTATTGTTATTGTCAATACCATCCGTTGACAGCATTTTGTGTATTGACGTTAACGCCCATGGAAATGAGTTCCTTGACGCCATCCACATCACCGGCAGCCGAAAGTTCGATAAGTCGGTTCTCAAGAATCTGATCTCTTATGCGATCCATCGCGCCCGTGTCCATCGCGATAATAGTCACAATTTAAAAATTCGTTTTCCCGACTATTTTCCGACGTGGCTATCTGGCAATAACAGGCAACGCGGCGGCGGATATTTCGAAAAATTGCCATTCGCCAGCAGCCATCGTCGAAAGCATTGCACGGAGATAAAATTATCTGCACGCTAGATGGCACCTCTAAACAGGTTATAGATTTCGCGCTTTTATAGCAGTGAAAAAAACTGTGAAAAATTCATATAATAGTAGAAAAAAATCAATAAGCATTGTAGGTAAAGTCTTTTATTACAATTGTTACATTTTACAAATTCTGCAACGTAATGTAAATGCTTTTAACGCACTTAATGAACGCAAAGTTTTTAATGAATTTAATTAATTTCAAAAATTTAACAAATCTATGTTAAATAATTTGAGTAGATTATCAATCTACTCAATCAGATCACTGATTATTTCACTAATTTGAAATTAAACTTCGTTAAGTTAACTAATTAATCAAGTTAAGTTAACTAATTTGCGTAGATTAACAATCTTCTTCAAACTTCGTTATGTTAAACTAAGTTAAAAAACTTAAACTTAGTTAAGTTAAGTTAAACTAACTTAAGTTAACTAACTTAAATAAAACTTAAACTTAGTTAAATTAAGTTAAGTAACTTAACTAAAACTTAAACTTAGTTAAGTTAGTTAACTTAAGTTAGTGTAACTTAACTAAGTTTAAGTTTTTTAACTAACTTAGTTTAACTTAACTAAGTTTAAGTTTTTTAACTAACTTAGTTTAACTTAACGAAGTTTGAAGAAGATTGTTAGTTAACTTAAGTTAGTTTAACTTAACTTCGTTAAATTCATAAAGTATGCTCAATTTAATTTGTTAATTAAATTGTTATTTTAAAAAGCGACTTGTGTTACGGCCATTTTTTTATTACAATAAATGTTTGCAACAATTATTATACGTTTTAAGCATAGTTATTTTTTCTAACATATCGCGTTTACAATTTCGATATTTTCAATCGTACTTACTGGCAAAAACATACTAAATTTATGGAAATCGTACTGATGTACGAAATGTTACGAACATGTAATGAATTTATGAAAAACGTACTAATGTACAAAATTTTACGCAAACGTAATAAATTAGTGAAATCGTAAAAACTGTAACCAAACCGTAAAAAAAACGTGATAAATTAATGAAATGTACTAAATCGTAAGAAAATCGTAATAAATTAATAAAACGTACTAAATCGTAAGAAAATCGTAATAAATTAATAAAACGTACTAAATCGTAAGAAAATCGTAATAAATTAATAAAACGTACTAAATCGTAAGAAAATCGTAATAAATTAATAAAACGTACTAAATCGTAAGAAAATCGTAATAAATTAATAAAATGTATTAAATCGTAAGAAAATCGTAATAAATTAATAAAACGTACTAGATCGTAAGAAAATCGTAATAAATTAATAAAACGTACTAAATCGTAAGAAAATCGTAATAAATTAATTAAACATGTGCTACATTGTCCAAAAACGTAATAAACGAATGAAACATGTGCTCCATCGTCCAGAAACGTAATAAATTAACGAAACATGTGCTCCATCGTCCAAAAACGTAATAAATTAACGGAACATGTGCTCCATCGTCCAAAAACGTAATAAATTAACGAAACATATGCTCCATCGTCCAAAAACGTAATAAATGAATGAAACATGTACAAAATTGTACAAAGACTTAATAAATTTACTACAAAACAGTACGACACTGGTAAAGCACCGATTGTCTATGCCGACATGCGCGGACATGATGAAAAATTGCGTGTCTTCTGCGCAGCTTCCGTAGCGCCGCCTCGCGACTAAACTCACGCCATTTCGTGATCTGCCCGACAGAGTCAAAGGTTTTCGCAAAAATTCTCAACGACGCGGTTAATGTCTTCACGACTTTAGTTTGTTCCATTCGATTCACGTGATTGTCGAAAAATTTGCTCGTACGCTAAAGTGATTACATAATGGGCGAGGATTTCAATGGAGGTGAGTGATTATTACTGAGATATTGGGAGCGTCGCGACGCCGACGCCGATCGAGCGTTCTCGCGATTAGCTGACCCGTGGCCTCGGCAAGCAGCACCTTGCAATGGCTAATCCGGCTAATTTCCTCGATCTTATTTTTGTCAACATTCATGTATGATCATAACTACAACTACAAAAATAAATCCGATTTTTATTTCCTTACGATCAATCGTTGAAGTGAATTTTTTTTATTTTTCCCCACGTTTCCTTTAACGTTTTAGTGCGATAACTTGTGTTAAGCAAATCGCGCGAAGCCCATTGCATGTCCTCGACAACCTTTAATTAACTTTTCATGCATCAGTGAATACGAAAGGGACATAGTTATTGGCTATGCAAAGATTTGAAGGTTTGAAATTACTAGCAATGTTGGTATTTGTGTGTCCTTGATTGTTTACATTGCTATAAACACTGAAGCTAAGTATTGTCTTTCGGAGTAAGAGTAGTTTTTTTCTTTTTGCGGGAAGAAAAGCTTTTTTTTTTGTTGTATATTTTTCCAAAAGGCAAAATATGTGCTATTTGATAAAAATTTTTTTTAAAAGGCGAAATATTTGCTTCTTGATGATATATTGCTCCAAAAAGCAAAATATGTGCAGCTTGACGATATATTTTTGCCAAAGGCAAAATATGTGCTATTTGACGATACATTTTTCCCAAAGGCAAAATATGTGCTATTTGACGATACATTTTTCCCAAAGGCAAAATATGTGCTATTTGACGATACATTTTTCCAAAAGGCGAAATATGTGCTATTTGACGATACATTTCTCCAAAAGGCAAAATATATGATGTTTGACGATATATTTTTCCAAAAGGTAAAATGTGATGTTTGACGATATATTTTTCCAAAAGGTAAAATGTGATGTTTGACGATATATTTTTCCAAAAGGTAAAATGTGATGTTTGACGATACATTTTTGCAAAAGGCAAAATATGTGCTTTTTGATGATATATTTTTTCCAAAGGCAAAATATGTGCTATTCGATGATATATTTTTCCAAAAGGCAAAATATGTGCTATTCGATGATATATTTTTCCAAAAGGCAAAATATATGATGTTTGACGATACATTTTTGCAAAAGGCAAAATATGTGCTATTTGACGATATGTTTTTCCAAAAGGCAAAATATGTGCTATTTGACGATATATGTTTCCAAAAGGCAAAACATGTGCTATTTGAGGATACATTTTTGCAAAAGGCAAAATATGTGCTATTTGACGATATATTTTTTCTAAACACAAAGTATGTGCAATTTGATGATATATTTGTCCCAAAGGCAAAATATGTGCTATTTGACGATATATTTTTCCAAAAGGCAAAATATGTGCTACTTGATGATATATTTTTGCTAAAGTCAAAATATGTGCTATTAGATGATATATTTTTCCCAAAGGCAAAATATGTGCCTCTTGATGATATATTTTTCCCAAAGGCAAAATATGTGCTGCTTGACGATATATTTTTTCAAAGACAAAATATGTGCTACTTGATGAAATATTTTTCCAAAAGGCAACATATGTGATGGTTGATGAAATATTTTTCCAAAAGGCAAAATATGTGATGGTTGACGATATATTTTTCCAAAAGGCAAAATATGTGATGGTTGACGATATATTTATCCAAAAGACAAAATATGTGTTACTTGACGATATATTTATCCAAAAGACAAAATATGTCTAACTTATCCATCATTTATTTAACATGATATGATTTATTGATATTCTTTTCTCAACATTGATACTTTGACACTGAGTATATAATATTTTTTATAAATTTATATTTTCCCATCTTGCAACCTATCGTGACTCTTTACTCTTGATTTTTTGCTCATGGTTCACAGATACACACACACATACATTTTTTTATATTCAAAGAAAATTGATTATCAATAGAATTTTGTGCAGTCATGGAAGACTGCAAAATAATAGTATTACTATCAAAATTCAATATCGCTGGAATAATTCAAACACTGAATTCTGCTGTATTTAACATACATGTTAATTCCTTTAAAAAAATTCCCGAAATATTAACGTTATTCTATGAATTACAAAAATCATTTTTACCATTTTTTACAACCCACATCTTTTTTTTTTAAAAATTGTCAAACAAAATTGTTAAGTTTCACAACCCATAGTTTCTTTACACTTCTAATCAAAATTCAATATCGCTAAAATAATGCAAACAATAAATTCTTTTGAATAAGACAAATGTGCTGTAAATGTTAATGTGTATTTTAATTCTTTTTTTGCAGATCGTCAGGATCGCGACAAAGGCGATCGCGATCGTGAGCGTGATAGAGACAGGAGACACAAATCGCGCAGCAGAGATCGCAGGAAGCGCTCCCGTTCTCGTTCCAAAGACAGAAGAGACAGAAAGCGCAGCACTTCGCCCAAAAAAAGTCGCAGCTCAAGACGGAGAAAACCTTCTCTTTATTGGGATGTACCGCCACCCGGTTTCGAGCATATCACACCGTTGCAATACAAAGCGATGCAAGCAGCTGGACAAATACCTGCAAACATAGTAGCCGACACTCCGCAAGCTGCGGTTCCAGTTGTCGGAAGTACGATAACACGACAAGCTCGAAGATTATACGTTGGCAACATTCCCTTTGGCGTAACAGAGGAAGAAATGATGGAATTCTTTAATCAACAAATGCATCTTTCGGGACTTGCACAAGCCGCGGGAAATCCTGTTTTAGCTTGTCAAATCAATCTAGACAAGAACTTTGCCTTCCTTGAGGTATTAATTATCATTTTTATGCACCAAAAATAATTTTATCATTTTAAGCATTTTTTTGTACGTTTATTTCGAATTTTTTTTATGAATACGTAATGAATTTATGAAAAAACTTACTAAAGTACTAAATTTTATGAAAACGTAATGAATTTATGAAAAAACGTACTAAAGTACTAAATTTTACGAAAACGTAATGAATTTATGAAAAATGTACGAACGTACAAAATTTAACAAAAACGTAATGAATTTATGAAAAACAGGGCGGGAAATCCTGTTTTAGCTTGTCAAATCAATCTAGACAAGAACTTTGCCTTCCTTGAGGTACTAATTATCATTTTTATGCACCAGAAATAATTTAATCATTTATTTTAAGTATTTTTTATACGTCTATTTCGAATTTTTTTTACGAATACGTAATGAATTTATGGAAAAACGTACTAAAGTACTAAATTTTATGAAAACGTAATGAATTTATGAAAAAACGTACTAAAGTACTAAATTTTACGAAAACGTAATGAATTTATAAAAAATGTACGAACGTACAAAATTTAACAAAAACGTAATGAATTTATGAAAAACGTAGCGGCGGAAAATTCTGTCTTAGCTTGTCAAATCAATCTAGACAAGATCTTTGCCTTCCTGGAGGTAATAATTATCATTTTTATGCACCAAAAATAATTTAATCATTTTAAGAATTTTTTTCTACGTTTATTTCGAAATTTTTTTATGAATACGTAATGAATTTATGAAAAAACTTACTAAAGTACTAAATTTTACGAAAACGTTATGAATTTATAAAAAATGTACGAACGTACAAAATTTTACAAAAACGTAATGAATTTAGGAAAAACATAGCGGCGGGAAATTCTGTCGTAGCTTGTCAAATCAATCTAGACAAGAACTTTTGTCTCCCTTGACGCACTAATAATCATTTTTATGCACCAGAAATAATTTAATCGTTTAGTTTAAGAATTTTTTATGCGTCTATTTCGAATCGAAATTTCGAGGAGATTAAAATTTGAGTATATGAAAAGGAGGTGAGAAAAATATCTGGAGAAATTAACGCTATGGAAGATACTGAGAATATTCTTTTTTTATAATAATAATAATGCCAAAAAGTTAGTAATAAAAATAAAATAATTTTTTTACGAAAACGTAATGAATTTATGAAAAAACGTACAAACGTACAAAATTTAACAAAAAAACGTAATGAATTTATGAAAAATGTACGAACGTACTAAATTTTTCAAAAACGTAATGAATTTATGAAAAATGTACGAACGTACAAAATTTAACAAAAAAATAATGAATTTATGAAAAATGTAGCGGCGGGAAATTCTGTCTTAGCTTGTCAAATCAATCTAGACAAGAATTTTGCCTTCCTTGAGGTATTAATAATCATTTTTATGCGCCAGAAATAATTAATTCATTTATTTTAAGAATTTTTTATGCGTCTATTTCGAATCGAAATTTCGATGAGATTAAAATTTGAGTATATGAAAAGGAGGTGAGAAAAATATCTGAAGTAATTAAAGCTATGGACGATACTAAAAATATTGATTTTTAATACTAATAATAATGGTAAAAAGTTAGTAATACAAATGTCGAAATGTTCGATAAATTATTGCGAAAAGTTTGATTCGATTAGAATATTGATTTGAATAATAATAAATTGTTAATAAGACGGGTTAAATTGATTATAGTTTGACAAATTTTTTAAATAACTTGACTTTTTTTTTCTTATGGAATGAATTCTTTGAGTTTCCACGAATGCCCGTTTTTTTTTTTTTTTTTTCCCTCTTCAAGATAATTTATCCAGAATAAAAATGAAAAAGTATTCTATTGAACGAATATTGTGAAAATGCAATATTCTATAAGACAGAAGAAAAAAATATATAATTTTTATATATTTATATTTTATATTTATATTATATTATATATATATTATATATTTATATTTATATTTTATATATTTATATTTCTATAAGCCAGAAGAAACAAGAAAAAATTTTTTTTTGGTTTAATCCAGAAAAGTAAAAAAAAATGTCAATATTTAAAAAAATTTACAAGCCAGTAGAGCAAAAGAAAATGATAAGAGTTTATTTTTGCTATAAACCTGTAAAACAACTAAAAATTGCAATAGTTTCTATATATTTAAGATTACTGAAGATTTCAAGCTTGACAAATAATTAATGTCCATTTCGTTTATTCGCTATTTCCGCAGTTCCGTTCCATAGACGAAACGACTCAGGCAATGGCATTCGACGGTATAAACTTCAAGGGCCAGAGTCTGAAGATAAGGAGACCGCACGATTACCAACCCATGCCCGGAATGACCGATAATCCGAGCATGAACGTGCCAGGTACGGTTCCCGGTATGTGTTGCAGCATACATTATTACGTTTTCTTCCGTTCAGCAGAATCCTGCCACGGCTGCTGCTCTTGACAAAACAAAAAGTGATACTATTGCGATTAAGTAACATTTTTATTAATCCATGTATAATTGACCTTATCGCAGATTCACCGCACAAGATCTTCATCGGCGGTTTGCCCAACTACTTGAACGAGGAACAGGTATGCCAGGCTATAAAAAATTTCGTTATATATATATTATTTACATATATATATATACATATATACATATATATCTTCTCTATTCATTAACGCCACTGCACATATTCGGTACTCGTTCATGGATGCTCGGTTCTACTTTTTTAATTAGTATTTTTTGTTTTTCGTTTTTTTTTTGTTTCGTACATTATCGATGAATAATCGAATGCAAAAAGTTGTGTTATAAAAATAATTGCATCGATGAGCGGAAAGAGTACCGAGAATTTCATGATAATGCTCTAATCGCGATGCCGTTCGTCGCGCACGATCTACGGCATCGCAACCAGTGATGTAAAGTTGTCACGTTACGGGTCAAGTGACCGTCACATGACCGTTCACAAAATTATCGATTTTACTAAATATCAAAATAGAAGAAAATTAATGAAGTATTGTAGAGAAAAATTACCGCCATTTTACAATTAATTTAAACTTGTCATTGGCTTTTTACTGCCAAATTTAGTCAATCGCGATTATTTGAAGATTAGCAAAAGAAAATCGAAAAATTCAATTTTATTATTATTTATTTATTATTATACAGTTAAACTCGGAAAAAATGCTGATATTAGTGACATACTCTTTTTCCATATTTATTAGATATTTATGATAATAATTATAACTAATTCTATAAGTAAAGATTTTTTTTTTTTTTTTTTTTTTTTTCAATTTATTTATAATATTTATATTATTTATAGTTTTTCTAAAATACTCGACTGAATCGCTTCAAAGGTTTTTGATAAAAGTTCATCAAAAAATTTCACGAAAACCAAAGTTATGGGCTATTACTTTTCGATTATCGTAATTTTTAACGAATCTATGTAATTTTTTTAAAATTTCTTTTTTCTTTTCGAAAACATGTTTATACATTTTCACACCAATATATCTCAATATTCTAAAAAAAAATAGTGAATATAAAAATATTTATAGAAAAACTTTGAGATAAAAATGGCGGTGATTTTGCCTAAGAATTTCTATAAAATTGAGAAAACGTCACACGACGGTCAATTAACGGTCACAAAACGTCCGATATATGACGATAATTTTACATCACTGATCGCAATCTCGGAGCAACGGATTGAATCGTGAAAAAAAAAATAGGTATTTAGCGAATTAGCGGCGGAAGCAGCCAGGAAGTAAGCTGAGCTGATAACCGAGCACGAGTTTTCACGAGTGAGGTACGTATTTGCGTATCCATCCGAACTTTCGGCGTCGCTTAGGGACCGCGAAGTAGTGAGAAGTCAGGATTCGATAAAAAATGTTGTCGTTCGAAAAAAAAAAAAGATTTCGCGTTCACACAGGAAAACAGGTGGTCTTCGATATGCGGAAATGATCGCAAAAAAAATGGTGAAAGAAAATTCACTACGTGCTTTCCGCACGCGAATATTATTATTATTAGCTCAGGTGTGAGGGAAACGATCGTTAGAAGACGTTGCAGCTTTTAGGTGGCGCGTCATCGCAGCACACTCGATATTTTCTTTTGCAGCCTCTTTAGGCGCAGCGTGGATCCGGCACGTCACACAGCCTTTTTTTATCTTCCCACAGTCACAAAAAAAAAGAAAAAAAAAATCGAAAAGAAAAGAAAATCTTTAGGTTCGCAGTAGCAAGGATGAGAATGGTGAGAGAGTGCAAGAAGAGAAAAACAGCTTCTTCCGGGGTCGGTCGTCGTTTTTTCCAGGTTGAAACGGAAAAAAAACAAAAAGAAAAAAAAAAGAAAAAAAAACAATAATTTTTCAGGCACAATTCCGACGCGTGGGGTTTTGTTTCAGGCAGAAGAGAATCAGCCACTTCCGGGGGATTAAATGGTCGGGTGGGAGGGTTTTTTACAGGCACAGCAAAGAATTTCATGGGGTATTTTTCAGGAAGCATCGTCGTCTCCGTTTGGATAACGCGATCTCCTTAAAGTCTCGAGTGAGACTTTTCGGCGATTGCGCTACTCCATCGTGTGACTCATGTACAATCCTTTTAGGTCACTGGGACATAATCATCGTTCATTCCGAGAGAGAGAGAGAGAGAGAGAGACAAAAAAGAAAACAAAAAAAACAAAAAAAAAATTCAAACTATTTTCAGGAATATCCTTGTTTCCCTCTTGCAGCTGTTTTCTTTACAGGCTTCGAATTTCAGGCTCGACCGGCGGCCAAGTGTGCGCAAAACAAAACGAAAAAAAAAAAGAAAAAAGTTTTACAGGTTTCGCGATTTTTAGAATGAAAAAAAAAAAGATATCTAAAGTGTCCGTAGTGGGTTTCGTTCGCCGGAGAAACCGATGGGAAGAGACCACCGTTCGATCGCTACTTCTTTCAACTCTCATTCACACGTCTCTTTGTTTTTTTAAATATTCATTTTTGTAACAACATCCACGAAAAGTACTTCTTTTCGTGTCTGCAGCGCGTGGCGAAAATTGCGTTTTTTTTTGGGTTAGACATAAGAATAAAAAAACAGCGCATGTGCAATTTTTCACTTTAAGCACTTCTGCAAAAAGAGTCACTTTGCGCACTAGTGCAAAAAACCGTCACTTTGCGCACTAGTGCAAAAAGCGTCATTTTGCGTACTAGTGCAAAAAACCGTCACTTTGCGCACTAGTGCAAAAAGCGTCATTTTGCGCACTAGTACAAAAAAGAGTCACTTTGCGCACTAGTGCAAAAAACCGTCACTTTGCGCACTAGTACAAAAAAGAGTCACTTTGCGCACTAGTGCAAAAAACCGTCACTTTGCGCACTAGTGAAAAAAGCGTCATTATGCGCACTAGTGCAAAAAAGAGTCCCTTTGCGCACTAGTGCAAAAAGAGTCACTTTGCGCACTAGTGCAAAAAGCGTCACTTTGCGCACAATTGCAAAAAAAGTCACTTTGCGCACTAGTGCAAAAAGCGTCATTTTGCGCACTAGTGCAAAAAACGTCATTTTGCGCACTAATGCAAAAAGCGTCATTTTGCGCACTAGTGCAGAAAGAGTTACTTTGCGCACTAGTGCACAAAGAGTCACTTTACGCACTAGCGCATAAAAGTCACTTTTTCACTGCGCGCTGTAGATACGAAAAGTCGTACTTTTTGGGCATTTGTTACAAAAAGTAGTATGTGATATTTTGTACGGAAAAATCTGCCTTTCCGCACTTGTATCGCAAAGTACTATTTTTTTTACCATCACAGGAACGAGAGAAAGAAATATAAAAGAGACAAATTATCATTTAAAAAAAAAAACAAAGGACCTTAAAAAAGAACTTGTGGACTGATATCAGTGCCCTTTCTCCCTATTTTCTTAGCTTAGGGTCGCGCCGATCAAAAGCATTTGCTTACCACTACTTCTACCACTACTACCACTACTACTACTACCGAACATGACAAAAAAGCACACTGCCCGGATCGAGGCTAGCCCAGCTTCTCGAGGCAAGTACCTGTCCAAAATCTAAAGGAGAGATAACAGAAATGATCTTAAAAAAGAAAAAGAAAGTGAAAAGAGAAATCTGTGAATTACGTTAGCTCTTCTCGGACAAATGCGAATATTTTGCAGCCCTTAAGTCACTCGGACACGCTGATATCTACGAATCATCGAACGGTGATTTCCCGGTCAATAGAGTAAGCCACTCGTGGACCACGAAACGATAAGAGCGCGTTGCCTATATCGTGGTGTGTTTCACAGCAAAAAAACAATCATTAAGGTTTCTTCATTTGCTTAGAACAAAAAAAAATGAGGTCGATTTTCAATATTTTTTTCTTACGAGACTATTAGGATGATGTGGTCGGGATTTTTTTTCACATAATTAATAACATTCTTTTGTTAACATTGAATTTTTTTTTATTGAAAAATGTTTATAAACAATGAAGTTATTATTATTGTTTAAAAAATTTGGCGCCGAATAATCTATTCGTCCGATTCACTTCAATTTCGGACAGAATGTAGTTTATAACATTATCTATCGTATATCCAGACGATTTTTCAATAGTTTTATCCATTTGTTGATAACAAATTATTCGTTTTTTTTCTTCCAAAAGTAGATTTTTTTTCTGCCGTTTAAATTTTCGTAAATTTTCAAATTTTCTAAAAATTATCCCGTTATAAACTGTACGAATTTAAAGTGAATTGGACGAGAAGATTATTCGGCCACATTTGAGTTAAATAATATTAACTAAATTCCATATTTTTCAATTTAAAAAAAACACAAATTTTGCTGTGAAAATTTCTCTTATCAGAAAAAAATATTGAAAATTACTCTGTTTTTTGGGTCTCAAGCTTATCCAGATTTCTTAAAAAAAAAAAAGAAAATCTCGTTGCGCTCCTCGATATTTTTCAACGCTTTTTGACCGGGACAGTTTTCGATAATTTTTTTTCATTGGTGCTGCTCATCGTCAGACAATGCCTCTCACTTGCCTTTTAACCTTCTCTCGTCATCCACGTTCTACGCAACGTGCTGTTATCCGTTTTACATTGTGCAAAAAAAGAAAAAAAAACGAGTTTTCAGGTGCCTTAAGGAGGGAACGAAGGCTGATACGAAATGCGTGAGTATCGCTAAAATGTAGCTCATTCGGATCGTACGAAGGACGTCAGATGGAGGATTTGTAGTAGAGGAGAAATTCGCGACGATACATATATTTTTTTTTATCTACTATATTTTCATCGTATCAACGAATTTGGCAGCGTTGTCAATTTATTTAATTTTTCTTAAATATGAAAATTTTCCATCGATTTTGAGTGGAAAAGTTGACGATTTTTTTGAGCTTGATTATTGTACGAGAACGCTGCCTTTTTCGTAGTGAAATTTCGGGTAGTAAGAGCCTTTGATGGCGATTATTTTCTGAGCTTAATTTTGTTTATAACGAAAAACGCAGGTCAAGGAACTGCTGATGAGCTTTGGACAGCTAAGGGCGTTCAATCTTGTCAAGGATTCTGCAACAGGCCTTTCCAAGGGCTATGCCTTCTGCGAGTACGTTGATGTTTCCATGACCGATCAAGCTATTGCTGGACTTAATGGAATGCAACTTGGAGACAAGAAACTTATTGTACAACGTGCCAGTGTTGGAGCTAAGAATCCGATGATCGGAGCTCAAGCTCCGGTGCAAATTCAAGTGCCCGGACTTTCGATGGTTGGCACGAGTGGACCAGCAACAGAGGTAAGAGTTTTTTAGATTTTATTAAATTACTATAGTGTGTTATTTATTGACCCTGGGAAAAAATCCCCTAAGGGCCTAGCAATACAGAAATAATAAGAGTTTTAGATTTTATTAAATTACTATAGTGTGTTATTTATTGACCCTGGGAAAAAATCTCCTAAGGGCCTAGCAATACAGAAATAATACATTGGAAAAAAGAAGAAAGCGCACAAAATAGATACAGAGAATAACGCATAGCAGAACAGCAAAAAAGTAGAACTATGAAGCAAATAAGCGCATGAATAAATGAATGAAACTTATAAAAAAGCTCAAGTCCATGCAGATGACGGATTAGATTGTGTATTAAAGATCCTGAGATATTAAATTTCCTAAGGATTTGTTAAAAAATGAAGAATACATGACCAAAAAGTAGAGAGAATGCAGAGTACAGAAAATAATTTTAAGCTAAAAGATGAGAGTTGAGCAAAAAAGACCACGACAAAAAAATTTCCTCTGAAATTCACGTTTGGCAGGATTGTAACGTTTTCACATCCTTAAATGAGTTATTAAGACATTATTCCGTTTCATTCATTGGTCAGGAATTCTTCAGAATTATTTATTAGTTATCGAATCTTTTCCGTAAGAAGGAATTGAATTTTCTTCACTCTTTGTGCGTCAGAAAATAATATTATAAAAAATGAAAAGATATTTATGAATAATTATTTTTTATTAACGCGCAGGGCTTATGAAAATGTAATGATTGATAAAACTTCGGAACAGCTACAAAAAATTAATTTTTTGATTAGATTCCACTAAGAATTGTCAGATAAATGGTCGGGTAGGTCCAAGATTTGTTTTTTTTTTTAAATAAATTCTTGGTAATTGTTTGAACATTTGAAGATCTTTCGATCGTAGTTGTAAAATAATAAGTATTAAGTCAGTTACTTATACGCTTTTCTTTTATATATATTTTTTGTAATTCACAAAAATGATGTATTTTCTTTTTCGTTTTTACAGGTTCTCTGTCTGCTTAATATGGTAACTCCTGAGGAGCTTATGGAGGAAGAAGAGTACGAAGATATACTCGAAGACATAAAGGAAGAATGCAACAAGTACGGAGTTGTACGGTCAGTTGAAATTCCCCGACCAATCGAAGGTGTCGACGTTCCAGGATGTGGAAAAGTAAGGAAAACAAAATTCTTAACCCCTTTAAAATATTTATCAAAACTTATAATTACAGCAATATTTTTTGCATGATCTGGTTAATTTAATATATTATTAAATAATACATTTTTAATAATAATAATGGAAGAAAGCTCTTGAAAAGAAACTAATTCATATTCAATTACCCCATTTTTTAAAAATACAAATGATTGTGTGCATTTTTTACATTCCCACTTTATTTCATTTCAAGAAATATTTGAAGCCTCAAAATTAGAAAAATGAAAGAGTTAAAATTTCTAAAAATCAGCAAAAAAAAATTGTTTAATTCGAATTTATTCAGAATAATCAGCAATAAATTTTTTTTTTTTTCAAGAGTTTGTCAGTAAATGTTATTTTTACTGGTTTATTAATAAGTATTTTGGCTTTATTACTATAAAAAAAAATAATTTCCTTTTTTTATTCATAATTAATAGACTAATTTCGTATTTCCTTTCGCAGGTATTTGTCGAATTCAACAGCGTGATCGATTGCCAAAAGGCGCAACAGACTTTAACAGGAAGAAAGTTCAACAATCGTGTTGTCGTTACGTCGTACTTCGATCCCGACAAGTACCATCGTCGAGAATTTTAATTCATGCCTCGTATCATCGAGTTCTTGATTAACGACACAACTAAAAATTCACAAACACACACACACGTATTACCGAACCGCGGTCGATTGACTATTGTATAATGTATATGAGTTAATAATCTTGACCCGTACGCGGCAATTCGTCGATGAGTTACGAGGAATTAACTCCGAATGAGCCGCGTTGGTACGTTTTCCTCCTTCCCGTGTCTTTAAAAACACGCGTCGCTCGCATCTTATCCCAGTTCAAGCAAAACTTCGTTTGCCTGAGAAAAAAAAAGGCCAGCGAAAACGATTCACCGATTCAAAAGACGATTTTACCGATTTTAGGGGAAAAAAAACACTTTTTATTTTTTATACCGCTTAAAAAAAAATTTATGAAAAATTCCATTCGAGTAATTATTCACAACGGTGTTCTGATCGTGTGAAAAAAATGCCGAGTTTCAATATAAAAAATTGTCGAATTTTTCACACGAAAAAGGGATAGTATTTCAAAAGTACCGAAAATAATTTGACAATTTTTTGTATTTTTGCGTGAGGATTTTTTTTTACACGTTTGCAACATCTTTGCGAATAATTCGACGCGTGGATTTTGTTTTTGATCGTGTGAAAAATAAAACGTACTTTTTTTTTTGCTTGAAATTGGTGGAATTTTTTTCTAAAAGTCGATTTTTTTCGACGTGCAAACTAGTGAAAATATTTTAATAACTCAGGAGCGCCGCGTGTTTTTCGAAGATACGCGGCTGACGTAAGCGGACAACGGTACCAAAAAAAAAAAGCGATTTGATACTACCGGCTAAGAGATTAGGTGGGCTGGACGATAATATTGTCATCGACAGCATCACGAATTACAAATAATAATGATTGAATGAAACGAAAGACGAATAAGAAATCAATTTGCAGACTATATAATGGACATGTTTGTACAAAACTATTCTAATTGATCCTTTTGTCTACGTAGATTTTGTGGTTTAAAACTCTGTTTATTTTATTTGATAAAATTGCACAACTTACATTATGTGGGCATTTTATGCCTGTGATATTATCATTATTTTTCGTTCATTGCTCGTGAAAATCATCGATCGGATTTACAAATAAAAATTCTCAATATTTTGAAGAAAACAAAAATACTCAAAAAGAACATTTTCGTAATGATTTTTAATTCATGAGAATTTTTTTTAATTTTTTCAAGCTATTTATTTACATTTTGAGAATTTGCATTTTACCCACGATTTTACGATCATTTGGAGAATTCTAATTATTAAATTCGCTACACGTTGAAACGATTAAGTGGATTCGAAATGAAAAATCTTTAATTTTATAGCAAAAGAGAATAATTTTTAATAAGCTACAATCAATGGGAATATAAAATGAAATTGTATTTGACACTTTTTACATAAGCAATGAATTTTTTGTTTAGTAATGAAAAATCATGAAAAGAAAAAATTACGATTTTCCAACTTAAGGAGGTTCGAACGCTCCAACACTAGTCAAATCAGTGCTAAATTTTTAAAAGCGTTTCTACAATTTCAGATGGTTTAATAATCTGTTCCAAGGTGTTAATCACATAGCATCATTAGTTCTTGATATTCAAATACATTCACAGCTGTCGTATGAACAGTAAAATCGATGAATATCTCCAAATTTCCGATGTCATGTTTTTTCATCCAGTTTTGTAAAAGGGTAAACCGTAATATCAGTCCGATTATGACGAAACATAGCTCATTTTGATCAGTGGAAGATCCTTAATCGATTGACCGTCCGGATTTTCTATAGTATCAGGCGTTCAAAAGTTACAGCCATTTGTATACTTGATGATAAGTTATGATAGGATAAACAAACGGTTGTATCTTTTGAACTACTAATACGATTTAAAAAAATAGACGGCCAATCGATAGAATATCTTTTAGTAAACAAAATGAGCTATTGGTCGTCATAATCGGACTGATATTACGGTTTACCCTTTTAAAAAACTGGATGAAAAAACATAACATCGGAAATTTGCAGATATTGATCGATTTACTGTTGATATCACAGCTGTGAATGTATTTGAATATCAAGAACTAATGCTGTTATGTGATTAACACTTTGAAACAGATTAAACCATCTAAAATTGTAGAAACGCTTTTAAAAATTTAGCACTGATTTGACTATTTAGCACTTAAAATTGCTAAATTGCACTTTGAAAATTTAGCACTTATTTGTGGAGCGCTTCAACCTCCTTAATTTATATTTAAACAAGGCACGAGGATTAAAATTGATAAGACGATCCTTCGTTGAATAATTATTTTATTCACTTCTCGTTGAAACCTTTAATTGGGTTGACAAATGAAAAATCTTTAATTTCATAGCAAAAGAGAATAATTTTTAATAAGCTACAATCAATGGGAATATAAAAAGAAATTGTATTTCACACTTTTTACATAAGCAATGAATTTTTTTGTTTAATAATGAAAAATCGTGAAAAGAATGATGAAAAAATTGCGATTTTCCAACTTAAGGAGTTTGGAGCGCTCCACACTAGTCAATTCAGTGCTAAATTTTTAAAAGCGTTTCTACAATTTCAGATGGTATAATAATCTGTTCCAAGGTGTTAATCACATAGCAGCATTAGTTCTTGATATTCAAATACATTGACAGCTGTCATATGAACAGTAAAATCTATCAATATCTCCAAATGTCCGATGTCATGTCTTTTCATCCAGTTTTGTAAAAGGGTAAACCGTAATATCAGTCCGATTATGACGAACCATAGCTCATTTTGATCAGTGGAAGATCCTTAATCGATTGACCGTCCGGATTTTCTATAGTATCAGGCGCTCAAAAGTTACAGCCATTTGTATACTTGGTGATAAGTTATGATAGGATAAACAAACGGTTGTATCTTTTGAACTACTAATACGATTTTAAAAAATAGACGGCTAATCGATAGAATATCTTTTACTAAACAAAATGAGCTATTGGTCGTCATAATCGGACTGATATTACGGTTTACCCTTTTAAAAAACTGGATGAAAAAACATAACATCGGAAATTTGCAGATATTGATCGATTTACTGTTGATATCACAGCTGTGAATGTATTTGAATATCAAGAACTAATGCTGTTATGTGATTAACACTTTGAAACAGATTAAACCATCTAAAATTGTAGAAACGCTTTTAAAAATTTAGCACTGATTTGACTATTTAGCACTTAAAATTGCTAAATTGCACTTTGAAAATTTAGCACTTATTTGTGGAGCGCTTCAACCTCCTTAATTTATATTTAAACAAGGCACGAGGATTAAAATTGATAAGACGATCCTTCGTTGAATAATTATTTTATTCACTTTTCGTTGAAACTGTTAATTGGGTTGACAAATGAAAAATCTTTAATTTCATAGCAAAAAAGAATAATTTTTAATAAGCTACAATCAATGGGAATATAAAAAGAAATTGTATTTCACACTTTTTACATAAGCAATGAATTTTTTTGTTTAGTAATGAAAAATCGTGAAAAGAATGATGAAAAAATTGCGATTTTCCAACTTAAGGAGTTTGGAGCGCTCCACACTAGTCAAATCAATGCTAAATTTTTAAAAGCGTTTCTACAATTTCAGATGGTTTAATAATCTGTTCCAAGGTGTTAATCACATAGCATCATTAGTTCTTGATATTCAAATACATTCACAGCTGTCATATGAACAGTAAAATCGATCAATATCTCCAAATTTCCGATGTCATGTTTTTTCATCCAGTTTTGTAAAAGGGTAAACCGTAATATCAGTCCGATTATGACGAATCATAGCTCATTTTGATCAGTGAAAGATCCTTAATCGATTGACCGTCCGGATTTTCTATAGTATCAGGCGTTCAAAAGTTACAGCTATTTGTATACTTGATGTTAAGTTATGACAGGATAAACAAACGGTTGTATCTTTTGAACTACTAATACGATTTTAAAAAATAGACGGCCAATCGTTAGAATATCTTTTAGTAAACAAAATGAGCTATTGGTCGTCATAATCGGAGTGATATTACGGTTTACCCTTTTAAAAAACTGGATGAAAAAACATAACATCGGAAATTTGCAGATATTGATCGATTTACTGTTGATATCACAGCTGTGAATGTATTTGAATATCAAGAACTAACGCTGCTATGTGATTAACACTTTGGAACAGATTATTAAACCTTCTAAAATTGTAGAAACCCTTTTAAAAATTTAGCACTGATTTGACTATTTAGCACTTAAAATTGCTAAATTGCACTTTGAAAATTTAGCACTTATTTGTGGAGCGCTTCAACCTCCTTAATTTATATTTAAACAAGGCACGAGGATTAAAATTGATAAGACGATCCTTCGTTGAATAATTATTTTATTCACTTTTCGTTGAAACTGTTAATTGGGTTGACAAATGAAAAATCTTTAATTTCATAGCAAAAAAGAATAATTTTTAATAAGCTACAATCAATGGGAATATAAAAAGAAATTGTATTTCACACTTTTTACATAAGCAATGAATTTTTTTGTTTAGTAATGAAAAATCGTGAAAAGAATGATGAAAAAATTGCGATTTTCCAACTTAAGGAGTTTGGAGCGCTCCACACTAGTCAAATCAATGCTAAATTTTTAAAAGCGTTTCTACAATTTCAGATGGTTTAATAATCTGTTCCAAGGTGTTAATCACATAGCATCATTAGTTCTTGATATTCAAATACATTCACAGCTGTCATATGAACAGTAAAATCGATCAATATCTCCAAATTTCCGATGTCATGTTTTTTCATCCAGTTTTGTAAAAGGGTAAACCGTAATATCAGTCCGATTATGACGAATCATAGCTCATTTTGATCAGTGAAAGATCCTTAATCGATTGACCGTCCGGATTTTCTATAGTATCAGGCGTTCAAAAGTTACAGCTATTTGTATACTTGATGTTAAGTTATGACAGGATAAACAAACGGTTGTATCTTTTGAACTACTAATACGATTTTAAAAAATAGACGGCCAATCGTTAGAATATCTTTTAGTAAACAAAATGAGCTATTGGTCGTCATAATCGGAGTGATATTACGGTTTACCCTTTTAAAAAACTGGATGAAAAAACATAACATCGGAAATTTGCAGATATTGATCGATTTACTGTTGATATCACAGCTGTGAATGTATTTGAATATCAAGAACTAACGCTGCTATGTGATTAACACTTTGGAACAGATTATTAAACCTTCTAAAATTGTAGAAACCCTTTTAAAAATTTAGCACTGATTTGACTATTTAGCACTTAAAATTGCTAAATTGCACTTTGAAAATTTAGCACTTATTTGTGGAGCGCTTCAACCTCCTTAATTTATAGTTAAACAAGGCACGAGGATTAAAATTGATAAGACGATCCTTCGTTGAATAATTATTTTATTCACTTTTCGTTGAAACCGTTAATTGGGTTGACAAATGAAAAATCTTTAATTTCATAGCAAAAGAGAATAATCTTTAATAAGCTACAATCAATGGGAATATAAAAAGAAATTGTATTTCACACTTTTTGCATAAGCAATGATTTTTTTTTGTTTAGTAATGAAAAATCGTGAAAAGAATGATGAAAAAATTCCGATTTTCCAACTTAAGGAGTTTGGAGCGCTCCACACTAGTCAAATCAATGCTAAATTTTTAAAAGCATTTCTACAATTTCAGATGGTTTAATAATCTGTTCCAAGGTGTTAATCACATAGCATCATTAGTTCTTGATATTCAAATACATTCACAGCTGTCATATGAACAGTAAAATCGATCAATATCTCCAAATTTCCGATGTCATGTTTTTTCATCCAGTTTTGTAAAAGGGTAAACCGTAATATCAGTCCGACTATGACGAACCATAGCTCATTTTGATCAGTGGAAGATCCTTAATCGATTGACCGTCCGGATTTTCTATAGTATCAGGCGTTCAAAAGTTACAGCCATTTGTATACTTGATGTTAGATTATGATAGGACAAACAAACGGTTGTATCTTTTGAACTACTAATACGATTTTAAAAAATAGACGGCCAATCGATAGAATATCTTTTAGTAAACAAAATGAGCTATTGGTCGTCATAATCGGACTGATATTACGGTTTACCCTTTTTAAAAACTGAATGAAAAAACATAACATCGGAAATTTGCAGATATTGATCGATTTACTGTTGATATCACAGCTGTGAATGTATTTGAATATCAAGAACTAATGCTGCTATGTGATTAACACTTTGGAACAGATTATTAAACCTTCTAAAATTGTAGAAACGCTTTTAAAAATTTAGCACTGATTTGACTATTTAGCACTTAAAATTGCTAAATTGCACTTTGAAAATTTAGCACTTATTTGTGGAGCGCTTCAACCTCCTTAATTTATATTTAAACAAGGCACGAGGATTAAAATTGATAAGACGATCCTTCGTTGAATAATTATTTTATTCACTTCTCTTTGAAACCTTTAATTGGGTTGACAAATGAAAAATCTTTAATTTCATAGCAAAAGAGAATAATTTTTAATAAGCTACAATTAATGGGAATATAAAAAGAAATTGTATTTCACACTTTTTACATAAGCAATGGATTTTTTGTTTAATGTAATGAAAAATCGTGAAAAGAATGCTGAAAAAAAATTGCGATTTGCCAACTTAATTTATATTTAAACAAAGATGAATGAGACGATTCTTCGTTCAAGGCGAATTACACATCGTCCTGCATCGCTGGATGGTAAGAATTTGAACCACTTTCGCCCGATCCATCGACGACAAATTTTTTTAGAAGAACGTAAAGACCGCCGCCTGCTACCAGCATACAAACGCCGGCGATTACAACAATAGACCACGCGGGAATCGCAGATCCTCCTGAAATAATATGATATTATTAAAAAAATTCGAATGGAAAAGTATTTAAATACACCAGTAAAATACTGAATGATTATTCATTCATTAATACTGAAAAATGATTCATTAATTCATTAATACATACTGAAAAACTCAAAAATAATGAAGATGGAAAAAAAAGAGAAGAAAAAATGGTTAATTATTTAAATTTGAAAAGATAACGAGTGAAAAATCACGCATTATTTAAGCACAAGAAATGAGTGCATATAAAATCATTATTCAAACTCGAAATTAATTATGAGTAGAAAATCAATCGTTATTTAAAATAAGAAAGATAACAAGTCGAAAACCAATAATTATTTAGAGCGTAAATAAATAATGAATGAATAATAACGCTCTAAATAATTAATGGTTTTCGACTTATCTTTCTTATTTTAAATAACGATTGATTTTCCACTCATAATTAATTTCGAGTTTAAGTTATGATTTTAAATGCACTCATTTTTTTCTCGTAAATAATTATTTTTCACTCGTTATCTTTTCAAATTTAAATAATTAACAATTTTTTCTTCTCTCTTTTTTTTCCAGTTTAAATAGTTAGTGATTTTTCACTTATTTATTTCGAGTTTAAACAAAAATTGTTTTTTTTTTATTTGTTACTTCAACAGAACTTTTATTTAAAAAAAAGACTAATAATTGCTACTGGAAAATGATGAAAATAATAGTTCATTACTTTAATTTTTGTGAAATTACACAATTTGTTTTTTTTTAAATCATTCAACCTCTTTTCCTTGATTTTAATAAAATGGATTCAATATTTTCCGAACATTAGATAGAAATTTCAAAAAAATTATAATTTCCAATTTATTCGTGGTAGAAATAAATTTTGTTGAGATTTTTTCTTACTCAAATACACAATAAAAATTGTACTCACTGTAGTACTGTCTGGTGACAGTTTTTCGACCACGAAGAATTTTACGCCTGCCTTCGACTTCCTCCATGAAAAGGCCCATTATGACTAACAAATAAATTGCGTTATAAACCTGATTTTAAACTTCAATTAATTAATTGCACGTTGATTTGTTGGTATTTAAACTCACTAAAGCCGATGGCCAAGTAATAGAGAATCGTCCTCGAACGCATCTTGCAGATTTTTCACACTTTTGCTCCAGAAAAAGATACTTTTGTTTTAATTTTTTAAGACGTGTTTCGGACAGTGTTTTCACGAATGAACAGGGCGCGTACAATCGTTAACGCTTTGTGAATCAACAGCCTCGATAAGGCGTGTTCTATGATAACAGGTACTGCAGGGAGAGCTTATCTCTCTTCTGACGCATCCGAGATAAAATCGGATTCACCTTTTAGAGCGGAAATCATTTAGAAAGACATATATGTATTTTTTTTTACATAGTTTTCAAGATTTTTAATTATTGAATTTCACCTGATTTTTAAAATTTTATTTTGCTGCTCAAATTTTTTATAATTAATAGAAGTGATAGAAAGATAAAAATTGTTAGGATTTATCAAAGAATATCTTGATTTTTTTTACTGCTGGAATTATTGAAAAATTTAGACATTTTTTTTCTACATAGTTTTTAAGATTTCCAATTATTGAATTTCACCTGATTTTTAATGTTTTATTTTGCTGCTCAAATTTTTTATAATTAATAGAAGTGATAGAAAGATAAAAATTGCTAAGATTTATCCATGAATATCTTGATTTTTTTTACTGCTGGAATTAGTGAAAAATATAGAGACATTTTTTTTCTACATAGTTTTTAAGGATTTCAATTATTGAATTTCACCTGATTTTTAATATTTTATTTTGCTGCTCAAATTTTTTATAATTAATAGAAGTGATAGAAAGATAAAAATTGCTATGATTTATCCAAGAATATCTTGATTTTTTTTTACTGCTGGAATTACTGAAAAATTTAGAGAAATTTTTTTTTCTACATAGTTTTTAAGATTTTCAGTTATTGAATTTCACCTGATTTTTAATATTTTATTTCGCTGCTCAAATTTTTTATAATTAGAAGTGATAGAAAGATAAAAATTGCTAAGATTTATCCATGAATATCTTGATTTTTTTCTACTGCTGGAATTATTGAAAAATATAGAGAAATTTTTTTTCTACATAGTTTTTAAGGATTTCAATTATTGAATTTCACCTGATTTTTAATATTTTATTTTGCTGCTCAAATTTTTTATAATTAATAGAAGTGATAAAAAAGATAAAAATTGCTAAGATTTATCCATGAATATCTTGATTTTTTTCTCCTGCTGGAATTATTGACAAATTTAGACATTTTTTTTTCTACATAGTTTTCAAGATTTTCATTTATTGAATTTCACCTGATTTTTTATATTTTATTTTGCTGCTCAAATTATTTATAATTAATAGAAGTGATAAAAAAGATAAAAATTGCTAAGATTTATCCATGAATATCTTGATTTTTTTCTCCTGCTGGAATTATTGACAAATTTAGACATTTTTTTTTCTACATAGTTTTCAAGATTTTCATTTATTGAATTTCACCTGATTTTTTATATTTTATTTTGCTGCTCAAATTTTTTATAATTAATTGATGTGATACAAAGATAAATATTGCTAAGATTTATCCAAGATCTTGTTTTTTTTTACTGTTGGAATTATTGAAAAATTTAGACATTTTTTTTTACATAGTTTTCAAGATTTTCATTTGTTGAATTTCACCTGATTTTTTATATTTTATTTTGCTGCTCAAATTTTTAATAATTAATAGAAGTGATAGAAAGATAAAAATTGCTAAAATTTATCCACGAATATCTTGATTTTTTTTGACTGCTGGAATTATTGAAAAAAATTATTCCGCTTTGTAGGGACAATATTTTTTTTTTCAATACCGGCAGTTGAAAAAGTATGTTTTTAAACAAATATAGCAAATTTCGCCTTCCATTACAACTCCCAAAAATATTGTTGAATAATCTTTTAGATTACAATTACAATTACTTGATTTTCCCGATAATCTTTTTTCTTTTCTTTATGAAAAATAAATGAATGAATTTGGAATATTATATTTGAGAAATTTCATGCCGATTAATCGAACAGTCTCATAAAAATGATGAAATTAAAAAAAAAATTTAACAACTTCCACTCAGGATGAATAAAAATTAAGTTCTCTAAAAGTTTATTAATAGCCAATTTGTTAACCAGTCCTCAAATTTTGATGAAATCAATCTTTTAATTGCGAAAATATATCTGCACGAATATCTTGATTTTTTTTGACTGCTGGAATTATTGAAAAAAATTATTCCGCTTTGTAGGGACAATATTTTTTTTTTCAATACCGGCAGTTGAAAAAGTATAATGTTTTTAAACAAATATAGCAAATTTCGCCTTCCATTAAAACTTTCAAAAATATTGTTGAACAATCTTTTAGATTACAATTACAATTACTTGATTTTCCCGATAATCTTTTTTCTTTTCTTTATGAAAAATAAATGAATGAATTTGGAATATTATATTTGAGAAATTTCATGCCGATTAATCGAACAGTCTCATAAAAATGATGAAATTTAAAAAAAATTTTAACAACTTCCACTCAGGATGAATAAAAATTGAGTTCTCTAAAAGTTTATTAATAACCAATTTGTTAACCAGTCCTCAAATTTTGATGAAATCAATCTTTTAATTGCGAAAATAAATCTACAGTGAGTCTTTAATTTATGATATATAAAAATTAAATCAAGTGTCTAAATAATTTATTTACTCGATTATTACGAAATAAATAAATAATTTAAATTGAGTATTTAATGAATTAAGAGTGAAGTTTCTCGGAACCTTAAACGAACAATGCGTCATCAGGATAGGATTTGGAAATCGATGCGCTTGTCCACTCCAAATCTTCAAATTATTTGGTTTAACGAGTTTTTATTGATTCAAAAAAATCGAGAAAATGAGATTACAGTTTTCATTATATCGCGTCGTAGTGATTTTTTTGTTTCTTTGTAAATTGCATGTTTCGATTAGCACAGCACAGTCGATAAGATCGATTATTATTAATAGAAGATGCCAACGACACGCACACGACAGGGAAATCCAATAGTGATTTTTCGAAAGAGAAAAATAAAAAACAAAAAATTAAATATAATCCTTCGTTGGCATCGATTCGCAAAGCATTCCTCATTTTTTTATTCTCTCTTTCTCTTTCACATCACTTTCTCTGTTTCTCTTCTTCACTCTTCATTTTCGTTATCTTTCTCTCTCCTTTTGTTTTTTTTTTATATTTTTTTTTCAACACACGTGACTACGAAACGTACGGCAAAATTAAAGCTTTACAAGACTTACGAATATAATTATTTCGACAATGTAAATATAAATAGCTGGCACATATACAAGGCATTCTAAACATGACGTATCGTCGTTTACACTTTTCTCGTGCTCTCTTTTTTTTTCAGTGTATGTGTATTTGTGTATGTGTGCAGTCTTAAGGAGATTAAAGCGCTTCACAAACTAGCCAAATGGTTACCAATTTTTTGCAAACGTTTCCATTAATTTTTGTCCATTTAAGGAGAGACATACAAAATTAAGATCGTAATTTAATGAGTATGTATTGTTTAAGGGGAGGGAGTCAGGTAAAAAAAATTGATTTTAGAAATTCAACATCATCCAAATTCTATTGCATATAAAAATGGCCAATGCACTAAATTGTTGGTACTCGATGAAAGGATTTTTTACTGTCGTCTGACTTGCATATGCTTTTCAATATTATCTTAAGCAAAGTTCTTAGGTTTTCCATTCTGTGCATGATTCAGATCAAACTACTAGGCAGATTGAAATGGTTGACGTCTCATTTTCTTCTTCATGAAAAGATACACCGGCTAAATGGAGCAAATGTTAATAAAAGGTAATATTTTTTAAGTGACATAATTATTAATAAATAAATGTTACGCTATTTTCTAAATCAGTGATTAACTTTGCTTTCAGAATGAAAAAAAAATAGTTTGCTCCATTTAGCCGGTGTATCTTTTCATGAAGAAGAAAATGAGATGTCAACCATTCCAATCTGCCTAGTAGTCTGATCTGAATCATCCGCAGAATGGAAAACCTAAGAACTTTGCTTAAGAAAATATTGAAAATCATATGCAAGTCAGACGATAGTAAAAAATCCTTTCATCGAGTAGCAACAATATAGTGCGTTGGGCATTTTTATATGCAATAGGATTTGGAGGATATTGAATTTCCAAAATCAATTTTTTTTACGTGACTCCCTCCCCTTAAGAGCGAACTGTAATGTGGAAAATGTTCAATCGATTCATAGGAAAAATTTCTCTGAATTTTGCGACTGATTTTAGGATCAAAATGAACTAAGGTTTAAGACTGAATGTACAGCCGTTACAAAGTTACACCTCATTTATGTAAACTCTGCATTTTTTAAAAAATTAGCCACTTTTATAGATCTTAAATTATACTCATTAAAATACAACTTTAAAATGAATGATCCTCTTAATAATAATTCAATAATTGAATATGAAAAACATTAATAATGTTTTTCTTATTCATAAGAATATAAAGAATAAGAAAAACATTATTAATGTTTTTCTGACTCAATCAACAAAAACATTTGCAGAAACGTTTGCAAAACTTTAGCACTGATTGAATTATTATGAAGCGCAGTAGTTACCTTAAGGATGTTGGAGCGATAAATTTACGAAAAACGTGAATTTCAGAGACAATTTCGAACACTTTTCGATGGGTTAAAAATATGAAAAAAATTAAACCCGTTGAAAATGCTGAAACGATTGATTTTGCATTATATTAATTTCAAAATGTTATTAACAAATTGATGAAAAAAAAATTGATCAAGAAATCACCCATCGATCTAAATTTTTTTTTCAAATGAAAATTATTTGTTAATTTTTTTGAATTCGTATACATTTTTTCAGAATTTTCTCTAATTTTTGAAAATTATGTTTTAATTATTTTTGAGCTGTATTTGCGAATTTATTTTATCAATTGTCTGGACACTTTGTGGGTATAATAGTTGGTAATATTAAATATACATATCCAAAATTTGGGACTTTCCACACATTTTTCGAAATTACAAAAAATTTGAAAAAAGAATTTCCAAAAATTACACAAAAATCTGAAAAAATTCGTATGTATTCCATAAAAATAAGAAATCATTTTCATAAAAAAAAGTCAGTCGGCTGATTTGTTAAACAAATTTTTTGTCATGAACTTGTTAATAACATTTCGGAATTATGGAAATGTTATACAAAAATGTTCGAAATTTATTCTAAACTTCACGTTTGGCGGAAATATATAATTCCCACATCCTTAATTAATCTTTGATGTCACTCGTACCCATCCAAACATTGTGTTTCGTGTCTCTTAATAAATGTAATTAATAAGCACCATCATGGAAACGATTTTTTATTTTTTTCTTTTTTTTTTAAATCTCATTTCTTATATATTTTTACCTATTTTCTGTCCCGTTCGCTCTCCGCTTCACTTCGGCGTTATCAGCGTTGATTCTTCGACGCTGACTTTAAACGATTTGTTAATCAAAGCTTTTCTCTTCCGATTAGGAACGAACAACACGCGAAAAACGTGGCAATAAATAATAAAAAAAATACCCAACAACTTTAACGTCGTGTATTTTTTTTTGGTATGTTGTGAAAATAAATTCGGGAAATAAGAGTAAATTATTAGCGAGACAAATCGCTTTGTTTCTTCGTTTCCTTTTTTCTTTTACTATCAGTCAATCATCACATTTTTTTTTTTTTTTGTGAACAATTCTCAATTCTCAAATGATTGAGAATATCTTGGATTATCTTCGTAGATTCGCTTAGGAATAAAAAAAGAATGAAATCGCGACAAAATATTATAGAAGCGACTAAATAAATAATTACAATCATTTATAAAATAATTAAATAAATAATAAAAATGTAAAAAAAAAAATAATAATACTGGACGACACACTGCTTTCTTTTTTTTTTTTTTTTGTTTTTTTTGTTGATTCTCCCTTCTTATTATCTTAGGCGCGCGTGACTAATTCGATCGTTACTCTCGTTCCGACGTAGCTTCGAAGAAATATATCGCATTGAGTACCCAAACTACAACAACGAACAAATAATTTATTAATTATTAACGGGATTAATACTCGAAATTTCTCGGTGAGAAAATCATAAAATTGGATATAAGCTATTGACGTTTTAATTGTATACGTAAAATCGATTGTTTTCATTTTTTTTTGTTTTTCTTTTTTTTTTATACCTTGAGTTTTTAATTGCACATTCTATAGCTACGGAATAGTAGATAACGCTACACTCCTGGTAGATAGGTCATCTATAACGAATATATTCGCAAATACATTTTTATTCCATAGGCTTATCGATTTATAAATATATGACGCAAAATACGTAAAATCAGACAAAATTTTTTTACGTTCCACAAAAAAAAAAAGTCATATTAATTTTTTTTAACCATCAAAATATTCATTTATTTTAATATTATTTAATATTAACCAATTTTTTACGTTTCACAAAAAAAAACTCACAACAATTTTTTTCGACCTTCAAAATATAAATTTATTTTATCCGTAAATAAAAATTCACGTGATAAATATAAATTTAATGTTAATTAATTTTATTATAATATAATAATAATAATTATAATAATATTATTTAATATTAACGAATTTTTTACGTGTCACAAAAAAAAAACGCACAATAATTTTTTTCGACCTTCAAAATATAAATTTATTTTATCCGTAAATAAAAATTCACGTGATAAATATAAATTTAATGTTAATTATGTTTTTTTCGTCATCAAGAATCATTTTTTTCGTTTTACAAAATAAATCTGGGCAAGAAAATTTTCGATATTTATTAGAGAAAATTTGAAATGAAATAAAATGTTTGACGATGAGAATTTTCGTTGGATTTTGTGATTGTATGTCTGATTCTGCGTATTTCGCTTCACACATCGAAATATATTCGCGTATACACTCGTAGAATACGAATTTGAGGGTAAGACTCGATAATTTTCTCTAAGTTTCACGATAAACTCGACGCCCCGTCGTTTTAACCGGGGAATAATTCCCCGAAAGAATAATTCTCATCGGAGAATAAATATTAATTTCTAAATAATTGGATGGCATTATGACGTTTAGTGTTTTGCGAATCGAAAACAGGACGTTCGAATCTCGACATCAATTCACTCGATAGTCTTTTCCTTGCATTTCAATTTGTGTATTCGGCATAAAACCCCGAGAAATGCGCTAATTAATTATCTACTTAAATTTCTCAATTTCCATCTACTCTCGTCTCCGAATGTTTCTCATTTTATTCATAATTAGTGTTTCCATTTTTTTTGTCTGAATAATATCATAATTCATTACTTAATTTAACTACTAATTGCGAATTTCTATCGCGTTGGCTCGACGTATTGCTACCGTTTTTTTTTAAATTTCTTGTGTCTTATTGATTTTACTTTATTTACTTTACGTTTTCCTCTGTTCTTGTTTTTCTTTTTTTGTAATTTATGGATTACGGCGAGATGCACAGCGAATTTCGCGCAACTAATTTACGAAACGCATTTCACGCGTTTCTGTGTTGTTGTTGTTGTTTTTTTTACGAACTATCTAGTAAAGAAAAAAAAGAAAACAGCGCTTTAGCTTCGCTGCGAAATACTGACTAAACTGTCTCCGCATTCACTAAAAAACAGTGTTGACTTATATATCAAATCGCGAAAAGAAACGCCGGCTCACTAATAAATTGGTAACGTATCCAATTGCGTATCGTTTGATATCCTAATACATATATATATATTTAAATATATATATATATATGTATATATATTTATATATATTTATAATATTAATCAAATAATTTATTCAATGTATTACCGAATAGCCGTGTGACTTTTGTAAGCTAAACGTTTGGGTTTACCTTGTGGCTAGCTGGCGTTCCTCTCCGCGCTATCTTTTTTCGTTTCGCAAGTCGCGGCGACTTCGAGACTCGTCGCGTTTTCCGCCATTTTTCGCACTTCGCCGTTTGACGTCGACGATTTAACCGTTATTTTTCCTTGATCTTTTTTATAATCATTTGGAGGATTTTTTGAAGTCTCGCCTTTGGATTCTGCAGCATCTTGTTGAAGCGATTCCGAAGCCTCTTTTGGAAGCTCCGCAAGCTGAAGACCGATTGGTGACTTTATGATTCCCTCCTTGACGAGGGCGTTCTTAAATGTCGCTAGAGTCTTTCTCAGCGTAATGCAGAAACCTCTGGACGCTGGGATGAGAGGAAACTCCGGGAGGATTGTCTCGTCTGTGGAAAAATTGCGACATATTCGAATAAAAGACACAAAAAAATGAAAGGCTACAAAGTTTTCTAAAGTCTGACAAGATGAATGAATTTTTTCGTATATTTTTCTAAAGGAAGGTACATTGCTGTTTTACCAGCGTACGAAATTTCAACTTGATTGTTAACGCTGTTTTTGAGATATAACATGGGACAGTCAGGGAAAAAATGCATTAGGTTGTCAGCAAAAAAAGTCTCAAGGTTGAACTGTAAAGAAAAAGTTTTGTGGATTGAACTGTCGGGAATAAAATTTCCAGGCTGAACTAGTCCTGAAGTAAGGAAAAAAATTCAATAGCTTGAACTGTCAGGAAAACAATCCAATAGCTTGTACTGTAAGGAAAAAAATCCAATAGCTTGAATTGTCAGGAAAAAGAATTCAATAGCTTTAATTGTCAAGAAAAAGAATTCAATAGCTTGAACTGTCAGGAAAATAAATTCAATAGCTTGAATTGTCAGGAAAGAATATTCAATAGCTTGAACGGTCAGAAAAAAAATCCAATAGCTTGAATTGTCAGGAAAGAATATTCAATAGTTTGAACTGTCAGGAAAAAATTCAATAGCTTGAATTGTCAGGAAAAAAATTCAATAGCTTGAACTGTCAGGAAAAAGTCCAATAGCTTGAATTGTCAGGAAAACATTCAATAGCTTGAACTGTCAGGAAAAAGTCCAATAGCTTGAATTGTCAGGAAAAATTCAATAGCTTGAACTGTCAGGAAAAAGTCCAATAGCTTGAATTGTCAGGAAAAAAATTCAATAGCTTGAACTGTCAGGAAAAAAAATCAATAGCTCGAACTGTCACGAAAAAAATTCACTAGCTTGAACTGTCAGGAAAGAAAAATTCAATAGCTTGAACTGTCAGGAAAAAGAATTCAATAGCTTTAATTGTCAGGAAAAAGAATTCAATAGCTTGAACTGTCAGGAAAATAAATTCAATAGCTTGAATTGTCAGGAAAGAATATTCAATAGCTTGAACTGTCAGGAAAAAAATTCAACAGATTGAACTGTCAGGAAAAAGATTCAATAGCTTGAACTGTCAGGAAAAAAAATTCAATAGATTGAGATGTCAGTAAAAAGTCCTTAGGTTGAACTGACAGAACTGCAGTTCTTCAAGTCCAACTTAAATAAACGGACTTTCGGTATTTTAAAATGCTTTGAATTTCATACAAATTTATATTATCTTCACAAATAATTTGTACATTTACAGTACATTAATTTGAATTTAATGTACGCCAGTGAGTTTCATCTTAATGCTTTATATTTCGCAGTGTTAATTAAACACCACAAAATAAACAATGTCCGAAGAATCTCAAATTTTCAAAAAAATATACAATGTCCGAAAATATAATTCTCGATAACTCACCGATCTGTGCGATTTCTTTGAAAGTCGTTGGCGTGACTGGCGAAAGTGGATGTTGATTGTTGTGTTGTTCGCTAATTTCCATCCAAAGATCGAGCCTCTTCAGCAATTTCTCCGCGTGTCTCTGAAAATGGCTCATAATCGCGTCCTTGAATACGCTGGGCGGATACTGAAGAAGTTTCGTCTGTGACTGCACGAGCTTAAGCACTACCATCTCGTTGTACATTCGGGAATTTTCTCGTCCCTGTTGCGAGCCTTTTTGCTTTTCAAAACCGGCCTCGTTGAAATAAGGCTCGGAAACTAAAATGAGCCCCTGAATCGAGACGATAACTTGAAGTAACGTCGACGAATTCGTCCAAACTTCGGTGCCTTTTCCGGCCCAAGTGCCAAGAAGACTAACGCAAACTTTACCGTCCTCGTAGAGATTTGGATTTAGCCGATCGCTGCAGTAAGAAATATAATGACAAAGCGGAGGCGCTGCCGGATAATCCGCGGACAATTGAAAGTCAAAAAGGAAGAGACCATCTTCGTACGGAGTTTTTTCGGGGCCTCTAAACATTACGGAATACAAATCTATCCTGTCCTCGAATCCCTTGACCCAAATTCCCGGTGGTAAAGAGCTTCTCAAAAGTTTTAACTCTTTAGAAACAGTTCTGAAGAAATTAGTTGGATCCGTTGGTTGAAACATCGTGAGCTTAAATTTGTGGCTATTCGGAGCGCTTTCCTCTATCGAAAATCCTTCGCCTTCGGTATAAACAGGCGGTGGAATTTCTACGTTTGATTCGCAAGCTTCGATCAATTCTTTTGCCTCCTCGCGTTTTTCCTCTTCCTCTTCTTTCTTAGCTTTTTTCTGCGGCGAGGCATTTTTCGCCGCGTCACTCAGCAGCATTCTCGAGAGTCCGAATCTCTTGGAAACTTCGCCGTGAGCGAGCACAAGTTGAGCTTTAATTAGAGTGCAGAGCTTAACGCAAACGTGAGAACTCGCGACGTGAGAATTCGTGAAGTTATCCTGAGATTTGGTGCGTTCATTTTCGCGGGAATCGTCGTCGAGGGCGTCGGGAGCTGGTGAACGATCGATGAGATTATTCGCGTCTTCGGAGAGTGGAAATTCGCCGCTGGATTCGCTGGAACCGGATTCTTTTTTGGAATTCTCGGTGGAATAAAGACCAGAGTCTTCGGGATTTGTTTTGACGTCTATGAAGACTTCGTCGGTTTTTTCTTCGTCAACTTGTTGAGGCTTTTGTTCCGCTGGTTTTGTGGGATTTTCTGGAAGATTTGCATTACCTGCGGCTTCCACAGTGTCCGTTATTTTTGTCGCTATTTTTTCTAATTCTCCAGCGGCGTTTTGGATCGTATTTGCGTTTTCTACGCCATCGATTGGCGGCTCCGAACTTGTCGATTGGTGAGTGAAGAGCCGCGTTACCTGGTCCGCCATTCGCTGCGCTACGTTTGCCCTGCCGCGCTCCCGCACCCGCTCCAGAAGACCCTGGAAGTAGTGCTGTGTGAGTTTAATTTGTGAACGAACTAAAAGCGCTCACTTGAACGTCGTTTGACGGGCTTGTGATCGCTGATTAAATGACCGAAAAGGCCAGAAAATACAGTCGAAGAAATCGTTGTACGTCTAGCAACTATTGAGTAACCATTATTATTTTTTAGTCCAGAAAATGGTTTTTATTACACTAATTAAAGGAGTAATTTAAGACATGTAAATATTTTTTTAAATTGTTGCTGCGTGGACTAAGAATCAATAAATGTGTTACTTAATAGTTGCTAGACCTTCCACAATTTCTCTGAGTGCAGATATATTAATATTCGTCTTTTAGTTATAGTTATTTTTTTTTAATTCAAAATCCTATAAAAACCAAACGTTTTTACAGATTCATTCCAAATTCAATACCGATCCTCCTTTAACATAGATTTATTTAGAAATAATTATTTAGCTAAAAATAGCTAAAAATAAATAGCTAAACATAGCTAAAAATAATAAAAATCAATAGCTAAAAATTTGCGGGTGATGGAGAGAGTACAAACATTTTTTGGAAATTGCAAAGTCAAATAAAATTGGAACATATTTTTGATTTAAAAAAAAAATATTATCTCAAACACAGATGTCGACCTGCTTTACATGTCTGCTAAATTTTAGGCAAATTGTTAAAGCAGTTCTTGAAATATGTAAGTTTGAATTTTGAGTGATAGCGCACACACACACATACATACGCAAATTCATCCATACATTTTATCTAGACTAATGATGCAAGATTCTGATTCGATTATTCGAGAATCGATATTTTTCCATGAATTAATCGTGATTATTCATCGATTATTTAGACGGTCGATTATTTTTACACGATTCTTTTGATAATCGATTCTCAAAAAATGTTCCATGAATTTTTCCATTTTTCCAATCAGATGTCGTCCAGTTAATAGTGCCGATTTATTTTTATTTTTGTTTCATGCTTATTCAGTACTTGAGATGAAAATCAGATTTTTAGTCGATTCTTTTACAATCGATAGATTTTATTTCGATTAATCGAGTCGATAATTCTTTTATGAAAAATTTAATCGATTATATGAGAATCGATATTTTTTCATGTATCGTCGCATCACTAATCTAAACCACTTATTTTTTCAACCACGGAAAAAAAAAAATGTTTGTACGAAAACAAAGCTTTTTTGTCAGGAAGGAAAAATAAATAATAATAAGAAGAAAAAAAAGTTTAATATTTTTGATGGCTCAAAAAGTTACGAAAATTTTGTATTATTACCTGGAAATGACTCTCGTGGAAGAAGGAAGTTCCCATTAATTTGTCCATGCAGCGACAGTCCTTGTAGACTTCGAGTAACTTTCGCATTACTTCCGTTGTCTGAAGAGCGGGATTTTGGGTGAATATTTCTTCTAATCGCGACATCGCGATTCTCGCTTTCTCGATGTGCGCCGCGAGCTTTGGCTTTATATTTTCCGTTTGTTCGGTGCCGTCGTTGTCGGCGAGGAAACAATCCTCGAGTTCGGTTTCCCAGGAAGCGTCGGATGAAACGTCATCCCACAATTCGCCCTCGTCGCTGTCGTATTCGCCTACTTTGTAAAGATCCTGTGGCCAACACATGCTCACGTGGCCATCGACCCACCAAACCTTCACACGACCTTCCGGATAATTATCTAGCACTTGGCCCGCCGTACAACCCGCATCTTCACCCTCAAAATTAGCTATTCTTATCACCAAAGTTCCAGGTCTGTACTGAAAGTCCGGATGATCCTTAAGATCGTAAACGCTCACTTCTCTTTCTTCCAGCAAAATCGGCCTGGAAGAAATAAACAATTATTGTAATTTGTGAATAATTTTGATGAATTGTTTGAGAATGATTTTGATGAATTATTTGAGAATGATTTTGATGAATTGTTTGAGAATCTTGATGAATTGTTTGAGAATTTTGATGAATTGTTTGAGAATTTTGATGAACTATTTGAGAATTTTGATGAATTGTTTGAGAATAATTTTGAATTATTTGGGAATAATTTTGTGTATTGTTTGAGAATAATTTTGTGTATTGTTTGAGAACAATTTTTATGAATTATTATACGATCCTTAAGATCGTAAACGCTCACTTCTCTTTCTTCCAGCAAAATCGGCCTGGAAGAAATAAACAATTATTGTAATTTGTGAATAATTTTGATGAATTGTTTGAGAATGATTTTGATGAATTATTTGAGAATGATTTTGATGAATTGTTTGAGAATTTTGATGAATTGTTTGAGAATTTTGATGAACTATTTGAGAATTTTGATGAATTGTTTGAGAATAATTTTGAATTATTTGGGAATAATTTTGTGTATTGTTTGAGAATAATTTTGTGTATTGTTTGAGAACAATTTTTATGAATTATTTGAGAATAATTTTGATGAATTATTTGAGAATAATTTTGATGAATTATTAGAGAATAATTTTGATGAATTATTTGAGAATAATTTTGATGAATTATTTAAGAATAATTTTCATGAATTATTTGAGAATACTTTTGATGAATTGTTTGAGAATAATTTTGATGAATTATTGGAGAATAATTTTGATGAATTATTTGAGAATAATTTTGATGAATTGTTTGAGAATAATTTTGATGAATTGTTTGAGAATAATTTTGATGAATTATTAGAGAATTATTTTGATGAATTATTTGAGAATAATTTTGATGTATTATTTGAGAATAATTTTGATGAATTGTTTGAGAATGATTTTGATGAATTATTTGAGAATGATTTTGATGAATTGTTTGAGAATAATTTTGATGAATTATTTGAGAATAATTTTGATGAATTATTTGAGTATAATTTTGATAAATTGTTTGAGAATAATTTTGATAAATTGTTTGAAAATAATTTTGATGAATTGTTTGAGAATTATTTTGATGAACTGTTTGAGAATAATTTTGATGAATTATTAGAGAATAATTTTGATGAATTATTTGAGTATAATTTTGATGAATTATTAGAGAATTATTTTGATGAATTGTTTGAGAATAATTTTGATGAATTATTTGGGAATAATTTTGATGATTTGAGAATTGTTTTGATGAATTGTTTGAGAATAATTTTGATGAATTATTTGAGAATAATTTTGATGAATTATTTGAGAATAATTTTGATGAATTATTTGAGAATAATTTTGTGAATTATTTTGATGAATTATTAGATTTACTTACTGAGGACTTTCACTCGACGTGTACGTTCTGAACCATTTTATTTTCGCCGTTCTTCCTTGATGATCGACGCTTTGTACAACGCCGTACATTCGCGATTCCTCTTTCTGATCGACCACAAAGTCCCCGGGGAAAAATTCCTTGTCGTCCAGATGATGAATTGGGTAAAGTTGCGTCGAGGGGATTCCTGAATAATTAAAGAATAAAGAATAAAGATAAAAACCTAATACGAACTTCATCAGAACGATGAAACATTAGTACAAATTAACTATTAACAATAAGGAAATTTCACTTCATTATCTTTAAATAATATGTTTGAGGTAAAAATTACTTTTTTTTCCCCGTTTTACATTTTTTTCTTAAAGTTCTAACGGCTAGTTTCTGCTTTTTTTTTTTTGCAACCCTAAATTTTGTTATTATAACGAAGAAAAGTTGTTATTATACGAAGAAATTTTGTTATTATAACGGAGAATTTTCATACCGAGCTCAACTGAACCATCTTGCCACACAACGTTCGCTTTTGTACTCGTAGAAAGAGTTTCGACGACGATTTTGCTGCCAGCTATGAGTGGCACCGGTGCAACCTTCTTCTTGGCTTTGCAGAGCTTCTTCTTCTTTAATACTTTAGTCATAAGTGCGGGACCTTTCTTCTTCTTACCCATGGACGACATGCTGGAACATCCGCTCGACATCTGCCAAATTAAAATAAATTTTCGTTAACAAAAATTTACTCCCAATTTATTGATATTATTTTCCCTCTCGTTTCATTCCAATTTATGCCATTACAATAATTTTCTTTTCTTTTTTTCTCCCAACGTATAAATACGTCGCTGCTTTTCAGATTTAACAAAAAAAAGAAAACAAACCCAAACAAACACAAAATCTAATAACCTGGATGCTAAAAAAAATCATTGCACATAATTTTTCTTAATATAATTTCCAGATCTGCCACAATTTCTCTGTGTGCAGCTTTTAGTTGGTTTCCCCCCAAAATTACTGGAAAACAATCGAAAAAATTTTGTTAAGTCTGGCAAATATTAACTAATTATTATTATTTATTAGTCCATTATTTATATATTTATTACTTATATTATCATTCCAATTTATGCCATTATAATAATTTTATTTTCTTTTTTTCTCCCAACGTATAAATACGTCGCTGCTTTTCAGATTTAACAAAAAAAAAGAAAACAAACCTAAACAAACACAAAATCTAATAACCTGGATGCTAAAAAAAATCATTGCACATAATTTTTCTTAATATAATTTCCAGATCTGCCACATTTTCTCTGTGTGCAGCTTTTAGTTGGTTTCCCCCCAAAATTACTGGAAAACAATCGAAGAAATTTTGTTAAGCCTGGCAAATATTAACTAACTATTATTATTTATTAGTCCATTATTTATATATTTATTACTTATATTATCATTCCAATTTATGCCATTATAATAATTTTATTTTCTTTTTTTCTCCCAACGTATAAATACGTCGCTGCTTTTCAGATTTAACAAAAAAAAAGAAAACAAACCTAAACAAACACAAAATCTAATAACCTGGATGCTAAAAAAAATCATTGCACATAATTTTTCTTAATATAATTTCCAGATCTGCCACAATTTCTCTGTGTGCAGCTTTGAGTTGGTTTCCCCCCAAAATTACTGGAAAACAATCGAAGAAATTTTGTTAAGCCTGGCAGATATTAACTAATTATTATTATTTATTAGTCCATTATTTATATATTTATTACTTATATTATCATTCCAATTTATGCCATTATAATAATTTTATTTTCTTTTTTTCTCCCAACGTATAAATACGTCGCTGCTTTTCAGATTTAACAAAAAAAAAGAAAACAAACCTAAACAAACACAAAATCTAATAACCTGGTTGCTAAAAAAAAATCATTGCACATAATTTTTCTTAATATAATTTCCAGACCTGCCACAATTTCTCTGTGTGCAACTTTTACTTGGTTTCCCCCCAAAATTACTGGAAAACAATCGAAAAAATTTTGTTAAGTCTGGCAAATATTAACTAATTATTATTATTTATTAGTCCATTATTTATATATTTATTACTTATATTATCATTCCAATTTATGCCATTATAATAATTTTATTTTCTTTTTTTCTCCCAACGTATAAATACGTCGCTGCCTTTCAGATTTAACAAAAAAAAAGAAAACAAACCTACACAAACACAAAATCTAATAACCTGGAAGCTAAAAAAAATCATTGCACATAATTTTTCTTAATATAATTTCCAGATCTGCCACAATTTCTCTGTGTGCAGCTTTTAGTTGGTTTCCCCCCAAAATTACTGGAAAACAATCGAAAAAATTTTGTTAAGTCTGGCAAATATTAACTAATTATTATTATTTATTAGTCCATTATTTATATATTTATTACTTATATTATCATTCCAATTTATGCCATTATAATAATTTTATTTTCTTTTTTTCTCCCAACGTATAAATACGTCGCTGCTTTTCAGATTTAACAAAAAAAAAAGAAAACAAACCTAAACAAACACAAAATCTAATAACCTGGATGCTAAAAAAAATCATTGCACATAATTTTTCTTAATATAATTTCCAGATCTGCCACATTTTCTCTGTGTGCAGCTTTTAGTTGGTTTCCCCCCAAAATTACTGGAAAACAATCGAAGAAATTTTGTTAAGCCTGGCAAATATTAACTAACTATTATTATTTATTAGTCCATTATTTATATATTTATTACTTATATTATCATTCCAATTTATGCCATTATAATAATTTTATTTTCTTTTTTTCTCCCAACGTATAAATACGTCGCTGCTTTTCAGATTTAACAAAAAAAAAGAAAACAAACCTAAACAAACACAAAATCTAATAACCTGGATGCTAAAAAAAATCATTGCACATAATTTTTCTTAATATAATTTCCAGATCTGCCACAATTTCTCTGTGTGCAGCTTTTAGTTGGTTTCCCCCCAAAATTACTGGAAAACAATCGAAGAAATTTTGTTAAGCCTGGCAAATATTAACTAACTATTATTATTTATTAGTCCATTATTTATATATTTATTACTTATATTATCATTCCAATTTATGCCATTATAATAATTTTATTTTCTTTTTTTCTCCCAACGTATAAATACGTCGCTGCTTTTCAGATTTAACAAAAAAAAAGAAAACAAACCTAAACAAACACAAAATCTAATAACCTGGTTGCTAAAAAAAAATCATTGCACATAATTTTTCTTAATACAATTTCCAGATCTGCCACAATTTCTCTGTGTGCAGCTTTTAGTTGGTTTTCCCCCAAAATTACTGGAAAACAATCGAAGAAATTTTGTTAAGCCTGGCAAATATTAACTAACTATTATTATTTATTAGTCCATTATTTATATATTTATTACTTATATTATCATTCCAATTTATGCCATTTTTAAGATTTTGTGTTTTCTTCTCCCAAAATATGCGTATGTCGCCGTTTTTTAAATATATATTATAAAAGAAATTAAAAAAATAAAATTCTAATAATTTGAATGAAAAAAAAAAATGCATTACGCCCGTCGATATCGCTGTTATTAACCAAAAATAAAGTAATCATTACCGGCAAAGATTCTCCGTTCGTTGAGTGGTTAATTTCTACTCTAAAACTTTTCGTTGCAGAGCAACTTACGGAGGCAGTGTCACTTTGAGATCCTGTATCTTCGGTGTCCCAGTCGTCGGAGCTTTCCGCATTTTGGTTTTGAGCTGGTGGCATTAGTGTGTTATTCGTGATAACATTATTGGTTGAATTAACGTTGCCCGTATCAGAGCCGTTAAAATTATTCGACTGTTGAATTTGCACAGCTTCGGCAACTTGACTTCTTTTAGTTCCATTCGCTCTATCCTTTATTTCCTTATCCTTCTTCCTGTCGTCCGCTAATTTGGCATTTGCTCGAGATTTTCGCGGACTGTGTTTAGGAACTTGAAAAACCTCTCGCTGCTGTTTTCGCCATTGTTCACGAGTTATTACGTTCTCGTTACCCTTTAAAACGTAAAAATCACGATCGCCGACCTGCAGTGTCGACGGCTCAAAAACATTGAGCAGTTTGAGTTTTTTCAAATCCTGACCGTCGACGACAAACTTTGGCTGCGCCTGATCCGACCATGCACCGTCTTTTGAATATGCACGACACTGCCAATGAACTCCGACCCAATCTGTCTCGACTTCTTGCACTGTTACTTTCGTTATTTTTTGTGGCTTTGATTTTCGCCTCGCCATCATCTCTTTGGTGCAGGATATCCATTCTGCATCGTCCAAACAATGCACGGGACCCCATAAACTCTGGCCCGGATAGAATTCCGAGGTGTGAGGAAAATCGTTGTCCTGAAATACGTTTTCAATGAGAGGAAATCAAATTTTGCTTCAAAATTGAAGAAGAAAAATTCGGCCTTTGAATTTTTCGAAAAATGTGTCTGTATGTTCTCTAGCTTCCGCAATTTTTCAGCTAATGAGATAAATAGTTCTGGACAAATAGAGAAATGAAAAATGAAGGTCGGTATTAAATTTGAGCGAAATCCATAAAGCGGCTTAGATTTTATAAAATTTTGAATTTTCGAAAAAATTTTGTTTTCGTTCTTATTCAAGTTATGTTCGACCAAACCTGCTCAAATCTTTTGCAAGGTAAAATTAACATCCAGTTGTAGTAGATATCGAATTTGGTGAAGATTGGTAAAGTGGTTCAGATTTTATAAGACATTGAATTTTTGAAAAAATCTTTGTATGTTCTCTAGCTGCCACAATTTTTTACATAACGAGCTTAAACAATTTTTGACAAATAAAGAAATGAAAAATGATGATCGGTATTGAATTTCAGCGAAATCCATAAAGCGGATTAAATTTTATAACATTTTGAATTTTCGAAAAAAAATTGTTTTCGGTCTTATTCAAGTTATGTTCGACCAAACCTGCTCAAATTTTTTGCAAGGTAAAATTAACATCCAGTTGTAGTAGATATCGAATTTGGTGAAGATTGGTAAAGTGATTCAGATTTTACAAGACATTGAATTTTTCAAAAAATCCCTGTATGTTCTCTAACTGCCACAATTTTTTAGATAATGAGCTAAAACAGTTTTTGACGAATAAAGAAATGAAAAATGAAGGTCGGTATTGAATTTAAGCGAAATCCATAAAGCGGTTTAGATTTTATAAAATTTTGAATTTTCGAAAAAAATTTGTTTTCGTTCTTATTCAAGTTATGTTCGACCAAACCTGCTCAAATCTTTTGCAAGGTAAAATTAACATCCAGTTGTAGGAGATATCGAATTTGGTGAATATTGGTAAAGTGGTTCAGATTTTATAAGACATTGAATTTTTCAAAAAATCTCTGTATGTTCTCTAACTGCCACAATTTTTTAGATAATGAGTTTAAACAGTTTTTGACGAATAAAGCAATGAAAAATGACGATCGGTATTGAATTTCAGCGAAATCCATAAAGCGGTTTAGATTTTATAAAATTTTGAATTTTCGAAAAAATTTTGTTTTCGTTCTTATTCAAGTTATGTTCGACCAAACCTGCTCAAATCTTTTGCAAGGTAAAATTAACATCCAGTTGTAGGAGATATCGAATTTGGTGAAGATTGGTAAAGTGGTTCAGATTTTATAAGACATTGAATTTTTCAAAAAATCTCTGTATGTTCTCTAGCTTCCACAATTTTTTAGATAATGAGTTTAAACAGTTTTTGACGAATAAAGCAATGAAAAATGACGATCGGTATTGAATTTGAGCGAAATCCATAAAGCGGCTTAGATTTTATAAAATTTTGAATTTTCGAAAAAAATTTGTTTTCGTTCTTATTCAAGTTATGTTCGACCAAACCTGCTCAAATCTTTTGCAAGGTAAAATTAACATCCAGTTGTAGGAGATATCGAATTTGGTGAAGATTGGTAAAGTCGTTCAGATTTTACAAGACATTGAATTTTTCAAAAAATCTTTGTATGTTCTCTAACTGCCACAATTTTTTACATAACGAGCTTAAACAATTTTTGACGAATAAAGAAATGAAAAATGATGATCGGTATTTAATTTGAGCGAAATCCATAAAGCGGTTTAGATTTTATAAAATTTTGAATTTTCGAAAAAATTTTGTTTTCGTTCTTATTCAAGTTATGTTCGACCAAACCTGCTCAAATCTTTTGCAAGGTAAAATTAACATCCAGTTGTAGGAGATATCGAATTTGGTGAAGATTGGTAAAGTGATTCAGATTTTACAAGACATTGAATTTTTCAAAAAATCCCTGTATGTTCTCTAACTGCCACAATTTTTCAGATAATGAGCTGAAACAGTTTTTGACGAATAAAGCAATGAAAAATGACGATCGGTATTGAATTTCAGCGAAATCCATAAAGCGGTTTAGATTTTATAAAATTTTGAATTTTCGAAAAAATTTTGTTTTCGTTCTTATTCAAGTTATGTTCGACCAAACCTGCTCAAATTTTTTGCAAGGTAAAATTAACATCCAGTTGTAGTAGATATCGAATTTAGTGAAGATTGGTAAAATGGTTCAGATTTTATAAGACATTGAATTTTTCAAAAAATCTCTGTATGTTCTCTAACTGCCACAATTTTTTAGATAATGAGCTTAAACAGTTTTTAACGAATAAAGAAATGAAAAATGAAGGTCGGTATTGAATTTGAGCGAAATCCATAAAGCAGTTTAGATTTTATAAAATTTTGAATTTTCGAAAAAATTTTGTTTTCGTTCTTATCTAAGTTATGTTCGACCAAACCTGCTCAAATCTTTTGCAAGGTAAAATTAATATCCAGTTGTAGTAGATATCGAATTTGGTGAAGATTAGTAAAGTGGTTCAGATTTTATAAGACATTGAATTTTTCAAAAAATCTCTGTATGTTCTCTAGCTGCCACAATTTTTTAGATAATGAGCTTAAACAGTTTTTGACGAATAAAGGAATGAAAAATGACGATCAGTATTGAATTTGAGCGAAATCCATAAAGCGGTTTAGATTTTATAGAATTTTGAATTTATGAAAATTTTTGTTTTCGTACTTCTTTAATTTGTATTCAAAATGTTGGATGCAAAGTAGAACTTTGTACTTCGTCAATAATTTTTATCTTTCGCAGAGCTTCCTCTATGAGGAAATCAAAATAAAATAAAGAAACTTTCGTATAGAGGCGGCGATGCGAAAGATGAAAATTAATGTGAAAGCAATGTGCAAAGTTCTACTTTGCATCCTTTTTTGTTTGTTTCTGCGTCTAAGTCAAATTTCATTGATTTTTTAGCTTAAGGATTTTGGCATATTCTTGCCAAATTAGAGATTTTTTAAATTGGAAAATATTGATAAAAAATGAAGTTATTATTATTATATCGAATGATTCTGTAATTCGGATGGAATTTAGAGATGTGAGAAAAATCGTTGATGTGAAATACGTTTTTAATGAGAGAAAACTAAATTTTTGCTTGTTTGATTTTGTATCTACGTAAAATTTGATTTGTTTCGTGACTTAAAAATGTACGAGCTATTGATTTTGTAGCTTAAGAATTTTGGCAGCCTTGCCAAGTTAGAGTTTTTTCTTTTATAAATTGGAAAATATTGGTAAACAACGAAGTTATTATTGTTATTTGAACAAACTGCCGCTGTGTGAAGAAAATCGTTATCCTGAAATACATTTTCAATAAGAGAAAAATAAATTTTTCCTTGCTTGTGTATTTTTGTATCTACGTAAAACTTGATTTATTTCGTGGCTCAAAAATGTGCGGGCTATTGATTTTGTAGCTTAAGGATTTTGGCTGATAGTCTTGCCAAGTTAAAATCTTTTTTGTTGGAAAACAATAAACAATAAATAACGTTATTATTATTATTTAAACAAAGTACCGCTGAATATTCAATTAATAATAATAACTCCATCATTTTTTTTTTCAATGAAAAAAAGCTGAAATTTTGTAAGAGTATGCATTAATAATGTGTAAAATTCTGAACTTGTCATCCAAAAATATTCGTTGGAAAACGATATTGAATATCTAGGATAATTTTAGGACAATTTCAGAGCAAAAAGTTTCTTAATCGGACAAACGAATTAAAAAGCACATACGTTATCACGTTTTTCCTCAAAGTGTTCCAAAGCTCGAGCGTCCATTTCGTTGATAACGCAACGAGATCCGTCCGGAGTTGCAAGCCAAAGCTTAAAGTGAACCATTCTTATGCCTCCTACCCAAGAATCCATACAAACTGCAATATCGCTGCTAAATTCCTGCAAAGAACATTTGATAATACAAAAATAAAAAAAGAGGTAGACTAAAAAACTCAATAGCCAAACATTACATCTTTATTCAAGTAAACTTATTAATAGTTCAATGAAAATATTTGATAATGCAGTCTGTAAATAATCGATAATATCTTTCTAAATATTTTTTTTTTAATTATTCTTTTTATTTATTAGTTTAAAAACTTTAGTAAGTAATTTAGACAATTCTTTGAATTAATAAACAAATTGTGACTTCTATATTTTTCATCTCAGTGTTAATTTTTTGCCTGTTTCCAAAATATTATTTAAAAAATTATTTTTTTATATTTCAACAATTTATTTAATAAAAATTAATTTTTTGAATAATGTAATCCATTTTTTTAAAACAATTGTTGTCTCAGAGAAATTTTAAACTCTAATTTTAATAGATTAGTAGCCATTTCTTGCTCTATGGGCTTAAGAATCGTACAATCGTTCAACAATTATATTTTCTCTTAACATTACTTTGGTAGTTGGTACATTATTTGGTTTTTAGATTAGTAGATTAAATATTTTGTAATCCAAATTTTGAAAAAATATGAAATAATACAAATGTTTCAGGGTAATTTACCTCTAGGGGAACCAAATCCTCGCTCCTGATGTTAGTAAGAACCTGTTTGGTTCCCACAACTTGCACACACGCTGTAAGTTCGATATCCCTGCAATATCCTCTCTGAGTGTCTTTGCCCTTAATCATCCTTCTGACAACATCGCCAGGCATAAGTGTTCGATCCGCTAGATGAACCTGCGTATATAATCAATTTCTACAAGGACTGCACTAAAATCACAACAAATTTTGCAATTATCTCATCCCAAAATCATCTAATTTCCTGTTAATGTCAAAATTCAGCAAAAATTTGTTAATAATTTGTCTCATAAAAGATCAAATCCATATTAATCCCAAAATTCAAAACCCAAAATCTCACTAAAATCACAACAAATTCTGCAATTATCTCTTCTCAAAATCATCAAATTTGCTGGTAATATCATCAAAAATTTGTTAATAATTTGTTTCATAAAAGATTAAATCCATATTAATCCCGAAATTCAAAGCCCAAAATCTTACTAAAACCGCAACAAATTCTGCAATTATCTCTTCCCCAAATCATCAAATTATTTATTAATTGAGATTAATATATAGAAATACAAATTTGCTGCTAATGTGAAAATAAGTTAATAACTTGTCTTGTAAATTAGCAAATTCATATTAATCCCATAATTCAAATTCCTTTTGTTGCTCATGTTACAATTCAGTAAAAATTTGTTAATAATTTTCATGTAAATTATCAAATCTACATTAATTACAAAATTCAAATTTCTTTTGCTACTAATTTTTTAATTCAGTGAAAATTTGTTAGTAATTTGTCTCGTAAATTATCAAATCCATATTAATCCCAAAATTAAAATTCTTTTTGTTGCTCACGTTAAAATTCAGTGAAAATTTGTTAATAATTTGTCTAGTAAATTATTAAATCCACATTAATCCCATAATTCAAATCCCTTTTGGTGTTAATGTCAAAATTCAGTAAAAATTTGTTAACAATTTTCATGTAAATTATCAAATCTACATTAATTACAAAATTCAAATTTCTTTTGCTACTAATTTTTTAATTCAATGAAAATTTGTTAATAATTTGTTTCGTAAATTATCAAATTCATATTAATCCCAAAATTAAAATTCCTTTTGTTGCTCATGTTAAAATTCAGTGAAAATTTGTTAACAATTTTCATGTAAATTATCAAATCTACAATAATCACGAAAATCAAATTTCTTTTGCTACTAATTTTTAAATGCAATGAAAATTTATTAGTAGTTTTCTCGTAAAATATAAAATCCACATTAATCTCAAAAATTCAAATCACTTTTGCTTCTAATGTCAAAATTCCCACAAAATATAAAACAAAAATTTGCTTATAAATTATCAAATCCATATTACGAATTCCCTTTGAAACTAAAACCAAAATTAATTAAAAACACTTCAACAATATCTCTCGTAACCGATAAAATCCAAATCAATCGCAAAATTCAACTTCCTTTTGCAGCGATTATCAAAATTCCACAAAAATGCATTAATAATCTCTACAATAAATTCACAAAATCCCCAACAACAATCCAAAAATTCCCCGAACGTTCTTCACCCGAAAAGTCATCAAATCGTCGATATCCAAAAACCAAAAAATCCCTCAAACGCGCAAACAAAAAATGCACTAAAAAAAAGTCTCAAAATTAATCCCGAAAAACGAAAAAATAATCCAAAAATTGGAGTATCCTTATTACTTAGACTAACGTCAAAATTCGACGAAAACTCTGTAGTAAAATCGTTCTTATGTAAGAAAGAGGTGAGAAAAAAAACGTTGTTTATACGAGGACCGGTTATATTTGGCAAGTGGTTGAAATCGAGTTTTAGCGATAATCAAAATTGCTTATTAATTGAAAAGGGAAAAAAAATGTTACCTTTTTTGAGTTAACGAGTTCCTCGACGCCGGAAGGATGCCAGACCACGCGGATCTCTCCCTTCTTACGTTTCGAGGATAATTCCTCGCTGTCGGAGCTTTCATCGGACATTTCTTGGTCGTCATTTTCCATGACGATACCAAACTCAACGTTGCCTCGTTTGTCGACACGATAAACGACATCCTCGTAGAAATATTGAGACTCTGCCGCGGCGGAGACGACGTTCGTAGCCATCTTTTCACCTCGGTCTCACTCTCTCTCTCTCTCGCTCTCTATCTCTTTTTCTCTTTGCGTGATCGTAGTTGCGATTCTTGCGGTGTGTTCCTTTGCACAGTGATGTTTCACTGCCGCCGCTGTCGGCTGCTGTGATTGTGCTGCTTGCTGGTGCTGCTCTTGTCTTTCCTCGTGAGTGAAAGAGAGAAAGAGGGAAAGAGAGAGAGAGAGAGAGAGAAAAGCCCTGACAGAATTTTACCGCGCAAGACGCGATGCGCAGGAACGACCCGAATCGCCAGATTTTATCGCACGATAGGAAAGAGTAATAAGTATATAAAGGAAAGGACGATTATGCGATTAGGTTTGGTAGAATTAATCACGACCACTAGCAGCCGAAAATGGATCGGATTGGATTGGATCGGAGATCGATTTTATTTGGGAGTTTTATATTTGTTGAGGGATTATTAGGACGATTATTGTTACGTCAGGATCAACGAATTTGGCGGCGGGGTTTGAAGAATTTTTCTTTGGGAGGATTAAAACAGCGGGTTTTTTTATTGGATTTCTAATCACAGTTAGAATGAAATGAAGGTCGGGTGAAGGTCATGCGAATTTGAATTATTTTGAGAGGGGGGGGTAATGAATCGACAGATTTTATCGCACGATAGGAAAGAGTAATGAGTATATAAAGGAAAGGACGATTATGCGATTAGGTTTGATAGAATTAATCACGACTACTAGCAGCCAAAAATGGATCGGATTGGATTGGATCGGGGATCGATTTTATTTGGGAGTTTTATATTTGTTGAGGGATTATTAGGACGATTATTGTTACGTCAGGATCAACGAATTTGGCGGCGGGGTTTGAAGAATTTTTCTTCGGGACGATTAAAACAGCGGGTTTTTTTATTGGATTTCTAATCACAATTAGAAAGAAATGAAGGACGGGTGAAGGTCATGCGAATTTGAATTATTTTGAGGGTCGGGGAGGGGGGGGGGGGGGGTAATGAATCGACAGATTTTGTCGCACGATAGGAAAGAGTAATGAGTATATAAAGGAAAGGACGATTATGCGATTAGGTCTGGTGGAATTAATCACGACTACAAGCAGAAAAAAACGGATTGGATCGGGGATCGATTTTATTTTGGAGTTTTATATTTGTTGAGGGATTATTAGGACGATTATTGTTACGTCAGGATCAACGAATTTGGCGGCGGGGTTTGAAGAATTTTTCTTTGGGAGGATTAGAATAGCGGGATTTTTTATTGGATTTCCAATCACAATTAGAATGAAATGAAGGACGGGTGAAGGTCATGCGAATTTGAATTATTTTGAGAGGAGGGGTAATGAATCGACAGATTTTATCGCACGATAGGAAAGAGTAATGAGTATATAAAGGAAAGGACGATTATGCGATTAGGTCTGGTAGAATTAATCACGACTACTAGCAGCAAAAAACGGATCGGATTGGATCGGGGATCGATCTTATTTTATATGGTTGTTATGGTTGAAGGATCAGGACGATTATTGTTACGTCAGGATCAACGAACTTGGCGGCGGGGCTTAAAGAATTTTTCTTCAGGAGGATTAAAACAGCGGGTTTTTAGTTATTACATTATCACGTACTTGGAAATTTCGGGCTTTTTTTTTTTTGCTAAATATGAGAGGGTTAGAGGGTTTTAGGGTTAAGAGGCTCGCGGGGTAACTGCGATTGGAAAAAAATGGAGGACGGAAGAAGGTTATGCGAATTAGAATTATTTAGACCACTATCAACAAAAAACACACTGATTGGATCGGAGATCGATATTATTTGAGAGTTTTATATTGGTTGAAGGATCAGGACGATTATTGTACTGTCAGGATCAACGAACTTGGCGGCGGGTTTTGAAGAATTTTTCTTCAGGAGGATTAAAACAGCGGGTTTTTAGTTATTACATTATCACGTACTTGGAAATTTCAGGCTTTTTTTTTTGCTAAATATGATAGGGTTAGAGGGTTTTAGGGTTAAGAGGCTCGCGGGTTAACTGCGATTGGAAAGAAATGAAGGATGGAAGAAGGTTATGCGAATTAGAAATATTTTGACTACTACCAACAAAAAACACAGGGATTGGATCGGGGATCGATATTATTTGGGAGTTTTATATTGGTTGAAGCATCAGGACGATTATTGTACTGTCAGGATCAACGAACTTGGCGGCGTGATTTGAAGAATTTTTCTTCAGGAGGATTAAATCAGCGGTTTTTTAAAAAAGGGTTTTATTTTTTTACATTATCACGTACTTGGAAATTTCGGGTTTTTTTTTATTTGCTAAATATGAAAGGGTTATGGTTAAGAGGCTCGCGTGAAACTGCGATTGGAAAGAAATGAAGGACGGGAGAAGGTTATGCGAATTAGAATTATTTTTGGGGGGGGGGGGGCGTTTTTGTCATTCTTTATGTTAGTTCGTGGTTATTGATGATGGCGCTATCTGTTTTGTTTTATTTTTTTTATATGTACAGTAGAGCGTCGATTATCCGAACGAATTGGGACCGACTATCGTTGGGATAATCGAAAATTCGGATGACCGAACATCAATATTTTGTGAAGGGGGAGGGAGAAACTGAAACGCTTAAAATATTAGAATATATAAGTATAATATAATACATGTATATATATAATATGTATGTATTTATCGAAAATTAATATTTTAAAAATATCATTGTTAGTATATATTATATATTCTGAAAAAACGCCGCACTCTATATAATACGCTATTTTCTTGGGAAAAAATCGAGGATTTTTCTCTGTTTCACAGCAGAAATTCTTTTTCGCGCTGCCAAATCATGCAATCGTTTGAGGAGGAGTTGTTGACGTTGTCGTTCGGAAAACCGAAAATTCGGGTAAATCGAATCGCTGTTCGGATGATTGACGATTCGGATAATTGAAGTTCGGATAATCGACGCTCTACTGTATATTTTATCACTTATATATCACCCTATTTACGTTAAGGTTATTTTCTGTACTCTTCTATGTCTGCCTTTTGTTCATAAATTCTTTTTTTGTGCTCAGCTCCTTAGGGGATTTAACATCGCAGGACCTTAATAAAAATCTATATCTATATCTATCTACATTTTTGTAATTGGGTTAAGTTGCCTTGTATCTTTTTGCCTTTTGTATGCTCATGTCCTTAGGGGATTATTCCAGAGGGCCCAATAAATCTCATCTATCGATTTATCTATCTACTCGGTCGGTAAGGAAAACTGTAATCTGAATTTTTCACATGCAGTATCAATAAATGTTGGGATTTAATGAATTTTTTGTAGGAAAATTACAACACTGGCTTTCCATCAGCAAAGTTTTTCTCGTGGCCTTTTAGCTCGAAATATGTGAGGACCAATTTGATGCGATACTACCTGTCGGTAAAGAAACTGTAAACTTAAATTTTTTCGCCACAGTTCCGTCGATTTGATGCCAAGAAAATTTTCCATGAAGAGCGATTTTTCATTTATCAGATAAATAATTCAAGCCGATACAATTAAAGAGTAATTTGATTAGAAAAATATATATATATATTTAATATAATTTATATTATATATTGATTATATTAACTATATATAATTTATATATACTAATATAATTTATAAAATATATATATATATTTTTTAAAAATAAATTTGATTAATACATAAGTTAATAAAAAATTTAAAGAAAATTATTTTCGAATAAATTCGAATAAAAAAAAATATGTATATATATATATATATATATATATATATATATATATATATATATATATATATATATATATATATATATATATATATATAATAAAATTATATATATATATATATATATATATATATATATATATATATATATATATAATTTTCGAATAAAATTACTTGAATTATTTGTCGGTTAAATGAAAATTCGCTCATCCGGGAAAATTTTCTTATATATATATATATATAGTCGTTCGCTTCAGGGACAAAAATAACTCATTGTTTAATAAGTTCATGTTTTCTTCCACAACTTTGTAAATTTTCTTTTATTTCCGATTTTCATAAAAGCACAAAATATATGAGTATCATAGATTTAATTATCTTTTCGTTTTGATATCTGAAATGTTTTTTAGGCCCTTGGCAAGTATACATTTAGTTCTTTGGTTCCATCTATGAGATATGATTTGGTTTTTTCATCAAACGGCAAAGTGAGTCCTTTGAAATCCTTGTCCTAAGCTTTGTAGAATCGTCTGCACTTCACTTTCTTTTTCGTGGTGGAAAACGTAAGCTTCGAACTTCGTAGCCACATTGCAATTGGTATCGCTGTAAATTAATGAGAAAAAAATCGTTAATTCACTATAAACATCGTTTATATTATAAAAAATTCCAGTTTAAGTCTTTGCATCGAACTCATAAATAATAAATAAATAAAAATACTTATTTTTTTATCGTGTTGCAGTGAATTTCAATTTTTTTAAAATTCAACAATTTTCGAATTGAAACAAAATCTCTTAAAATTGTATTTTTTCTTTTTTTTTCTTCCTCATAGAAAAAGTTTTGTTTTCATGAAAAAAATATTGTAATTTTTAACAAAATGTATGCAGGAATTAAAATTTTATAGGTTCTTGAATTCTTTTTTAAATTTCGTTGTCGGTTCAAATTTTAAAAAATTAACGATATTTTACTGAATAGTTGTTGATAAATGGCAATTCATAATTTTGAATTTTTGCTCTTTTCTTTTTTTTAACTTACCCAGCGATAAATGCAAAATAATCTGGAATATTGGCAGTTCTACCACAAGATGAAATTTCCATGTAGCTTTGCTGTAAAATTACGCTCTGATTTGACTCCTGAGTTACGCGAATACCAATTTCGAGGCTCTCGAATCTCACGGGAACTTTTTTCTTCTCGTCGGAATTGAGAATTCGCCATATAGCGCGTTCGATTTGCTTGACATCGCCTTCGCTGCCAGTAGAAACGGAACCGCAGTATTTAACTGCGAATCCCGAATTCAATAGTTTCTCGGATTTATCTTCAATATATTTGTCGGTTGGTTTCGCCGGGGACGTTGAATTTGGTGATTTCGGTAATTTTATACGCTCGAGACCGGAAGTTTTCAATAGCCTCACTATTGGTCCGTAATAATCGTAGGAATTTTTGTACCGAGCCTGAAAAAAATATGTTGGTTTATTTACACATTTCACCAAATTTGCCAAATTTAATTTTCACCAAATGTGCCAAATTTAATTTTCACCAAATTTTCCAAATTTAATTTTTACCAAATATTCCAAATTTAATTTTTACCAAATTTTCCAAATTCATTTTTCACCAAATTTTCCATATTTAATTTTCACCAAATTTTTCAAATTCAATTTACAGCAAATTTTTCATATTTAATTTTCACCAAATTTTCCAAATTTAATTTTCACCAAATTTACCAAATTCAATTTTCACCAAATTTTCCAAATTTAATTTTCACCAATTTTTCCAAATTTAATTTTCACCAAATTTTCCAAATTCAATTTTCACCAAATTTTCCATATTTAATTTTCACCAAATTTAATTTTCACCAATTTTTCCAAATTTAATTTTCACCAAATTTTCCAAATTCAATTTTCACCAAATTTTCCATATTTAATTTTCACCAAATTTAATTTTCATCAAATTTTCCAAATTTAATTTTCACCAAATTGTCCAAATTTAATTTTCACCAAACTTTCCAAATTTAATTTTCACCAAATTTTCCAAATTCAATTTTCACCAAATTTTTCAAATTTAATTTTCGAGCGTGAAAAAAATATGTTGGTTTATTTACACATGTTCAGAAAATTTTTCGCTATTTTCAAGCAAGTTTTAAAAAATTTTTCTCTGATTTATTAATTATTGAATATTTGGTAAAAATAAAGGAAATTAATTTCGTAAAATAATAATTTATGTAAGTTTGTTGATATATTCGTTTTTTATTAATTTTTGCATGAAATTGATTACGAATAAAAATATTTTGTAAGCCTAAAAGAAACTTAAAGTTAACTGTTAAAAAATGTGCAAAATATTTGTTATTAAATATTTAATAATAAATGAGGGATGGTATAAATTGACGAAAATTTCGTACTTGAATTACTGAATGGAGATTATTTTTCTGTGGAATACAAGAATAGAAACTCACTTTTATGATATGTAAAGATACAGGAAAACCCGTTGATTTTTTCAATATTTTACGCAACTTTCCTCTCGTATTCGCCGTTATGACGTTTCCATTTATTTCGTCAAGAACGTCGCCGACTTCAATCTTATCCTGTAAAAGCCAAATTAATTCTTACTTGTCGTCATAAAAAATTTTAAGACTCAGAATTAAGCAACACGAATAAAAATATTTATACATTTATACATTTACGAAATGAATTGTAAGTCCTTATCATTTAATTGGAACCGAATTTTTTGTCTCATTTATTGAGTAAAATTCTTGAAACTTTGATTAAACGTATAGTTTAATTTGATAATTATTATAGAATTTGTTGATGAATATTTTATCTAAATTAATATAATTTGAATAATCTAATCGTCGTTTCGTTCGTTTAGTTTTTCGGTAAAATTTGTTGTAGAATTTTTACAATTGACGTCATTTTGATTTTTTTTCGAAAATTCTTTATTAATTTTCGACTAATAATTCGACTAATAATCATAGATTGTAATTACGTCTTCAGCAGCTACAGAATTTTCCTCGAGATTAACGATCAACGCTTTTCCGGCAGTAAAGCTGAAAGCAACGTCACAATTATTTTTCAATAATATATAAATAATTTGTTTTTGTAAATACTTACCAGACGGATATACCTAAAGTTTTGCAAGGTACAAGTTCAATAAATGTATATTCCGGTAATTGCCAGGTTTCGTCCAAAAAACTGGCGTTTCTCAGATCGAGCTTGAAATTCATTTTGCTGATTTGCAGCAAAACTGAGAGAAATATTTCGCCGAGAATTTCATCGCCTATTATACTGTCGGTTTCGTAATACTCCAAAGCATATCCTGGTGTTCTCACCTAAAATTCGTTAAACTGGTTTATTAGTATTAAAAATATATATATAATTTTTGTTTAGTTTATTTAAAAAAAATGTATAACACAATTTGACAGAAATTTTACCAGCGTTTGTACTGCAACGTGAATACATTTTCGCACCAGTGCGACGCGTATTAAAAGCCTAAGCTTTCCTACTGTGGAGTGAACTTTTTCGTTGTCTCGAACGAGCTCCACTGCCGAGGAAAAAGTGAATAGCGATCTATAAGAAAATTTATAATAATTAGATTTATAGCAATTTTTTTAATAGTTAGATCTATAGAAAAAATTTTGATTGTTAGATATATAGGAAAATTTGTAATAATTAGATTTACAGAATTTTTTTTAATAGTTAGATGTACAGAAAATTTTTTGATAGATTTACAGGAAAATTTTTGATAGTTAGATTTACAGGAAAATTTTTAATAGTTAGATCTACAGGAAAACTTTTAATATTAGATCTACAGGAAAATTTTTAATAGTTAGATTTACAGGAAAATTTTTGATAGTTAGATTTACAGGAAAATTTTTAATAGTTAGATCTACAGGCGAATTTTTAATAGTTAGATCTACAGGAAAATTTTTAATAGTTAGATCTACAGGAACATTTTTAATAGTTAGATCTACAGGAAAATTTTTAATAGTTAGATCTACAGGAAAATTTTTAATAGTTAGATCTACAGGAAATTTTTGATAGTTAGATTTACAGGAAAATTTTTAATATTAGATCTACAGGAAAATTTTTAATAGTTAGATTTACAGGAAAATTTTTGATAGTTAGATTTGCAGGAAAATTTTTAATAGTTAGATCTACAGGAAAATTTTTGATAGTTAGATTTACAGGAAAATTTTTAATAGTTCGATCTACAGGAAAATTTTTAATAGTTAGATCTACAGGAACATTTTTAATAATTAGATCTACAGGAACATTTTTAATAATTAGATCTACAGGAAAATTTTTAATAATTAGATCTATAGGAAAATGTTTAATAGTTAGATCTACAGGAAAATTTTTGATACTTAGATTTACAGAAAAATTTTTAATAGTTAGATCTACAGGAAAATTTTTGATAGTTAAATTTACAGGAGAATTTTTAATAGTTAGATCTACAGGAAAATTTTTAATAGTTAGATCTACAGGAAAATTTTTAATAGTTAGATCTACACGAAAATTTTTGATAATTAGATTTACAGGAAAATTTTTAATAGTTCGATCTACAGGAAAATTTTTAATAGTTAGATCTACAGGAACATTTTTAATAATTAGATCTACAGGAACATTTTTAATAATTAGATCTACAGGAAAATTTTTGATACTTAGATTTACAGGAAAATTTTTAATATTTAGATCTACAGGAGAATTTTTAATAGTTAGATCTACAGGAAAATTTTTAATAGTTAGATCTACAGGAACATTTTTAATAACTAGATCTACAGGAAAATTTTTGATAGTTAGATTTACAGGAAATTTTTGATAGTTAGATCTACAGGAAATTTTTGATAGTTAGATTTACAGGAAAATTTTTAATAGTTAGATTTACAGAAAAATTTTTGATAGTTGGATCTACAGGAAAATTTTTAATAGTTAGATTTACAGGAAAATTTTTTATATTTAGATTTACAGGAGAATTTTTAATAGTTAGATCTACAGGAAAATTTTTAATAGTTAGATCTACAGGAAAATTTTTAATATTAGATCTACAGGAAAATTTTTAATAGTTAGATTTACAGGAAAATTTTTGATAGATTTACAGGAAAAATTTTAATAGTTAGATCTACAGGAAAATTTTTAATAGTTGGATCTACAGGAAAACTTTTAATAGTTAGATCTACAGAAAAATTTTTGATAGTTGGAAATTTGTAATAGTTAGATTTGCAGGAAAATTTTTTGATAGTTAGATCTACAGGAAATTTGTTAATATTATGTTTTGGGTTTTTTTTTTTTTTTTTATATAAAATATTTTACTGCTCGTGTCTTTCTCCAAATTCGTCGATCCAGTACCAAGCTTCCGGCATCTTCGGGAAACCGATAACGTTCAAACGCATCGATACGCCTTTTTGGAAACATTTTTCTAGAGACGTGCAGAACGAAATCAAATCGGGATTTTTATCATTAATTTCGGTGCCACATTCAGTTAATTTCCGAGTCCAACCTGCAATAACAAAAATTGTTGTACAATCATTAAAATTCCCTCAGTATTCCAGACTGTACAGAATAATATTACAAAATTTAATGACGTTGACGTTCCTGAAAGAGAAAAAATTTGTTTGAATTATAAAATATTGAACATAAATCGACGCTCTTTTTCCCGCCTTTTTTCTCTACATTTTATGTTATGAAAATACGGCCACGAAAATTTCTCGTAGTCACAATTTTTTGTGTTGATAAGTTTTCCAAATTTAATTTTCACCATATTTTTCAAATTTAATTTACACCAAATTTTCCAAATTTAATTTTTACCATATTTTCCAAATTTAATTTTCACCAAATTTACCAAATTTAATTTTCACCAAATTTTCCAAATTTAATTTTCACCAAATTTTCCAAATTTAATTTTCACCGAATTTCCCAAATTTAATTTTCACCGAATTTCCCAAATTTAATTTTCACCGAATTTTCCAAATTTAATTTTCACCGAATTTTCCAAATTTAATTTTCACCAAATTTTTCAAATTTCATTTTGATCAAATTTTTCAAATTTCATTTTGTTCGAATTTTCCAAATTTAATTTTCACCAAATTTTTCAAATTTCATTTTTATTGAATTTTCCAAATTTCATTTTCACCAAATTTTCCAAATTTACTTTTCACCCAAATTTTCCAAATTTACTTTTCACCCAAATTTTCCAAATTTGATTTTCACCAAATTGTCCAAATTTGATTTTCACCAAATTTTCCAAATTTAATTTTTACCAAATTTTCCAAATTTAATTTTCACCGAATTTTCCAAACTTAATTTTCACCAAATTTTCCAAATTTAATTTTCGATAAAATATACAAAATCCACAATTTAAATGTGAATATTGACCATTTAAAAAAAGGTACACATTATCTACATAGTTGTCATATTACCGACAACAATATCTTTGGTAAAATTACCTCAACAATTTTCCATTAATTCATCGTGTCTTGGTGAAATTTCAAATCACTCCGAAACGTTTTTTGTTTTTTTTTTTTTCACGGTAAAATGACCGGTCACTAATGTGACCGGTCATTTTACCGTATTTAGCGCTGACATTTCAAGCTTCGAGTATCGAGACACATGGCGTTTTATGCAGCGCTTCATAAAAATCAATAAACATGCTTCACCAGTGCAATCGAGTGCAAATTTCTTACGTCGCAGAATAAAGAAAAAAAACAACCCGTCGTTAATCTATCGATCGCCTCATCAACGATTTTAATTCAATCTTCAAAAGACTCGATTACAAACGTCGAAAAAAAAAAAACATAATTTAACTCGATGAACAAAACCACCGGAAGTGATTCCAACCTCCAAGAGAAACGTCAGCTTGACACGATGAAGAATTAATCTATCGTGTTGTAAATCCTTTTAAGTACCTTTGAGTTCTTTGACGAGTGGATTCGTCACAGACATTGCATTTCTCTGCCCAAGTTTTTATTCCGAGTTTCTTATCAGTAGTAATCGCGTTTCCTTTCCGTGATTAACTATGTTTGTCAATAGCTATCAATTTTTCGTCGCGTTACAATAACAACTGTGGCTCATTTTTATACGACGAAGAAATTAATGGAAAAAGAAAGTAGCGACGAGACACTCGCCGGGTTTGCTAGAAACTGACTACGGAGACCTAGTAAAACCTTTGGTGGCCACGTATCCGTTTGTCGCGATATATCACGCATAGATATAGAGTTCTGTAGCTGGAATACACAGCCATATATACAAGTGTCGGACATTTGTGCATTTTAAGTTGCGAATAGCGAACCGGAAATGGCACCTACAAAATGTAGGGGAAAAAATGTATGTAAACCGCGTGATAAAAATAAAAACGTGTGTATTATATAAATAAACTAGTACTTTGAAGATGAAGAGTGAATTCATGAGATATAGTTTATAGTACAATTTGTTTTGCAATTATGATTTCATAATAATAATATGTAGTGATTATAAAATAGAGTGTATTTGAATAGCTGAAAAAAATATTAATTTTCGTTTTAATATTGCAAGAAATAGTGGAAAAAATGGAAGAAATAAGTAATGTATTACTTTTTTTTCCATTTTTTCAAAAGGATTACCGTGAATTTTTATTGAAAAATAATAATTTTTGCAGCCATTCCAAAGTTTTAATCATCGTATTACAATCGCTACATGTTATTATTATAAAATCTATAATTATGAGCTGATCGTATCATCATCATTATTTCTATAAGTTTTAGGCATTTACAACTGTGAAGTTAACGAACGGAAGAAATGAGTTTATTTATAAAATCGAAGTATCGTTACGATAATTTGTTTATCGGAACCGAAAAGTGTGATTATTATAAATAAAATCGTACTTTAATGTAAGGTTATGTTGTAACCTTTGTTTCTATTTATATCCTAGGTTCAAAACGCCAGAATACGACAGAAACGCAAAATAAACAACGAATACTATACATTAATTTACATTGCATTTTGGAAACATTAATAATATGAAATAAAAAGTACATGAACGTAAACATTGTTTTGAAAAAATTTCATATTTATTTTATTATGTCCTTAAATAATTTTAAAAAAATTACATATCTTTGATAGAACCAATGGAAATATAAGAAATAAGTACACAGTGAAAAAAAGGTCCATTTCAACCCTTTTAAATATTTCATTGATTTCGATAATCATTTATCTATAACGTTCCTATAAATTCGTGGACATGCGACGAGGGATGGATGGAAACACATGATGTAACGAGAATCCATCGCGCCTCGTCCAGTTCGCGCTCTCTCTCTATAATAATAATAAAAAAATGTTTTGTGCGATGACCTTCGACGCCAGAGGAGAAGACGTTTAAATTCAATCCTTTCAAATATGTCATTGATTTCGATAATCATTTATCTGTATCATTGCTATAAAAAACTTTTTAAAAAACGTTTAAATTCCATCCTTTCAAATATGTAATTGATTTCGATAATCATTTATCTGTATCATTGCTATAAATTTACGGAAATAGTACGAGGGATGGAAACATCGGATATAACGACAATCTCTCTCTCTCTCTATAATAATAAAAAAAAGTTTTGTCCAAAAACCCGGAGTCGAAATAAAACTAAAAAAAAACGTCCAAATTCAACCCTTTCAAATACGTCATTGATTTCGATAATCATTGCCATATAAATCCGCGGAAATGCGACGAAAAATCGGATATAACAAGAATTCTCTCCCTCTCTCTCTCTATAAAAATTTTAAAAAATTGTCCAATAAACCGCAGTCGAAATAAAACTTTTAAAAAAAGTTCAAATTCAACCCTTTCAAATATGTCATTGATTTCGATAATCATTGCCATATAAATCCGCGGAAATGCGATGACAAATCGGATATAACAAGAATTCTCTCCCTCTCTCTCTTTATAAAATTTTTAAAAAATTGTCCAATAAACCGCAGTCGAAATAAAACTTTTAAAAAAAGTTCAAATTCAACCCTTTCAAATACGTCATTGATTTCGATAATCATTGCCATATAAATCCGCGGAAATGCGACGAAAAATCGGATATAACAAGAATTCTCTCCCTCTCTCTCTTTATAAAAATTTAAAAAAATTGTCCAATAAACCGCAGTCGAAATAAAACTTTTAAAAAAAGTTCAAATTCAACCCTTTCAAAGACGTCATTGATTTCGATAATCATTGCCATATAAATCCGCGGACATGCGACGAAAAATCGGATATAACAAGAATTCTCTCCCTCTCTTTATAAAAATTTTAAAAAATTGTCCAATAAACCGCAGTCGAAATAAAACTTTTAAAAAAAGTTCAAATTCAACCCTTTCAAATACGTCATTGATTTCGATAATCATTGCCATATAAATCCGCGGAAATGCGATGAAAAATCAGATATAACAAGAATTCTCTCCCTCTCTCTCTTTATAAAAATTTTAAAAAATTGTCCAATAAACCGCAGACGAAATAAAATTTTTAAAAAAAGTTCAAATTCAACCCTTTCAAATACGTCATTGATTTCGATAATCATTGCCATATAAATCCGCGGAAATGTGACGAAAAATCGGATATAACGAAAATCCTCTTGCGTCTCGTCCCATTTTCTCTCTCTCTCTCTCTCTACAAAAGTTTTAAAAAATTGTCCAATAACCCACAGTCGAAATAAAACTACAAAAAAAACGTCCAAATTCAACCCTTTCAAATACATCATTGATTTCGATAATCATTGCCATATAAATCCGCGGGAATGCGACGAAAAATCGGATATAACAAGAATCCTCTCGCGCCTCGTCCGATTCTCTATCTCTCTCTCTTTCTATAAAAATTTTAAAAAATTATCCAATAACCCGCCGAAAAAGTGAAACTAAAAAAAGTCTAAATTCAACCCTTTCCAATACGTTATTGATTTCGATAATCATTGCCATATAAATCCGCGGAAATGCGACGAAAAATCGGATATAACAAGAATCCTCTCGCGCCTCATTCCATTCTCTCTCTCTCTCTCTATAAAAATTTTAAAAAATTGCGACTACAAAAATTTTAAAAAATTGTCCACTAACTCGCAGCCGAAATAAAACTAAAAAAAAACGTCCAAATTCAACCCTTTCAAATACGTCATTGATTTCGATAATCATTGCCATATAAATCCGCGGAAATGTGACGAAAAATCGGATATAACAAGAATCCTCTCGCGCCTCATTCTATTCTCTCTCTCTCTCTCTCTATAAAAATTTAAAAAAATTGCGACTCTACTGCTAAAACTACAAGAAAAAAGTCCAAATTCAACCCTTTCAAATACGTCATTGATTTCGATAATCATTGCCATATAAATCCGCGGAAATGTGACGAAAAATCGGATATAACCAGAATCCTCTCGCGTCTCGTCCCCTTCTCGCCCTCTCCCTCTCTCTATAATAATAAAAAAAAGTTTTGTCTGATGACCCGCGGCAAGAGAGTGGGGTGAGGCGATCGCGGTACGCAGCAGCAAGCGCGAGAGAACCTCCGGTTGTCGGTCGGGGGTTCAGAGGGGGAGGGAGAGAAATTCGAAGTTAAAATTGCCCCCACCCCAAAGCGAGCGATGGGATTCGGGCATTTTCGCCGTTCGGCGTACAGGCACCCGTTGGAAGGGGGGGCGGTAGCAGCAGCAGCAGCAGCAGCAGCGGTGGTGGGTATGGGGATGGGTCGCGAGGCTCAGGAGCGGAGAAAAAATAGTTAAGAGGTTGGCACAGTAGAGGGCGGACGGTGGGGTGGGGGAGAGAGAGCTCGGACTGTGAGAGACAGGTGTCAACGGCACGCCGGGGCCTATACGTACCCTTCTCACGCGTTATCAAATTTTTAACACAAAAAAAAACCACAACAATAACAACAACAACAAATCTATCCCTCAGTGTTAGCAAAAAAAAAAAAAAAAAAAAAACGAAACAAAAAACGAACGAGTCGCGCGTCTATAACGTTCAACGGTTATAAATAAGGGATATATTATATATATATACTGTTGTCCGTGAAATATACACGGAGATACGAGAAACGGTGGCTGCGGCACTACTGCACACGAGGACAGCAGAGGAGCCACCGGAAGTGGATAGAATCACGCATAAATGGTAAGCACTGCCGAACGACGTTGCACGCTGCCAGTTACGCCACGAGACTAGCGAAGGGATAGGGACACGAGGTGAGAGGAAGGGACCAAAGAGAGAGAGAGAGAAAGAGCGAAGGATCGCGAATGACGCGTGTGGGGAAGGGAGAGAGAGAGTATTTCAGTTGTTGGTATGTGTGTGTGTGTGTGTGTTTGTGTGTGTGTATGTGTAATGTTTAACTATATGTATAGAGGACTGGTACGCTTGGCTCTCTGCGGCGCCGAGCGTCGTCGCGTTCGATCCGGTTAGCAGCGTCGCCGGTGTATACACCGCCGACCGCCATTTTACCCTGGCGAATCTCGTGCGAATTCGGCGCACGGTATCGACTGGCCCTGGCGGCGTCGCCTGGCGGGAGGGTGGGGGACCCTCTGTTCGCTTCTTCTCCTTCTCCTCCTTCTCCCTTTCCCTTTCCCCTTTCTCCCCTCGCGCAACGTCGCTAATTCTCATCCCATGCTTACCACCAGCGCGGCTCAATTTTTTTCCGAGAATATACGCGATATCTATCAACGGTTACGAACTAAATTATATTTTTACGCGAATGCGTGGAAAGAGCATTATGGTTTTTATGGATGGTGGATAAAATTTGATTCGTGGTCAATGAAATCGTTTTATGATTGCGAATTTAAAAAAATCGACTTTTTTCCGAGAATAATATACTTATTTATATTTATTCGCGAATGGGTGAAAAAAAAAAATGTTCTACTGATGGAAAAAAAGATTCTACTCGTGCTTACTGAAATTATCATTTTATGATTGGGAACAAAGAAATAAACTTTTTTCCGAAAACTTACGCAATATCTAGCAGCGGTTACGAAAAAAATTGTATTTTTACGCGAATGCGTGGAAAGAGTATTATGGTTTTTATGGATGGCGGATAAAATTTGATTCGTGGTCAATGAAATCATTTTATGATTGCGAATTTTTAAAATCGAATTTTTTCCAAGAATAATATACTTATTTATATTTATTCGCGAATGGGTGAAAAAAAAATTCTACTGGTGGAAAAAAAGATTCTACTCGTGTTTACTGAAATTATCATTTTATGATTGGGAACAAAGAAATAAACTTTTTTCCGAAAACTTACGCAATATCTAGCAGCGGTTACGAAAAAAATTGTATTTTTACGCGAATGCGTGGAAAGAGAATTATGGTTTTTATGGATGGCGGATAAAATTTGATTCGTGGTCAATGAAATCATTTTATGATTGCGAATTTTTAAAAATCGAGTTTTTTCCGAGAATAATATACTTATTTATATTTATTCGCGAATGGGTGAAAAAAAAAATTTCTACTGATGGAAAAAAAGATTCTACTCGTGTTTACTGAAATTATCATTTTATGATTGCGAATTTTTAAAAATCGACTTTTTTCCGAGAATAATATACTTATTTATATTTATTCGCGAATGGATGAGAAAAAAAAATTTCTACTGCTGGAAAAAAAGATTCTACTCGTGTTTACTGAAATTATCATTTTATGATTGGGAACAAAGAAATAAACTTTTTCCCGAAAACTTACGCAATATCTAGCAGCGGTTACGAACAAAATTGTATTTTTACGCGAATGCGTGGAAAGAGAATTATGGTTTTTATGGATGGCGGATAAAATTTGATTCGTGGTCAATGAAATCATTTTATGATTGCGAATTTTTAAAAATCGAATTTTTTCCGAGAATAATATACTTATTTATATTTATTCGCGAATGGGTGAAAAAAAAAATTTCTACTGATGGAAAAAAAGATTCGACTCGTGTTTACTGAAATTATCATTTTATGATTGCGAATAAAAAAAAATCGACTTTTTCCCGAGAATAATATACTTATTTATATTTATTCGCGAATGGGTGAAAAAAAAAATTTCTACTGATGGAAAAAAAGATTCTACTCGTGTTCACTGAAATTATCATTTTATGATTGGGAACAAAAAATATACTTTTTTCCGAGAATATACGCAATATCTAGCAGCGGTTACGAACAAAATTATATTTCGCCGCGAATGCGTGAAAAAAGATTATGATTTTTATGGATGGCGAAAAAAATTCTACTCGTGGTCAATTAAATTATAGTTTTATGATTGCGAATAAAAACATCGACTTTTTTCCGAGAATATACGCAATATCTATCAGCGGTTACGACCAAAATTATATTTTGTCGCAAATGCGTGGAAAAAGATAATGATTTTTATGGATGTCGAAAAAAATTCTACTCTTAGTCAATGAAATCGGCATTTTATGATTGCGAATTTAAAAAAATGGACGTTTTTCCGAAAATATACGCAATATATATCAGCTATTGCATCAAAAACTATATCTATTCGTTAATGGGTTACAAAAATCACTGTTTATGGACTTAAAAAAAAAATTCTCCTAATAATTACTTGATGAATTTATGAAAATTAGTTAATATTTGCAATTTTTTTTTTCCATAATATATAATTTTTTGATTTTTATAATTTTGCTTAAAATACAATTAATGAGCACGCGATATTGACAATACGTACTACAAATATTTTTAGTTTATTTCATAACCCTCTTGTAATCATAGGTAGTCCAATTATGGCTTAAGCTTTTTACACGTTGTTTTATTTTTTATTTTTATTTTTATTTTTTTTTTTAGTATTTTCACTAATTTTTGTAAAGCTTATATCGCCTAAGCAATTGTTGTTCGGAAATAAAGACGATTCATTTTTAAAATTAGAAATTACTTTTTTGTATAATTAATGTAAAAGGGTTTAGTAACTTTTATGTAAATTGGCGTAAAAGATAAAATTGACGTCAATCAGCGATTCTGTATCGCTATATCGTATGTTTACTATCTGACGCTAGGCTGCCGTACCGTTGTTATCGATTGATTTTACCAATGTTTTGTCGCTATTGTCTCTCCACCTCTTCGCTGCACCCTTACCGCGCAGCTACTCTTTAATATTAATTTTCGTTGTCATATAAATTTTGATGAAGATTCAAATTGCTTTTTACAATTAATTTGCTATGTTCATAAATGACGTTCAGAATTGGAATAGGATGTCCAATCCCAAATATAAATTAAAAGAGACGCAACGATGGAACGCCCAATAGTGGGGGTAGTTGCGACGGTGCGCAACGAATTTTTTTGATAGATTGAAGCGCCCCCTACTTGATTTTTCTTTAACTCGCAATATCTCGAAAACTAACGGGTTAAAAATTCTCAAATTTTTTTAGGCACTTTGTGTTGAGCTCCTTCATAAATCTCTCGTTATTAATTATATCAATATCATTATAATTTCATTATATTAATAGATTTATAGTTTTATTATAACAATCGTTTGAAGCGCCCCCTGCTTGATTTTTCTTTAACTCGCAATATCTCGAAAACTAATGGGTGAAAAATTCTCAAATTTTTTTTATCTCTTTGTGTTAAGCTCCTTTACAAATCTCTCGTTATTAATTATATCAATAGATTTATAGTTTTATTATAACAATCGTTTGAAGCGCCCCCTACTTGATTTTTCTTTAACTCGCAATATCTCGAAAACTAACGGGTTAAAAATTCTCTAATTTTTTTAGGCACTTTGTGTTAAGGTTCTTCATAAATCTCTCGTTACTAATTATATCAATGTAATTATAATTTCATTATATTAATAGATTTATAGTTTTATTATAACAATCGATTGAAGCGCCCCCTACTTGATTTTTTTTTAAGTCGCAATATCTCGAAAACTAACGGGTTAAAAATTCTCAAATTTTTTTAGGCACTTTGTGTTAAGGTCCTTCATAAATCTCTCGTTATTATTTATATCAATATAATTATAGTTTCATTATATTAATAGATTTATAATAACAATCGTTTGAAGCGCCCCCTGCTTGATTTTTCTTTAACTCGCAATATCTCGAAAACTAACGGGTTAAAAATTCTCCAATTTTTTAGGCACTTTGTGTTAAGGTCCTTCATAAATCTCTCGTTATTAATTATATCAATATAATTATAATTTCATTATATTAATAGATTTATAGTTTTATTATAACAATCGATTGAAGCGCCCTCTACTTGATTTTTCTTTAACTCGCAATATTTCGAAAACTAACGGGCTAAAAATTCTCAAATTTTTTTAGGCACTTTGTGTTAAGGTTCTTTATAAATCTCTCATTATTAATTATATCAATATAATCATAATTTCATTATATTAATAGATTTATAGTTTTATTATAACAATCGATTCAAGCGCCCTCTACTTGATTTTTCTTTAACTCGCAATATTTCGAAAACTAATGGGTTAAAAATTCTCCAATTTTTTTTAGCACTTTGTGTTAAGCTCCTTCACAAATCTCTCGTTATTAATTATATCAATATAATTATAATTTCATTATATTAATAGATTTATAGTTTTATTATAACAATCGATTGAAGCGCCCCCTACTTGATTTTTCTTTAACTCGCAATATTTCGAAAACTAATCGGTTAAAAATTCTCAAATTTTTTTTAGCACTTTGTGTTAAGCTCCTTCATAAATCTCTCGTTATTAATTATATCAATATAATTATAGTTTCATTGTATTAATAGATTTACAGTTTTATTATAACAATCGATTGAAGCGCCCCCTACTTGATTTTTCTTTAACTCGCAATATCTCGAAAACTAACGGGTTAAAAATTCTCAAATTTTTTTAGGCTCTTTGTGTTAAGGTCCTTCATAAATCTCTCGTTACTAATTATATCAATGTAATTATAATTTCATCATATTAATAGATTTATAGTTTTATTACAACAATCGATTGAAGCGCCCCCTACTTGATTTTTCTTTAACTCGCAATATCTCGAAAACTAACGGGTCAAAAATTCTCAAATTTTTGGAGCTATTTTGTATTAAGCTCCTTCACAATTTTCTCGTTTTTTGCTCACTTTTTAATTCGTGTTTAAACGTCAAAATTTAAAAAAATGTTTTCATTAAACTTACAGTCGGAAATGTATCATAATGAAGTTGATTTTGATAGTCATTATTTCGACTTATAGTGATTAAATTTAATTTGTATTACACATGTAGTCACGTGATACATTCAACTATGTGCACGTTCAATTTCAACCAATTCCGAAAGAATTATTTTTATTTTTCTACTACCTTAAGGAATAAACATTTTTTAAATGTGTGAGTATTGGGGATTAGTAAGGATAGGAGAGGAGGGTTGCGGCGCGTGATGAAAATTGTGGTGAACATAAGCGATCGCATGTTTGAAGCCCTTACGAATTTTACTTTCACTTAATAACCCCGAAAAAAAAAATTAAAAATAAAAATGTAATTCGTCATGCTTGAAACAATATTTTTCACGAGTTTAATAATTTTGTTATTAGATAAGGGATTATAGGTAAGGAACAACATCGAAAGACTTGGATAATTTGTTAGTCACTAATTTTCATAATTATCTGGCGGTTTAAGTCAATTTTTACGACTTTATTTTATTTATTTTTTTGAGCATATTATTCCCATATATTATGTATGAATATTATGTTTTCTCTTTCTTTTTTTTTTTTTCAATTAAAAACAAAGCAAGTTTTAATCGCACAAAAAATTCTTGTAAGTTGGGAATATTCAGGAATCTAGATGCAAATTGAGGTAACCAATACGTAATGACAAAACCCTTTTCTTTCTCTCTCCTTGTTTGCATATATTTCTTTCTCTTTCTCTCCAACGTCTCCACCTGCCGCTATAAGTCGAACCAGTTTATTATTAGATTGTCGTTAAAATTGACTGTAGAATTTTTATAATTAAAACTTGAGTCAATTTTTACCAACCCTTTTTTTTCTTCAAATTTTATAAAGTCTTCATCAATTTTTTTCTCGTCATTATTTAAATAAATTGTTCAACTTTAATTGCAATTAATAATCATGGACACTAATTACGAATATTTTTAATAATAATAATACCCAATTTCATATTACAAAATTAATCTCGCCATATTCAATAACTTCGGATTTCCAATAATATACGTAATTTTGCAATTTAACGAAGTCATAATTACAAACATATTAACAAATAAAATTCCCGAATATAGATAACAAATCCCTGTTTTCACTCTAGTCATTGCTCCTTTTCTCTCTCTCTCTCTCTCTCTCTCGCTTTCTGTATATCGCCCTCTCTCTCTCTCTCGAACGTCTCCACCTCCCGATATAAGTCGAATCATCTTATTATTACATCATCGTAAAAATTGATTGTAGGATTTTAATAAATAATACTTGAGTATTAAACATCCTTTGATTTTCTAATTTTAGAAATTTCATCATTTTTTTTCTCGTCATTATTTAATTAAATTGCTCATCTCCGACTTGAATTAATAATCATTCACTGTAATTACGATTTTTTAAAATAATAACCCCCAATTTCATATTACAAAATTAATCTCCCGATATTCAATAATTTTCGATTTCCAATAATAGCAAAATTACGAGAATTTTGCAATTTAACGAAATCATAATTACAAACGTATAAAAAAATAATAGTAATTCACAAACATAGATAATAAATCCTTAATGACAAATCCCTGTTTTCACTCTCATCATTGCCCCTTTTCTCTCTCTCTCTCGCTGTCTATATATCGCCCTCTCTCTCACTCACTCTCTCGCAGTCTGTTAATCTCCCTCTCTCTCTCTCTCTCCAACGTCTCCAGATACAAGTCAAGTAACATTATTATTATATCGTCGTTAAAATTGATTGTAGGATTTTAATAATTAATACTTGAGTATTAAACATCCTTTTATTTTCAAATGCTAAAAAGTTCATCATTTTTTTTCTCGTTATTATTTAATTAAATTGCTCATCTCCGACTTAAATTAATAATCATTCATTGTAATTTCGATTTTTTAAGTAATAACCCCCAATTTCATATAACAAAATTAATCTCCCAATATTCAATAATTTTCGATTTCCAATAATACTCGTAATTTTGCAATTTAACAAAGTCATAATTACAAACATAAAAAAAATAATAATAATTCACAAACATAGATAACAAATCCTTAATGACAAATCCCTGTTTTCACTCTCATCATTGCCCCTTTTCTCTCTCTCTCTCTCTCTCGCTGTCTGTATATCGCCCTCTCTTTCTCTCTCTCACTCACTCTCTCACTGTCTGTATATCGCCTTATTTTCAAATTTTAGAAAATTCATCATTTTTTTTCTCGTCATTACTTAATTATGATTTCTTAAATAATAACCCCCAATTTCATATTACAAAATTAATCTCCCGATATTCAATAATTTTCGATTTCCAATAATAGCAAAATTACGAGAATTTTGCAATTTAACGAAATCATAATTACAAACGTATAAAAAAAAATAATAGTAATTCACAAACATAGATAACAAATCCTTAATGACAAATCCCTGTTTTCACTCTCATCATTGCCCCTTTTCTCTCTCTCTCTCTCGCTGTCTGTATATCGCCCTCTCTCTCTCTCTCTCTCTCACTCACTCTCTCACTGTCTGTATATCGCCTTATTTTCAAATTTTAGAAAATTCATCATTTTTTTCTCGTCATTATTTAATTATGATTTCTTAAATAATAACCCCCAATTTCATATTACAAAATTAATCTCCCGATATTCAATAATTTTCGATTTCCAATAATAGCAAAATTACGAGAATTTTACAATTTAACGAAATCATAATTACAACATATAAACATTTTTTAAAAAATAATTCACAAACATAGATAACAAATCCTTAATGACAAATCCCTGTTTTCACTCTCATCATTGCCCCTTTTCTCTCTCTCTCTCTCTCGCTGTCTGTATATCACCCTCTCTCTCACTCACTCACTCTCTCGCTGTCTGTATATCACTCTCTCTCTCTCTCTCTCTCTCTCTCTCTCTCTCTCACTCTCTCGCCGTCTGTATATCACCTTCTCTCTCTTTTTCACTCTCTCGCTGCTGTTAATCTCTCTCTCTCACTCTCTCGCTGCTGTTAATCTCCTTCTCTCTCTCTCTCTTTCTACAACGCCTCCACCTCTCGCGCGCGCGTCATCCAACCACCCTTCCCTTCCCCCAACGTTCTATCTCTCTCCCTCTCGCGATACTACTACCAGCTAGTCCCTTCCCTCCCCTCTAACGCCGTCGTAGCTGGTGGCGGCCCTGCCCATCCCCCGACGTCGGCGCCGCGGCTCTACGCGCCGCTTCACGGGGTCTCCTCCCGGTCGTTCAGAGCCACACACAGTGTGCCCCCTTATCACCGAATTTTCGCCAGCAATAATGAAGTGTGCGGCTTTGTCATAGTCTAGATAGAAACATAAAAAAACACACACACACACACGCGCAAACCACACGAAAAAAAAACCAACATACACAATTTGTACGCGATTTTAACGCGTTTGTCCCGTCGAGTTCGGGGGACGGGAAGAACGTGCTTTCCAAGAAGCTTTCGGTTGTGACGAAACGAAGGGTTGCCAGTTCATATAGTATACCAAGCTGCAGAGAAATACTAGAGAATACGCACTATATATACATATATATACATATATATTATTTTACTGTGACACGGGGTGGACGTCGCGACGCCGTCTGACCGCGTGTGTAGTAACACACAGTGTGTCTGCTGTGCGAAGAAGTAATTCGGATTCTTCAAAAAGAAACCCACGAGTGCGAGAGAGACAGAATCAGTGCAATGGAATAAGAGAGAGAGCGCGAGAGAGAGAGAAATAACGAAAAACAGAAAGTGCGAGAGAGACGGAAGATAAAATATAGAAAATAGACAAAGAGAGAAGTGATAAGAAGGGAAAAAAAAGTGGTAACACACAGTGTGTCTGCTGTGCGAAGAAGTAATCCGGATTTTTTCAAAAAGTAACATACGAGTGCGAGAGAGACGGAAGATAAAATATAGAAAATAGACAGAGAAGTGATAAGAGGGGAAAAAAGTGGTAACAGACAGTGTGTCTGCTGTGCGAAGAAGTAATCCGGATTATTCAAAAAGAAACATCCGAGTGTGAGAAAAAGAACGAAAAACAGAAAGTGCGAGAGAGACGGAAGATTAAGTAGGGAAAATAGAAAGAGAAAAGTGATAAGAGAAAAAACAGTGATAACACACAGTGTGTCTGCTGTGTGAAGAAGTAATTCGAATTTTTCAAAAAGTAACATACGAGTGCGAGAGAGACAGAATCAATGAAATAGAAAGAGAGAGAGAGAACGAAAAACAGAAAGCGCGAGAGAGACGGAAGATAAAATAGGGAAATTAGAGAGAGAGAAAAGTGAGATAAGGAAAAAAAGTGGTGACAAGGTGCCGGGCGTTATATAGCCGCCGGTCTTTCTGCCATTGTGACGGACCGAGGGCATCGAGGTGCGTGGGCGTCGAGGCGTCGCGACGCCGCGTGCGTGTGCACCTAACGAAGGTGGTTGAACGACGTACCTACGGGACGACCAGACGAAACTACGTAACGAGAGTAAAGCGTGGACTTCCTCCCCCCCTTCTTCCCTCCCCCTTTTCCCGTGTGTGTGTGTGTGTCACATATGTTTATTCAGTATTCAGTGCTATTTTATAATACAGAGACTGCAGAATTTAAAAAGTAAAAGGGCAGACGACGTTTCTGCTACGAACCGGCAATATTTTCGAGGGTCTTATTTTTTTGAGACGGTGGACATTTTTTTTTTTTTTTTTTTTTTTATCGTCTGTGGTGGGCTTTATTGTCAGTGGAATTTCAATCGCTCGCTAAAATCGAACGAGCGACGCTCTCGATAAGGGAGAGCGAAAATAATAAGGGATTGGCGCTAAAACATGGAGAGTGGGACGTTTCTGTGAGTAATTTGTTGTTGAATGGATGATTATTTATGGCGAAGGGCGAGACGAGAGAGAAAGAGGGTTGAGGGCTGATAGCCCTTTTTTATTTTGTTGTAGAGGGCAATTTTTAGGGCTTTCGTAGAGTTTCTAAGCGATTGGTTAATTTATTTATATTTTTCTGTAATTTTTTGGTGCACAGATAATTATTTTATGTTGAGGGTTGAAAAGAGAAAGAAAGGGTTGATGGGCTTTTTTTTTTTGCTATAGAGGGCAATTTTTAGGGCATTCATAGAGTTTCTAAGCGATTGGTTAATTTATTTTTATTTTTCTGCAATTTTTTGGTGCACTGATGATTATTTTATGTTGAGGGTTGAAAAGAGAAAGAAAGGGTTGATGGCCTTTATTTTTTTGTCATAGAGGGCAATTTTTAGGGCTTTCGTAGAGTTTCTAAGCGATTTGTTAATTTATTTCTATTTTTCTGCAATTTTTTGGTGCACTGATGATTATTTTATGTTGAGGGTTGAAAACAGAAAGAAAGGGTTGATGGCCTTTATTTTTTTGTTATAGAGGGCAATTTTTAGGGCATTCGTAGAGTTTCTAAGCGATTGGTTAATTTATTTCTATTTTTCTGCAATTTTTTGGTGCACTGATGATTATTTTGTGTTGAGGGTTGAAAAGAGAAAGAAAGGGTTAATGGCCTTTATTTTTTTGCCATAGAGGGCAATTTTTAGGGCTTTCATAGAGTTTCTAAGCGATTGGTTAATTTATTTCTATTTTTCTGCAATTTTTTGTTGCACAGATGATTATTTTATGTTGAGGGTTGAAAAGAGAAAGAAAGGGTTGATGGCCTTTTTTTTTTTGCTATAGAGGGCAATTTTTAGGGCTTTCGTAGAGTTTCTAAGCGATTGGTTAATTTATTTCTATTTTTCTGCAATTTTTTGTTGCACTGATGATTATTTTATTTTGAGGGTTGAAAAGAGAAAGAAAGGGTTGATGGCCTTTATTTTTTTGTTATAGAGGGCAATTTTTAGGGCATTCGTAGAGTTTCTAAGCGATTGGTTAATTTATTTCTATTTTTCTGCAATTTTTTGTTGCACAGATGATTATTTTATGTTGAGGGTTGAAAAGAGAAAGGAAGGGTTGATTGCCTTTATTTTTTTGTTATAGAGGGCAATTTTTAGGGCATTCGTAGAGTTTCTAAGCGATTGGTTAATTTATTTCTATTTTTCTGCAATTTTTTGTTGCGCAGATGATTATTTTATGTTGAGGGTTGAAAAGAGAAAGAAAGGGTTGATGGCCTTTATTTTTTTGTTGTAGAGGGCAATTTTTAGGGCATTCGTAGAGTTTCTAAGCGATTGGTTAATTTATTTCTATTTTTCTGCATTTTTTTGGTGCACTGATGATTATTTTATGTTGAGGGTTGAAAAGAGAAAGAAAGGGTTGATGGCCTTTATTTTTTTGCTATAGAGGGCAATTTTTAGGGCATTCGTAGAGTTTCTAAGCGATTGGTTAATTTATTTCTATTTTTCTGCAATTTTTTGGTGCACTGATGATTATTTTATGTTGAGGGTTGAAAAGAGAAAGAAAGGGTTGATGGCCTTTATTTTTTTGTTATAGAGGGCAATTTTTAGGTCATGCATAGAGTTTCTAATTGGTTAATTTTTTTTTTAATTTTTGGGTTTGTTATCTACTTTTATTTTTTCTATTTTTTTTTTATTGAGGATTTTTTGTGTTATGGATTTTTTTTTTACAGCGGAATATTAAGATCCTAGTAGACTAATGAAATGTCAATTATTCAAAAATTGCTGTAAACGAATGAAAAATATTTGAAGATTATAATGAAATATAATAATTGAAAATTTAAGATGCAGCAGGGAAATAAAAATTAGTGACATTTATTGATGAATCTTTTTTTTGGCTGATGTTATAAAAAAATGTGGCTGTTGTGGGTTACAAAAAACAATTTTCACATTTATGAAAAAATTGGCAGCCTAAATATATCCAAATAATTCTGCAGGAGTGTAATTTTTTGTTTATCGTCAAGTCATAATTTATTTAAGAAATTATTCCTTAAAATCAGCTTTTAAACAATTTGTCTTTGACACAACTAAAAACTAATTAAGAGTATTTCGCTTATTTACTCTTTTATAAAAATGTGCAGATTCTAAAAAAAAACAAAAAAGAAAAATGACTGTTGCTAATTTGTCAAAAATTCTCTTGCGCTTGTGACTCAAGAATAAATTTAAAAATGATACGAGCAGAATAAAAATTGTATTATTCATCAATGAATATCACTATTTTTGTATAATTAATTGCCAATTTGGAATGGAGGAAACATTTTATTTTAAGAAATTAATTTTGATTGAAAAATGTACGTTTTAATTTTATGGCTGGAAGAAAAAAGTTTTTATATTATTATTACACTCAATGTTTAGGTCGTTTTTATGCACCAATTGGAATAAACACATAAAAATAATAGAACATTTTGAGCAAGAAACAAAAAAAAAAAAAATCTCAGCTCAGAACCTAAAGCTTATATAATTATGGATAAGCCGCATGTTATGAAGCAACATTTTTCTTTTTTTGATGATGCAAAAAAGACATTATTCTAAATTTTTTAAATGAGTTCCATAGCTCATTTATTAAACAACAATATTTAGATTTACTTATATCACGGTTCAAAAGAATATATATTTTTTAATAACATCAGCAGATAAACAAATTAATAAACAAATATCTGTTAATGAATTTCAGCAATTTTGGTTTCCTTCCTTTTAATGCAGATTTTTTGAGAAATTATAATGTGAATTTTTTTTTTTTTTCAGGTATTCGATTGACCATCTGCAATGAATTTCCCGCCGTTTGGAGGCCATTTTCCTGGTACGATACCAAGTATCCATCAGTTCGCGACCGACGGGACGGGCGGTGCGGGCGCTCGTTACGCCAATCATTTTCCCAACCAGCCTCCGATAGGAGTGCCGGTTATGGGAAAGTATCGTCCCGAGGCTAATGGAGTACAAAGCACCCAGTCCCAAGTTATGATGAACAACAAGTCGGCCTATCCGAATAGTAACGTACATCACTATCCAAATGTGCCGTATTCGCAAGCTCAGGGGGTTCAGCAGCGACCTGCTAATTCCCCTGGAATGCAAGAAAAGCGTTCCTACCATCAGGTAAAAAAAAACAAAAGGTTTATTGTGGGTTAAACGATGATACGTAACTTCTAATTGGAATGGATATTTATCGGTTTATTTCTAATCAAGCGGCCGAAAAAAAGGCATACTTTTTGCGATTTTTCTTGTTGTATTTATATATTCCTACAGAAATTTTGGTATTCCAAAAAGTAACATCTGAAGAAAAAATCCTTAATTTTTTTTGGGGAATATCGGGATTATATATTTGGAAAGAAATTTGGTATTGCAAAAAGTAACATCTGAAGAAAAATCCTTAATTTTTTTGGGAATATCGTGATTGTATATTTCGACAGAAATTTGGTATTCCAAAAAATAACATCTGAAGAAAAATCCTTAATTTTTTTGGGGAATATCGTGATTATATATTTCGACAGAAATTTGGTATTGCAAAAAATAACATTTGAAGAAAAATCCTTAATTTTTTTGGGGAATATCGTGATTGTATATTTCTACAGAAATTTGGTATTGCAAAAAATAACATCTGAAGAAAAATCCTCAATTTTTTTGGAAAATATCGTGATTACATATTTCTATAGAAATTTGGTATTGCAAAAAATAACATCTGAAGAAAAATCCTTAATGTTTTGGGTAATATCGTGATTGTATATTTCTACAGAAATTTGGTATTGCAAATAATAACATCTGAAGAAAAATCCTTAATTTTTTGGGGGAAAATCGGGATTATATTTTTCTAGAGAAATTTGGTATTCCAAAAAATAACATCTGAAGAAAAATCCTTAATTTTTTTGGGTAATATCGTGATTACATATTTCTACAGAAATTTGGTATTACAAAAAATAACATCTGAAAAAGAATTGTTAATTTTTTTGGGGAATATCGTAATTACATATTTCTACAGAAATTTGGTATTACAAAAAATAACATCTGAAGAAAAATCCTTAATTTTTTGGAGGAAAATCGTGATTATATATTTCGACAGAAATTTGGTATTACAAAAAATAACATCTGAAAAAAAAAATCCTTATTTTTTTCGGGGAATATCGTGATTGTATATTTCTACAGAAATTTGGTATTGCAAAAAATAACATCTGAAGAAAAATCCTCAATTTTTTTGGAAAATATCGTGATTACATATTTCTATAGAAATTTGGTATTGCAAAAAATAAGATCTGAAGAAAAATCCTTAATGTTTTGGGTAATATCGTGATTGTATATTTCTACAGAAATTTGGTATTGCAAATAATAACATCTCAAGAAAAATCCTTAATTTTTTGGGGGAAAATCGGGATTATATTTTTCTAGAGAAATTTGGTATTCCAAAAAATAACATCTGAAGAAAAATCCTTAATTTTTTGGGTAATATCGTGATTACATATTTCTACAGAAATTTGGTATTACAAAAAATAACATCTGAAAAAGAATTGTTAATTTTTTTGGGGAATATCGTAATTACATATTTCTACAGAAATTTGGTATTACAAAAAATAACATCTGAAGAAAAATCCTTAATTTTTTTGCGGACGATCGTGATTATATATTTCGATAGAAATTTGGTATTGCAAAAAATAAAACATCTGAAGAAAAATCTTTAATTTTTTTGCGGACAATCGTGATTATATATTTCGACAGAAATTTGGTATTGCAAAAAATAACATCTGAAGAAAAATCCTTATTTTTTTTGGGGAATATCGTGATTATATATTTCGACAGAAATTTGGTATTGCAAAAAATAACATCTGAACAAAAATCCTTAATTTTTTTGGGGAATATCGTGATTACATATTTTTACAGAAATTTGGTATTACAAAAAATAAAATCTGAAAAAGAATCCTTAATTTTTTTGGGGCATATCGTGATTACATATTTCTACAGAAATTGGGTATTGCAAATAATAACATCTGAAGAAGAACCTTACATTTTTTTGGAGAATATTGTAATTATATATTTCCACAGAAATATATTCCGAAATATTAACAGTTGCGGAAAAAATATGCAAATCGATATCGTAAATGCTTAAACTAATAACAAGTAGCAATCATTGTAAAATGTGTGACCATTTCAATAGCTGCAAAAACTCTTAATTTTCAATACAATTTCTCTGCAACCCTTCAGAAAATTAAAAAAAAACCATAATTAATCCATTAAGAAAGTTCTCCAATTTTATCCACTATTCCAATATTTAAATAAAAATTAGTATTTCACCGCAGCTATTAAAGCGGTTACACACAATTTTCTAATCACGCGTTGTTATCATTAAAAAATCATAATTGAAAAAAAAAAACCCTACTTAAAATAAATTTCTCGAATTAATGCGAAATATTTACAACTGTGAATAAACTAAACGTGTGTGACTTGCTGCAAGAAAAGGACAAAATTGTCCACTATTCCAATATTTAAATTAAAATTAGTATTTCACCGCAGCTATTAAAACGCTTGCACTCAATTTTCTAATCACGCGTTGTCATCATAAAGAAAATCATAATTAAAGAAAAACAAACCGTACTGTATAATGAATTTCTCGAATTAACATGGTGTATTTACAACTGTGAATAAACTAAACGTATGTGACCTGCTGCAGGAAAAGGAAAAATCAGCAAAGGACAAAAAGACGGAAGAGCAGCAGCAGCAACAACAACAGCAGCAGAGAAACGGTGACGCGTCGACGAACGGTGCTCAACAGGATTATTCGATGCATCAGCATCATCAGCAACACGCTCATACCCAGACGCCAGCTTCCATGCCAGCAACATGGCAATCACTCGCGACTCCGGGCTCAACAGTCGCGGATTACCTGAGTCATCTTCCAGCGAGTACTTTGCCATTGTCGTTGCATCATTTTCTTAAATATTCCGCGGAGAGTATTAAAAAAGAGTCGGAAATGGCGCAAACAACTTCGGTAGCCGCGGCAACAACGACAACACCAAATATCATGATGTCGCCGACAAACAAGAAGAAAAAGAAGAAGAAGGCGCCGAAGGAAAAAAAGCCACGTCCGAAACCCGGAGAAATACGTTTGACGACGGCACTTGATGGTTCGACGTTGTATTGCTGCCCAGAATGTCACATGGCCTATCCGGAGCGTGAACTTCTCGAGCAACATCTTCTCGGTCACACGCTCGAACGAAGATTCGTTTGCGATATTTGCGGCGCTGGACTAAAGCGTAAAGATCATTTGACGCGTCACAAGCAGAGCCACAATCCTGAACGTCCTTATGTGTGCACCGTTTGCCTCAAAGCTTTCAAGAGAAAGGAACAACTTACTTTGCATTTTGTTATACATTCCGGTGAGAAACGTCACGTTTGCACGGAATGCGGAAAGGGGTTCTATCGCAAGGATCATCTCAGGAAGCACACGAGGAGCCACATCGCGAGAAGAGTCAAAGCGGAGCTTAGCCAAAATTCGGGTAAATTTTCATTTTTTGTAAATGTGAGTTTTTTTTAAAAAAACGAATATTTGCTGTGTTTATTTATTCGTTTATCCGAATTTAGACAAAATTTGGTATCTTGAAGAAAATAAAATTTAGGGTGGATTTTTCGACCGGAAGTCGGTTCTGTGAATTCTGGAATCAGAAACGGAAAAAAGTGACTTTTTTTTTAAATTATGGTAAAAAGGCTTTTAAGCGGTATTTTCGGGGGTAGAATATGCGACTTGGGAACGATAATGAAGGCCAAAGTTCGATATCTTGATGAAAAAAAAATGTATTTTGGATTTTGCGACCGGAAGTCGAATCTGTGAATTCTAGAATCACCCAAGTAGCACAAAGACAAAGGATTTCTATTTGGTAAGGTAAATGTCCCAGTAATCGACCATGTACCAGTAATCGACCAGTCTGTGGTAAAAGAGCGATAAATAAGACTGAGAGTGCTTTTCGACGCTTAAATAAATTAACAACACTTCCTCCGATTTATGTACAATATTATATGAAAATTTGAGGCTTGTAAAATCACAACAGTGATAATAAGAAAATCGTAAACTTGCAGTGCACGAGCCGAGCGTGATTTCGTCGAAATCCTTGATATGGAGGTTAAGGTGTTTCTCGTGACATTTAGTTAAATTCTGCGATGCACGAAGACTTTGGCTGAGTAAGTTTAATTTGATATTACATATGAAGAATCTGGTATTACTAAATGAATATGATTTTATCGTAAAATTGTTGTTTGTGCAAAAAATCGCGGAGGTCGATAACTGGTTCAGAAAAACATACAAATGTCCGGGTAATCGACCTACTGTCGATCACTAGGACAAAATTGTGGATAGAAAATTAGTGTAAATCGCGTATTGTTTTTATGAATTAGATGATAAAAAATAATGTAACAATTCATTCATCGATCGAACTGTACGAGGAGTAGTTATGGACAGGGGTATTGGGCTCTCTATAAATAATTAAGCAGCAAAATAAATCATGTCGATAACTGGACCATGCATATGTCCATGACTGGGTCATGTCATGTTATGGGTCGATTACTGGGCAAACCGTGACTTTAGTATGTCCATGACTGGGACATTTGCACACCTCAAGTTTTATGTTAATTTTTTATTACAAGAAGATAAGGTAGACCAAAAGTTAAGCGTTCTATTTGTTGACAAGATTATACTGATTCTTTATAACCTACAATGATAGTTATTGACGTCTTAATTTGTGACTTTTCTCAACGTGTCGATTACTAGGACATATAACGGTCGATTACTGGACCAACTATAACTTTAGTATGTCGATGACTGGTACATTTGCACTTCTGAAGCTTTAGAATAAGTTTTCTCTACAATAAGATAAGTTACGAAAATTTTTGAGGTTCTTATTTTTTCATATGACTATTCTGATTCATTATTACCTAGAATTACCATTTTTTGTATCTTAATGTGAAAATTACGTTTTTATAAAGTCGGGCAATTTGGTTAACGTGTCGATCACTGGGATGTTTACCTTATGCGAAAAGATATGTTAATTTCCGTCCAAATTATATCTTTTGGATTTGGATATCTTTTAGACGTTCTTAAGATATCCAAATCCAAAACGATATCATTTGGACGGAAATTAATATACCTTTTCGAATACGAAATAGATATCCTTTGTCTTTGTGCTACTTGGGCAGAAACGAAAAAAGTGACTTTTTTAAAAATCATGGTAAAAAGTATTTTCTGGGGTAGAATATGCGACTTAAAAAAGATACTGAAGGGCAAAATTCGTTATCTTGAAGAAAGATAAGTTAGGTTGGATTTTCCGACCGGAAGTCGAATCTGTGAATTCTGAAATCAGAAATGAAAAAAGTCACTTTTTTTAAAATTATGGTAAAAAGGATTGTAACCCGTATTTTCTGAGGTAGAATATGAGCCTTGAGAACGATAATAAAGGCCAAAATTCGATATCTTGAAATAAAAGAATTTAGGTTGGATTTGTGAATTCTGAAATCAGAAACGGAAAAAAGTCACTTTTTTTAAAATCGTCGTAAAAAGATCTTTAACCGGTATTTTCTAGGGTTAAATATGCGACTTCAGAACTATAGTGAAGACCAAAATTCGATATCTTGAAGAAAAAAAAATTTATTTTGGATTTTACGACCGGAAGTCGGATCTGTGAATTCTGGAATCAGAAACGAAAGTCACTTTTTTAAAAAAATCATGGTAAAAAGACCTTTAACCGGTATTTTCTAGGGTAAAATATGCGACTTGAGAACGATAGTGAAAGCCAAAATTCGATATTTTGAAGAATAAAAAATTCGGTTGGATTTTTCGGCCGGAAGTCAGATTTCTGAATTCTGGAATCAGAAACGGAAAAGTCACTATTTTTTAAAATCATTGTAAAAAGGCTTTTAATCGGTATTTTCTGGGGTAGAATATGCGAGTTGAAAACGATAGTGAAGGCCAAAATTCGATATCTTGAAGAATAAAAAATTCGGTTGGACTTTCGACCGGAAGTCAGATTTATGAATTCTGGGATCAGAAACGGAAAAAAGTCACTTTTTTTGTCAAATCATTGTAAAAAGGCTTTTAATCGGTTTTTTCTGGGGTAGAATATGCGAGTTGAAAACGATAGTGAAGGCCAAAATTCGATATCTTGAAGAATAAAACATTCGGTTGGATTTTTTGACCGGAAGTCAGATTTCTGAATTCTGGGATCAGAAATGGAAAAAAGTCACTATTTTTTAAAATCATTGTAAAAAGGCTTTTAAACGGTATTTTCTGGGGTAGAAAAAGCTACTTGAGACCGATCGTGAAGACCAAAATTGGATATCTTGAAGAATAAAAAATTCGGCTAGATTTTTCGACCGGAAGTCAGATTTCTGAATTCTGGGATCAGAAACGGAAAATAGTCACTTTTTTTGTCAAATCATTGTAAAAAGGCTTTTAATCGGTATTTTCTGGGGTAAAATATGCGAATTGAAAACGATAATGAAGGCCAAGATTCGATATCTTGAAGAATAAAAAATTGGATTGGATTTTTCGACCGGAAGTCGAATTTGTGAATTCTGGAATCAGAAACGGAAAAAAGTCACTTTTTTTTTCAAATCATCGTAAAAAGGCTTTTAACCGGTATTTTCTGGGGTAAAATATGCGAATTGAAAACGATAATGAAGGCCAAGATTCGATATCTTGAAGAATAAAAAATTGGATTGGATTTTTCGACCGGAAGTCGAATTTGTGAATTCTGGAATCAGAAACGGAAAAAAGTCACTTTTTAAAAAATGATCGTAAAAAGGCTTTTAACCGGTATTTTCTGGGGTAGAATATGCGGCCTGAGAACGATAGTAATGGCCAAAATTCGATATCTCGAAGGAAAAAAAAATAGCTTGGATTTTCCGACCGGAATTCCGATCTGTGAATTCTGAAATCAGAAACGGAAAAAATTGACATTTTTTTTTTAATCATGGTAAAAAGGCTATTTTATTCTATATATGAAAGCAAACGTATGCCCCACAGCCGACGATATTCCTTTCCTTTAAATGAATTTGAATTTGTTTCTTTGTGAGTTTCATTAAAGAGTAATTAATCATTAAGTGTATCTCTATAATATAGTGATTCATTTAACGATTAATTACTCTTTAATGCACAAAGAAACATTATATTCTACTGCATAAAATAATTATACTATACAAAACAAAATCGAGTATATTCGTACGACTTATTCAATCAATCGCCTTGTGATAATTTTTCCAGGCACTCAACAAAATCAACAGCAGAACAACGTGACGAATATGCAAACGACGACGGTATCAGCGTCGTCCGTTCTTCCGGGTGGGCATCCGGGACCTCTCCTATCCTGAGCCCCGCCACCAGGGAACTTTCAAGTTCCCCACCCGAACAACATTATTCATCCGCACACGAGCCATCCATCGCTCCATCATCATCATTTGGCGGCTGTTAACGCGGCTCATCAATCGAGCGTGCCACAACTCGCGACGACGAGTCATTATCAGCCTCACGAACTTGGTTTTCTAAGCCACGTTAAGGATTTCTGAGAGCGGGTTAACGCCCCGGCCGAAAGACAGCGAGACGTCGGCTGAGTCGGCGAAAAAAAAACCATCACCATCAAAATTGAAACAAAACAATCCCTGGATTTTCTCCAGAGAAAAATCAGAAAAAAAACGATAAAGAAAACGACAAAAAAAAAAAAAAGAAACGACAAAACAAAACTCGCTAAAACGGTTTGTGGCTTAAATCTCTTTAACGTGGCTTGAAACGCACGCATAGCGATGTCTATTTAACAGCTGCAAGCAGACTGATTGAATTTATTCGACTCTCGAACTCTTCTTTGTCATTTTCTGGAAGCTTTTCTGGAATTACTTGAAATTTGCGGTCATTCAAACAGAGTTTTACACCATTTATTTTGAATTCACTCTATTTAATTATCATTAATTTATCTAATAATCATTATTTTTTGGAATATTCTACTGGTGTAGAATTTCTTGTTGGTACTAACGACTAAAAAGTTTAGTAAAGAATTAGATAAACGAATAAATCAGTCACAAATTTAAGATAAAATATTGTTAAATTTATGTAGTTTTAAAAAAAATACATAGCGATGCCATTTTTTGCAGAATATTCTCAAAATTGTGAAATATTCTGATACATTTTGTTGGTATTCAGCTAAAATCTGAGAAATTCGCGACAAAATATTTACACAATATTTTTACTAACATTCTCAGGATGAAAGAAATGAATATCAAATGAAAAATAGAGTTAGTTCAATAATATGTTTATAACTCTGCCTCGAATACCGCAAAATACGCAAGAAAGTGAATAACGCGCGATTCACGAAAGTATTTTTCACGCGGTGAATTAAAAAAAAAAAGCCAGTTTAATGAAAGTTTGAGAGTCGAAAGGCGAAAATTTCGAGCGCGCTGCGGTAGGAAGAAAAAAATTAAGGCGCTCTAACAGCCCGATAAAAAAAGAGAAAGAGAGAGAGAAAGGATAGATTTTAAGAGCCTTGACGAAAGAGTCTTGCCATAATGAGAGACAAAGCATATTTTTATGGTAGCTTCGTGTACGTGCGACTAAAAATTGAGGCGTGTCGAATTGTCGCGACTAAAGAGAGTAAAAGAGAGAAGAAAAGACGACGGGAATGAAGGAAAAACGCGGTACGTGTTTAGCCCTTTTTCCGTTTTTTCCAGAGATCAACGCGAGTTCGTTGGCCCTAAAATTTTCGTTTGTCTTAAGGGATTCGCATAAACTTATGACACAAAAGATCAGATCAATTTTTTTTTAAATCCGATGAGAATATTTGAATGACAAAGTCGTAATTTTACGCACAATTAATACATAATCTTGCCGAGATTACGATTTTTTTTAGTTATAAAATATTTATGAAAATTAAGTTATTATTGTTAAAAGTACCACCGAATTTATTCGTCCAATTCACTTCAAATTCGGTCAGAATATATTTTATAACATTTTCTATCGATATTTTTGGGAAATCTCGAAATTTACGAAAATTACGAGCTGTAGAAGAAGAAAAAAGTTCGATTTTTAAAAAATAACTGATAATTTGTTATGAACAAATGGATAAATCGAAAAATCATTCGGTTATACGATAGAAAATGTCATAAACTATGTTTAATCCTAATTCTAAGCGAATCGGACGAATATATAATATTCTGCAGTAATTTTTGTAAATAATAATAACTCAATAGTTTATCAATATTTTTCAGCTAAAAAAAATCTAAAATTGAGAAAACTGTGCATTAATTGTGCGTGAAATTCGAATCTCCGTCTTACTTCATTCATATAAAAAATATTGCAAATTGGCTTGTTTTTTGGGTCGCAAGTTTAAGCTTAATCTCAGAATCGTGACGTAAAAAAAAAATCGAGATCGTCGAGAATCGAGAGAAAAAATACGTGGCAATATTATCGAGGAAGTGAAAGTTTCCAGTTAAACTAGAGACTCCAATAGCATTATTCTCTTCCTCGTCCCCCAAACTATATATTTTATTGCTCTCGAATATGTTTTCCTTTTAGTTTTACAAAAGCAAAGTTAACGACAGTATTTTATATATTTTTTACGAACATAGTTCGAAAAAATTCTTGTACGCAGCCGCGATTAGTTATTTTCCATATATAATTGAAAAAAGAAAAAAAAATCTAAGGCGGTTTATAATATTTATGTATATGTTGCGATTTTCTTCCAAATCGAGTTACGAAAAGAAAAAAAAATTATTATCTTCCGCGTGATTTTCACGGTTTTAATTTTTTTTAAATATCGTTTCTTTTTTACGCTTTGTTTTTAGTTCTTTTTTTTTTTTTTTATACATTTATTCTTTCCCTAGATCTCTTTAACCCTCGTTGAGAACTGATTACGTTCGTAAGTTCGTACTTTAGATATATTTTTTTTTTTGTTTTTTTTTTTACAAGTTCTTATCGGGCTTTGCAAATATTTTTGTCTTAGCCCGGAGACATTTACGTATCCTCTTGTCGATTATGACTGGTTGTGATCGTTTGTGATCGTTTCGGGCCCGCTGGAACAATTTATTCTTACGATTCTGTAATCCTCAAATATAATACGTGATTTACGTTAGATAATACGCGAAAATAATCGCGTTTACGTATATGGAGAATTATTCACCGATCGGATCACTTTTTACCATAAACGTCGTCGATATAGTTGATTTTTTTGAATCATTTACCACAATAAATGGAACTTTCTCAATTTTTTTCAAAATTTTTATTGCACATTTCGCGCACTTGTGATTTTCGAAAAATTGCGTTTAAAAAATTTCGAATGTACGTATCTTCTTGCATACAAGTCGTATCGTAAAAAAACCTGCACAAAAGTTTTTCATTTTGAAGTTTAGTTTATGTCAATTTATTTAAAAAATTCTTTAACTCTGAAGCATTGATTTTTAATTTAAAAACATAAAAATCAATTTTTCAAAAACTTGAACTTTTTTTAATTTTTTTCCTTTTTTTGAAAAACCTTTGAATGAAAAACTTTTTTTAAAAGTTTTTCATTTTGAAGTATAGTTTTATGTAAATTTATTTAAAAAATTCTTTAACTCCGAAGCATTGATTTTTAATTCATAAACAAAAAAATCCATTTTTCAAAAACTTAAACATTTTTTATTTTTTCCAAAAAAATCTCTAACATACTGCTCATAAAGACGAACATTTTAAGCCTAGACGAGAAGTGAGATAATCCTTTTTTCGAATTTTTACGAGAGTTTCGAAGATAAATAAAAAATGAAAATTCTCATAAAAAAATCGGAAAAAATTTGTCTCACTGCCAAATTTTTGTCCTAAAGTGGGACAATTATTTTCCGATTTTTTATGAGAGTTTTCATTTTTTATTTATCTTCGAAGTGTACTTTTGTGCAAATTTATTTAAAAAATTCTTCAACCCCTCCGAAGCATTGATTTTTAATTAATAAACACAAAAATCGATTTTTCAAAAAATTGGACATTTTTTAATGTTTTCCGAAAAAATCTCGAAAATACTCCTCATGAAGACGAACATTTTGAGCCTAAACGGGAAGTGGAACAATAATTTTTTCGAATTTCTACGAAAGTTTCGAAGATAAATAAAAAATGAAAATTCTCATAAAAAAATCGGAAAAAATTTGTCTCACTGTCAATTTTTTGTCCTAAAGTGGAACAAATTTTTTCCGATTTTTTATGAGAGTTTTCATTTTTTATTTATCTTGGAACTCTCATAAAAATTCGAAAAAAGGATTGTCCCACTATCCGTCTAGGCTCAAAATGTTCGTCTTCATGAATAGTATTTTAGAGATTTTTTCGGAAAAAATTTAAAAATGTCCAAGTTTTTGAAAAATCGATTTTTGTGTTTATTAATTAAAAATCAATGCTTCGGAGGGGTTGAAGAATTTTTTAAATAAATTTGCATAAAAGTATACTTCAAAATGAAAAACTTTTATATACGTTTTTTTACGATACGACTTATATCCAAGAAGATACGTGCATTCGAAAGTTTTTAAACGCTATTTTTCGAGCAATTTTTATAAATTCACAAGTGCGCGAATTGTGCGAGGAAAAATTTGAAAAAAATTGAACATGCTCTATACATTCGGGTGAATGACTATAAAAATAATCAACTGTATCAATGACGACGTTCATGGTAAAAAGTGATCCGATCGGTGTATAATGTTCGGTTTTACTTATTCTCTAGCTATTCATACGACTAGCCGTGCCATCAACGTTTTTTTTTTACTTGTTTGTTTATTTTGTTCGTTTACGTTTTATAAATACCCACCGTGCCGTTTTATACCCTTGCCATACCTACGAGTATTCCATTTAGTGCTCTCTCTTTTTTTTTATACTATCAAAATGGTGTTGAAATGATTTTTCTTTAAATGGCTATTACGTCGTCACGTAACCGCGTACTAAAAAGTGATGATTATTAGGGTGCCAATATTCTGATGTCTTTTTTTTTTTTTTAATAGTCTCATCCAAAAATTTTATACGTTGTTGTTGGAAATTTTATTTTAGGAAATCGACAATGATTTAAAAAAATATTTTCAGGACCTTACAAATTTTTACTGTTGGTCACAAATTAGTTCTAAATTTTTTTTAATAGGGTATAGACGCGTATTTTTTTATTGATAAATGAAATTCTATAATGGTACAAGAATTTTGTGAAAAATATTGATATTCGATTGAATAATGATCGTTTAACAAATAAAAAATAAATTTTAGAATTTTTTTTTGTGGCTAAATATTCAAGTTTTTTTAGCAGATTTTTAATAAATTGGAAATATACATTTTAAAGAATGAACACTATTTTTTTTATTGATAAACTTATCAAAATGTTTGAAATATGACGAACAATCTTAAAAAACATTTCCAAAGCCAAAAATCAACAGAAATAAAAATAAATATAAAATATTATTTCAATATTATCGATTTTTAAGAAAATCATTGGAATTTTAATTGAACGTAGCGATTTATCAAAAATTCGAAATTCCTAAAATTATTAAATAAAATATTTAGTATTTTTGTTGATTGACCACGAAATATCAACATTTCTTAATAAAATTCCACAAAAAAATATAATGAAATGAAAGTCAACACAAATGAAACAAAATCGATCTTTTGCAAAAAAAGAAATATTTCAATTAACAATTAAAATAAAAAAAGATTGAAATAATCTTTAAAACGCTCCCAATACTTTATATTATTTTTTTTTACTTTTCCCAGTTTATATGACGTCAATTTTACAACAACAAAGCATAGAATTTTTCGAGACTAGTTATTAAAAAAAATAGAAATCATAATATTGTCATCCTATGATGCTATGAACAGAAGAGAGAAGAAGAAGAAGAAAAAAAGAGAAAAGCATAAGCGTGTGTATTCGCACCGTACACACGAGAATTCAGGTTTCGTCAGACCTCAAGTTATAATTAATTAACAATAAGAATACTATAATGCATAGTACGTACTAAGCGACAGAAGCGACAGAAGTATATATAAAATTATACTTATATATAAAAGAAAAAAAAACACACACACACAGAATATATAAGTATAAGAGGAGATGAGCTGTATTGAAATACTCCACCGCCACCGTACTTGTAATCGTAAAAAAAAAGAAGAAGAAGAAGAAAAAAGGAAGAAGATTAAGTGGAAAAAAAAGATAAGCTAAAGGAGAGTAAAGAGTACACCCTAGGATATATCGTAGCTCGTAAGTTTGTATACAAGAAGAGAAGAACAACAACAAAAAAAAAGAAGAAATACACACACACATTAGTAAGACGTAAGTTTGCGAGAGGAGCGAAAGTGTGTGAAAATGAGGAGAAGATAAATTGTATGCGAGTTGCGCGATATAGCAAAGAACAAAATTTCAAGAGCGAAGTCGACACGTGCGTATAGTTAGAACGTGAAAGGAGACGTTTCTTTCCCCTTTTAAGGTGAGAATAATAGCTTTACGATTTATATGAAAAACAAAAATAATAATGATAAATATACAAAACAGAGGAGCGATCGACGAAGATCTATTTTGTTGTAAAATTTGGCTCACGCGAATGCGAGCGAATTTTTGTCAAGGGGGAAGAAATGTAATCCCGGTGCCTTTGATGTCGCTGGTTATTCGCATGCGAACGCAGTTCACAAAAAAAGAAAATAATAACAAACGTCTCCAATTCTACTGGCGAAAAAAATAACTATGATAATATCGTGTACGACTCCGTTTTTTTTCTTTTTTTTTTCTTTTTTTTCGTTTTAGATCCCGGATAAGCCGTGTATTATTATTATCGCTAGAGCCGGAAGGGGACGCCGAGATGAAAATATTTTTAGTAACGCGGATTTTGCACGAGTGAGGAATAAAGGCAAATGATGGGAAAATGAAATGTAATTCGAGGGCAACATGGCGATTTTCGAGCGGGCGGCAAGCAATAAAATGGCTTACGGAAATGTGAGAGAATTTTTTTAAGAGGCAAACGGGATGGATAGCAACGGAGAGTATGAGGGAAAAAAAAACAATATTTTTCTACGCAGTGTCGAAAAAAAAAAAAAAAATGATAACATGATGAAGACGAAAAACATTTAATCGTATACTAATTGCGAATAATGCACGAAAGTTTCTTAATCGGAGATTATTCTTGACGAGAGTTCTCGGAATAACTGATATTTGTACTAAAACAGAATTTCGATTCTTTCATTAATGTTCAATTCACAATTTTTCGTATATTTATTTTTTAGGAAAATTGTGAAATTTCATCAGGTTAAAATTTTTTTAGAAAAATACATTTAAAACACTTGAAAGTACAATAACTAATTTATTATTTGCTTAATCACATTTCATATTTGAAATATGAACAATACAAATTTATGTTGATTTGATTTCTTTAAAATTACATTTTTAAAGCTTTTTATTTCAAGTGAAATTTATTGAAAAAGAAGGAAACAACTTTTCTGGAAAATTAATAAATAATACCATAGAAACGAAGTATATTATTATTTCCAATATTTCAATTTTTTTTCCATCGAATTTCTAAGAAAAATATTTTATTTTCGCAGATATTTTGCTGCCAATAATAATGAGCAATTTGTATGATAATGTGAAATTATTTATGGCACAAATTAACAGAGTGAATTGAATATTAATGAATTTTTCGAATTTCTGCAGAACACCGAACGAAAAAGTTGTGAAGTAAAAAATTTGGTTTTCCTTTTTTTATATTTATCAAATTATTTAATATTATTATTTCGTACTTGGATTGACGACACGGTGAGCCTGAGCGTGTGTATGATTAGAATGAATGAAAAAGGAGAGAAAAATAAAACCAATTGTACGAGTGCGCGGCTTCCGGTTTTGCGTGAAACAAAAAAAAAAAAAAAAAAAGAAAATAAAAATAAAAGATAACAAAGATACGAAATGGATATACAAAACTCCTCGACCATAGTACAAAGACATTTAACTCTTCTTCAATAGTTAGCGTTTAAATATGGGAAGCCGATTTAAAAAAAAGAAAAGAAAAGAAAAGAAATAGCGTTCAAGTTAGGAAAAAAAAAGTGTGTTTAAGGAATTCACGAAAACGATTATTAAAAAATCTTTATATCGTCTTCGTGATTTTTTGAAAACTCATGGAATAAGATGAAAAAAAAATGTAATAGCCATTCGCGAGTAGATCCGTTACGAATAATCAGCGAGTCGCGCGTCGTTTAATCGACGAAAGTATCTCGCGTCTCGGGCACTTATATTTTTATTTCGGATTACGCGCTTCGGTTAATTTTATTGTGAACAGCGTTGTAACCATCCAATTACTCACAAACTTATTCTATTTATTTATCAATTTCGTAAAAAACTTGCAAACAATACGTTTTTTTTTTTTTTCAAACGTCAAACTATATTAATTTTTTAACTAAGAAATCAGAAATAAAATCATTCTTATCTGAAAGAATAAGAAAAAAAAATGTTCATAGAAAACGAAAATAAAAAATTGATATTTAACGTCACACTATAATTTTTTTTTTACACCAAAAAATGAGAAATAAAATCATTCTTTTCTGAAAGAATAAGAAAAAAAAAAATGTTCGTAAAAAGCGAAAATAAAAAAATGATATTTAACGTCACACAATAATTTTTTTTTACACAAAAAATCAGAAATAAAATCATTCTTTTCTAAAAGAATAAGAAAAAAAAATGTTCATAGAAAACGAAAATAAAAAATTGATATTTACCGTCACACTATAATTTTTTTTTACACTAAAAAATCAGAAATAAAATCATTCTTATCTGAAAGAATAAGAAAAGAAAATGTTCATAAAAATAGAAAATAAAAAATTAATATTTAACGTCACACTACAATTTTTTTTACACTAAAAATCAGAAATAAAATCGTTCTTTTCTGAAAAAATAAGAAAAAAAAATGTTCATAGAAAACGAAAATAAAAAATAATATTTAACGTCACACAATAATTTTTTTTTGACACTAAAAAATCAGAAATAAAATCATTCTTTTCTGAAAGAATAAGAAAAGAAAACTGTTCGTAAAAAACGAAAATAAAAAATTGATATTTAACGTCACACTACAATTTTTTTTACACTAGAAATCAGAAATAAAATCATTCTTTTCTGAAAGAATAAGAAAAAAAAATGTTCATAAAAAACGAAAATAACAAATTGATATTTAACTCCACACTATAATTTTTTTTTACACTAAAAATCACAAATAAAGTCATTATTTTCTGAAAGAATAAGAACAAAAAAATGTTCGTAAAAAACGAAAATAAAAAATTGATATTTAACGTCACACTATAATTTTTTTTATACTAAAAAATCAGAAATAAAATCATTCTTTTCTGAAAGAATAAGAAAAAAAAAATGTTCATAAAAAAAGAAAATAAAAAATTAATATTTAACGTCACACTATAATTTTTTTTACACTAAAAAATCAGAAATAAAATCATTCTTTTCTGAAAGAATAAGAAAAAAAAAATGTTCATAGAAAACGAAAATAAAAAATTGATATTTAACGTCACACTACAATTTTTTTTACACTAAAAATCAGAAATAAAATCATTCTTTTCTGAAAGAATAAGAACAAAAAAATGTTCATAGAAAACGAAAATAAAAAATTAATATTTAACGTCACACTATAATTTTTTTTACACTAAAAATCAGAAATAAAGTCATTATTTTCTGAAAGAATAAGAACAAAAAAATGTTCGTAAAAAACGAAAATAAAAAATTGATATTTAACGTCACACTATAATTTTTTTTATACTAAAAAATCAGAAATAAAATCATTCTTTTCTGAAAGAATAAGAAAAAAAAATGTTCATAAAAAAAGAAAATAAAAAATTAATATTTAACGTCACACTATAATTTTTTTTTACACTAAAAAATCAGAAATAAAATCATTATTTTCTGAAAGAATAAGAAAAAAAATGTTCATAAAGAACGAAAATAAAAAATTGATATTTAACTCCACACTATAATTTTTTTTTACACTAAAAATCAGAAATAAAATCATTTTTTTCTGAAAGAATAGGAAAAAAAAATGTTCATAAAAAAACGAAAACAAAAAATTAATATTTAACGTCACACTATAATTTTTTTTTACACTAAAAAATCAGAAATAAAATCGTTCTTTTCTGAAAAAATAAGAAAAAAAAATGTTCGTAAAAAACGAAAACAAAAAATTGATATTTAACGTCACACTATAATTTTTTTTTACACCAAAAAATCAGAAATAAAATCATTCTTTTCTGAAAGAATAAGAAAAAAAAATGTTCATAGAAAACGAAAATAAAAAATGATATTTAACGTCACACCATAATTTTTTTTTACACTGAAAATCAGAAATAAAATCATTCTTTTCTGAAAGAATAAGAACAAAACAATGTTCGTAAAAAACGAAAATAAAAAATTAATATTTAACGTCACACTATAATTTTTTTTTACACTAAAAATCAGAAATAAAATCATTCTTTTCTGAAAGAATAAGAAAAAAAAATGTTCATAAAAAAAACAAGAATGAAAAATTAATATTTAGTTATTTATTTAATTAATAAGAAAAAAAAATTCTTAAAGAATAAGAAAAAGTTTTTTTTGATAAAAAAAACGAAAGTAAAAAATTCAAGATATTCAACGAAAGTAATGGAAAAAATAATGAGTCAATTATTTTTTTTTTATTATTAATCTGGATAAATATTGTTTACTTGTATTGAATGAAATTTTTATAAAATTCTTTTTACCAATGTGTAAAATGTTGAAAAGATAGTTGTAATCAATTTTTTTTTTAGCATAAATAAATGGAATAAATTTGACAGTCATGGAAAGGTTACAACTCTTAAAGTGAACGATAAAAAAAGATGAAAAGAAAATACAAAAATGGAAATAAATACGATTGTACCGCAGTCTTCCAGGGTACAAAATATAGGCCGTTCGTGCGTTCAACGTCGTGCGCTAATCAAAAAAAAAAAAAAAAAAAAAAAAAAGAAGAAAGCGAGAAATGAAAGAAGAGTGTGAGAGAACGAAAAAGGTGAATGGATAATATACAAACGAAAGATTTGTATAGATAAGCGAACCCTCTGATGATCTCAGCGTTTTATTTTTGTATAGAGTGCATAAAACGTAATATTTGTGAGAACGAGTGGAAAAGGAAAAGGGAAAATAAAAAAAAGGAGATGGATAAACGAATGGAGGAAGAAAGGAGAACGCATGAAGTGATAAGCTAAAGGTGTGAGACTGGAGAAATTGGAGAGAAGAGAATACGAAAAGCTCGACTAAAAGTTGGCGTTGAGAGAGAGAGAATACGATTTTCAGACATTTCCCACTGCTGCTTTATGTAATACCCCTACATAATATATCTATATAATAAAAATTGTAAGAAAAGGCAGATAATGTTTATTCGTTATTTATCATTTGATATCCTATTATTTTGCAGAGCACCAGAGATGAACGATGTTGAAAAAAAAACTCGATTACTTCATAATCGATTATAAAAATAATCGATATCGTGAAATCGATTATCTAAAATAATCGATTTCAAGGTAAAAATAATCGATAATCGCTACAATCGATTTTAATCGCTCATCTCTACTAAAAAAATCGATATCGCGAAATTTTAATGCGTCTTTTGCAGCGATTATCGATTACTTTGTAATCGATAATCGCTACAAAAGATTTTAATCGCTCATATCTACTTAAAAAAATCGATTACTTGACAATCGATTATAAGTATAATCCATATCGCGAAATCGATTATCTAAAATAATCGATTTTAATGTCCAAGTAATCGATAATCGCTACAATCGATTTTAATCGCTCATCTCTACTGTAAAAAAAAATCGATTCCTTGATAATCGATTATGAGATTAATCGATATCGCGAAATCGATTATCTAAAATAATCGATTGTAATGTCAAAATAATCGATAATCGTTACAATCGATTTTAATCGCTCATCTCTACTAAAAAATCGATTACTCGATAATCGATTTTAATGTCAAAGTAATCGATAATCGCTACAATCGATTTAAATCGCTCATCTCTACAGAACACATCGTGAGCTAAGGGATTCGATAAAGTATTTTTTATTATATTTCGTTTGCTTTCAATTTTTAGCAAAGTAAAAAAAAAATCTAGTTGAATATTAATGTACAAGTAGGTTGTAAGTTTTTATGCATATTAAATTTAATACACACGTGTGATGTAAACTTAATGGAAGTAATTTCAATAATTCACTTGAATTTTGCTGTAGAAGTAAAATAAATTTTATAATTTGCTGTAATTTTGACTGTTAAAATACATTTATTTCAATTCACAATTGAACATCGAATTTAATTTACGAATTTATGCATAAAAACTTTCGATTTTTTTTTGAGAATCACAATCACATAAAATAAATCAATGTCTTGTGTTTTTTTTGTTCTTTGCAGGTTTATCAAACATCTAAGGATCTTCGCACGGAATTTTTCAAAAGAATCTTAAAAAAAAGATTCTCGAAACCGTAAAAAAAAGGATTTCGCTGGTTGGAGAAATTCTAAAAGAAAAACGCATTGAAATAAAAATAAAAAAGTGAGGAACAATCAGTTGTTAAAAATGAATTTTAATACTCCGTCGTTTCCCGTTTCATCAATCAATTTATTCCTAAAAATAAAAATAAAACTTAATGCAATAAGCGAATATATAAATGGTCGATCATTCTTAATAAATATCCGTAATGTACAATATTTCGCGATTTCGACGTAACAATTTACATATATATATTTGTATAATATATATATAGTAATAATAATAGCAATAATCATCAATGTTTATGTATACAATCGATATACGCACGGTGTAAACTTTAATCGCTAGTTTAATTGATTATTACGCACAGCCGGAATTCCGGTTCACGTTTCACTCAAAGCCTTTTTTTTTGTTTTTAGAATCCTTGCAACTCAATATTAATCGTACGTATTTATCGTGCGGATTCTGAGTTATGGATTAAAATCAGAGATGCAAAATATTTAAATAAATGCCCGAAATACTTTTCAGTTTGAATCAATGTGAATAATTAAAAAAAAAAAAAAAGAAAACGCGATGCAATTAAATTATTCATTTCTTCAAATTACTTCAATCAAAAACATTAATAATTTCATTATTCGTAGCCATTCAAACCGAAATGTATTTCGAATACATTTTTATTCAAATATTGTCCATTAAGACGGTTAAAAAAAATCTTTATTAAAATTGAAGTGCTCATCGATATTTTTTTCTCACTTTTCACAAAAACCGATTCACCGAAAATTAATCGTAAATAATAAATTTAAATGTCCGCTTTTTGCCATTTAATAATTTTAGATATATTACGAAAGAATTCGTAAAAGAAGTTTTGCCATAAATTCAATGCATTTAAATTCTTTAAATTTCTAACTTCCCAAATATTTTTAGCTCGCTGAAAAATTTTCTGTTCGTTCCCTCAAAAACACTGATAGTTATATAAAAATTGAGAGAAAAAGAAAAAGCTTCTGAACAACGAAAAAATATATAATTCGATAAACAGTAATTAAAACGACAGAATTTCAATTTGACAAATTTTGTGACGGTGAAAAAAATTATTTACGGCTGATTCTTTTTCCTAAAAATGTATTTTGTGAGGAAAATCTCGATAAGCAGATGAATGAAAAATGATAAAAAAAAGTTTTTATTTAACCATCTTATAAATCACTGATTCCGATGGAGCGATTGATTCGCTCGTGAATCACCTTAATCTATTTATGCCGTTAATATTCGTTTTGGGAATAACGAATAGTTCGTTTTTTCTTAATTTTTCTTTTCATTTGTTTTTTTTTAAATCGGTTACGTCTACGTAAGTAACAAATGCCGGTTACTTAACCGAGAGTCTAGCTCCCTTAATAATCTCGTTTCGTGCGCTTAAATAGCGCTCATCACAGCCGAGGATATCTGACACGAGCTCGTTTTGTTATCGTGGTTCGAGATACGCGAAGACGGTGAATAAGATTAATTTTATCTCTCTTGTCTTTTTTTTTTTTTTTTTTCCACGAGATTAATGATTTATCTTGTTTTTCTCGGTTATTAATCATTCAGCTTTGTTTTTAAGTCCTTATAATGGAAAAAGGCGGAGGTCCTGAAGGTCTCATCATCATTGAATAACCGCTGAGTGGTTCTTCCCCCGAATTTTGTCCACTTTGCGTACTTTGCGAGCTTCCTGGACTTTTTCGTGCTCCGCTATGACTCTGAAGATGTTTTTTAAGATGATCCTTACGGTAAAAGGCTTTTCCGCATTCTGTACATATTTGATTTTTGCTGCCAGAGTGAATAATCATGTGGCGCGCGAGATGTTCGTTTCTTTTGAATGCCTTGCAGCACATCGAACACTGATAAGGCCGGTCCTTGTTGTGACCCTGTTTATGACGGTCTAGATGTTCTTTTCGCTTTAAACTTGCCCCACATATGTCGCATATGTGAGGTCGCTGTCTGTGATCCTCAAGATGCTCGTGCAAAGCCTCGCGATCCTCGAATCTATAGGCGCACTCTGGACAATTGTAGATCAGCACGCCTTTTGGAAAATAGTTGCGAAAAAAAACGACAATTTAGTAAATTCGAATCATGGAAAATTGATACGTGAAATAAGCACGGACGATATCATTCGATTAATCGAAAATCAATGTTTTTCCCCTTCATAATCGATTCTCTTTATAAATCGATTTATTCAATCGATTTATTTGATCGATTCTGTTTATAAATCGATTTATTTGATCAATTCTGTTTAAAAATCGATCTATTTGTTCGATTCTGTTTATAAATCGATTTATTTGATCGATTCTGTTTATAAATCGATTTATTCAATCGATTTATTTGATCGATTCTGTTTATAAATCGATTTATTCAATCGATTTATTTGATCGATTCTTTTTATAAATCGATTTATTTAATCGATTCTGTTTATAAATCGATTTATTTAATCGATTCTGTTTATAAATCGATTTACTTAATCGATTCTCTTTATAAATAGATTAATTTAATCGATTCTTTTTATAAATCGATTAAACGACTTTCGATTTTTTTCTCTCTCGAAAATCGTAAGTTCGATAATTATTCCAAAGACAAGTCGAAAGTTGGTGAAACTTTCCTCAATAATTATCTACAACTCGTATAAAAAGCAGTAATTTTTTTTCAAATGTTTTCTTAAAATATATCATTTTGATAACGTCACAAAAAGTTTTGAAAAAATGCATAATTATATTTTATCCATCGAAAAATTAATAGACGACCGTACGTCTCTATTTCTTCTAATAATTTTTTGGGAAACTTTATTGAAAACGATTTTTTTAGCCATTATTCAAAAATCAACTTTTCCTAAAATTGTTAGTTCTTGAGATTTATGCTTAATAAATTAGATGCAATTGCTTAAGAATTGACCTACAGTCTGATATTGTTAAAATGTTTAAATTCAAGATAAATTTATGTTTAAATTATAGATTTGAAAAAAGAAAAATCTGCATTATTTTTTCAACAAGTTTACGTTGCACCTTATTCGCTTATACTTTACGTTTATTTAAGTTGCAATTGCTTAAGAATTGACCTACAATTTGATATTGCTAGACTGTTTAACTTCAGTATAAATTAATATTTAAATTATAGATCCAAAAAAAGAAAAATCTGCATTATTTTCTTATCAAGTTTAAGTTGCAGTTTATTCGGTTATACTTTACGTTTATTTAAATTGCAATTGCTTAAGAATTGACCTACAATTTGATATTGCTAGACGGTTTAACTTCAGTATTAATTAATATTTAAATTATAGATCCAAAAAAAGAAAAATCTGCATTATTTTCTTATCAAGTTTAAGTTGCAGTTTATTCGGTTATACTTTACGTTTATTTAAATTGCAATTGCTTAAGAATTGACCTACAATTTGATATTGCTAGACTGTTTAACTTCAGTATTAATTAATATTTAAATTATAGATCCAAAAAAAGAAAAATCTGCATTATTTTCTTATCAAGTTTAAGTTGCAGTTTATTCGCTTATACTTTACGTTTATTTAAGTTGCAATTGCTTAAGAATTGACCTATAATTTGATATTGCTAGACTGTTTAACTTCAGTATTAATTAATATTTAAATTATAGATCCAAAAAAAGAAAAATCTGCATTATTTTCTTATCAAGTTTAAGTTGCAGTTTATTCGGTTATACTTTACGTTTATTTAAATTGCAATTGCTTAAGAATTGACCTACAATTTGATATTGCTAGACTGTTTAACTTCAGTATTAATTAATATTTAAATTATAGATCCAAAAAAAGAAAAATCTGCATTATTTTCTTATCAAGTTTAAGTTGCAGTTTATTCGATTATACTTTACGTTTATTTAAGTTGCAATTGCTTAAGAATTGACCTACAATTTGATATTGCTAGACTGTTTAACTTCAGTATAAATTAATGTTTAAATTATTTATAGATTTAAAAAAGGAAAAATCTGCAGTATTTTTTCTTATTAAATTTACCATTGATATGCTGAGGTACAATATCGTAGTCCATTTTAGGTCTGCTTTCCGGACAATTTTGGGAAGACGCGTTGCTGTTTTCCTCATATTTGGAAACATAAGGAAGACCCAACGTGCTCGAACATCGAGCCAAATATTCCGAAGTCAGTCTGAAGTCAATTTGCAGAGGATCGGTCATCGTGGCTGCGTCCACTTTTTGTATTGTCTGCGTTCCCAACGACTGACGCGTCTCCTTATTTCCGCAATCGTTCTCGTTTCGGTTTTCATCTGTTTGCGTATGATGCGCCGAGTATGGATAATTCGCAGGATGAGGAGAAACCTCGGGCGAGTATTTAACGTTTCGTGGATCGTAAGCCATTTTTTTCAAACGCACAAACTCAGCCCAAAAACCTGCACATCTGTAAAATAATTTGTATTCATTTATTTATATTTATTGCAACAATAATTTTCGTGTATTTAACAAGAAGTAGATCTTGAAAAATATTACAGATTTTTAAGCAAGATATCATGTTAATAAACTAGGATAAAAGCGAAGATAAATTAGGTAAATTTAGTTTAAAAATTACAAATAATTTGGTTTCTCAATTTTTTTCATAGTGTTTGAAAAAATGAATGCCAAATTTTCAAATTCGTTGTTTTAAATCCAAAGCTTTAGCAGCAAAAAGATAAATAAATTTCCTGAGATTTAAAAAATCATTAATATTTGCATCACACATTCTTCCATTCTAAAAATTTGTAGCAATGCACAATTTTGTAAATTCGCAACATAATTGATAGAAGAAAAAATTGAACCAAGACGATGTACATTTTATTTTTTTTTCAGAAACTAAATGTAAGCGTGAAAAAAAAAACTTGCATCAAGAAATGACAGTTTCTCTACTTTCTTCAGACAATTCGCTAAATTTATACAGAATTTGCAAATTTATACAAAATTTGCTAAATTTATACAAAATTTGCTAAATTTATACAAAATTTGCAAAATTTATACAAAATTTGCTAAATTTATACAAAATTTGCTAAATTCATACGAAATTTGCTAAATTCATACAAAATTTGCTAAATTTATACAAAATTTGCTAAATTCATACAAAATTTGCTAAATTCATACAAAATTTGCTAAATTTATACAAAATTTGCAAATTTATACAAAATTTGCAAATTTATACAAAATTTGCAAATTTATACAAAATTTGCAAATTTATGCAAAATTTGCAAATTTATGCAAAATTTGCAAAATTTGCTAAATTTATACAAAATTTACAAATTTGCTGATTCCAATCTATAGCTTCAGAAGCAAAAAGAAAAAGAAATTCCTCGAGTTCTCAAAAATCATCAATTTTTTTGTCCCCTATTTTTTCATTCCAAAACTTTACAGCAAAGTGCAATTTTGCAAATTACAACAAAATTGATAGAAAAAAAAGAAAAATGCACCTAAGACGATGCAAATTTTTATTTTTGGAGGAACTAAAAACTATAATAAAAAAAAGAAAATCATGCAGACAAAATGAAAGATTTTTAATTTTCTTCATACAAGTTGAAAAAATTTATATAATATTTGCAATTATTTATATAATTGCAAATTTGCTGATTCCAATCTATAAGTTCGGAAGCAAAAAAAAAAAAAAATTCCTTGAACTCTCAAAAATCATCAATTTTTTTGTCCCTAATTATTTTCATTCCAAAACTTTACAGCAAAACGCAATTTCGCAAATTACAACAAAATTGATTTTAAAAAAAGAAAAATGCAAGACGATGTATATTTTTATTTTTGGAGGAACTAAATACTGTAATAAAAAAAAAATCACACCAACAAAATGAAAGTTTCTCAATTTTCTTCATACAACTTGAAAAAATTTATATAATCTTTGCAAATTTGCCGATTCCAATCTACAACTTCAGAAGCAAAAAGAAAAATAAATTCCTCGAGTTCTCCAAAATCATCAATTTTTTTGTTCCATTCCAAAACCGCGCAAAGCGCAAAACGCAATTTTGCAAATTCACAACAAAATTAAAACAATACAAATTTTTAATTTTGGAGGAATTAAAAACTATCGTTAAAAAAAATACCAATAAACAAAAGTCTCAAAACTTACAAAAAAAAATGTATACAATATTTGCAAATATACAATTCTGATCAAAATCTTCATTAAAAAAAAAAAAAAAAAAAAATTCCCTCAATTACAAAAAAATCATAAATTTTTATTTCGCAAACGTGGTAACAATGCGCCCAACTTAAATTCCGGTTTTTCACACCGAAAGACAAAAAAAAAAGCCGTACCAAAAAGGCGCTGCACATTTTCGTTTCCGTGCCAAAAAAAAAAAAAAAAAAAGGTAAATGGCCAAAAAAAAAGCTACAGAAGTACTAATATCTCGATTTGTCATTGCGAAAATTTAGCGTGACATAAAATGATGAGAAAAAATGCCAAATAAGGCGTCGAGGGACAGTAATGCACCTTCTAGTGCATTTCTCTACGTGAGAGAGGGACGGTTTTTATTGAGCAGGTCAGGAAAACTTGTGGTGTCGTATTTAGCGATTCTTAAGTCGGTTTGAGTCACAGGTAAAGCAATTATCATGCAAATTAGCGTCTGGAGGTGTGTAAAATCTGTGCCGATGTTTGACTTACCGTTTAATCGTGTTTCCTTATATTATTTGCTCGGAAGTCGAGCGCGCACCGCTAGTCACTATTTGTTTGTATCAGTACCGGCCATCTTTGAAAATCAGCTGCTGCTGTTCACACAACTCGCGTAGTCCGCTTTGTATAATAATACTACTACGTTCTTCGCGTCACTCGCTCGGATTATGCTACCTGCTCATTCGCGGTTCACCGAGAAATTCGCTCCGGCGTCATTTTAGCAGCATCAGGACAACAACTTTCGTCGTCTTCTCATTTTCTTCCCCTCGCGCCGCTTTTTCTCCGCCAATAGAATTCGTCGTAAACGCGCAGCATGCAAAATTTTTACAACCGTCGTATTATCGCAGATATTTGTTAAAAACTTACAAATTCATAACTGTTTCTTTTTTTCTAACTCGTTCATTCATAAATTGAATAAACGTATATTGAAAATAGGTATATAATCATTTGAGTAAATAATAACTAAATATATATCATTATTGTTGTTATTATTTGCAGACTTTGTTTGAAAACTTATAAGTTCATAACTGTTTTTTTTTCTGACTCGTTCATTCAATTTATGAATGAAACTATCGAGTTTTTCAATTATTATGATAAATAAATAAATATATATCATTATTGTTGTCGCTGTTATGATTATTAATGCTTCGAATTTAGTATAAATGCTTTTTGTTCTTTTCGTTTAACAAAATTATCGAATTTCATTCATAAAGACAATAATCATAACGCTAAAATCGTAGATTCATTCATAATTTTTCTTTTTCTGTCGTTATGCATTTTATGAATGAAACTATCGAGTCTTGAAATTAGTTCATTAAGTAGGAATAAACATCTATTATTATTATTAACTCTCTTATGTAGCAAAAGCTATTTATTGTTTTTATCTACTAAAAATAATAATAATAATAATCATTATGAGGATTATGATAATAATAATAGAATAATTATTATGCGCTTTGTATATAAATACATATTTGTTATTATTTACAAAGTGACTTAAATGTCTATCATTCTTCTATTTATGGAAATAATAATAATAATAAATAATAATAACGCTGTCAGATTCCGAATGCAGTATTTGACAGTTCCAGCAGACGGTAATTCGTTCGTCAAAATGTACCAAAAAACTTGTTTATTTCCTAATTCAAACAGTAGACATAATAATAATAATCACTATGAAGATTATGATGATGATAATAGAATAATTATTATACGATTTGTACATAAATACATTTTTTGTTATTATTTACAAAGTGACTTAATATTTGTCATTCTTCTATTTATACAAATAATAATAATAAATAATAAATAATAATAATAACGCTGTCAGATTTCGAATGTAGTATTTGACAGTTTTTGTTGTCAAAATGTCGTACCAAAAAACTTGTTTATTTCCTAATTCAAATAGTAGACATAATAATAATAATAATCACTAAAGATCATGATAATAATAATAGAATAATTATTATACATTTTGTATATAAATACTTTTCTCATTGTTGTTTACAAAATGACTTAATATCTGTCATTCTTCTATTTATACAAATAATAATAATAATAAATAATAATAATAACGCTGTTAGATTTCGAATGTATTATTTGACAGTTTTTGTTGTCAAAATATCGTACCAAAAAACTTGTTTATTTCCTAATTCAAATAGTAGACATAATAATAATAATAATCACTATAAAGATCATGATAATAATAATAGAATAATAGATAATTTTACGGTAAAAAAATAAAATAATTATTATACATTTTGTATAGAAACACTTTTTTTATCGTTGTTTACAAAATGCCTTAATATCTGTCATTCTTCTATTTATACAAATAATAATAATAAATAATAATAATAACGCTGTCAGATTCCGAATGTAGTATTTGACAGTTCCAGCAGACGGTAATTCGTTGTCAAAATGTCGCGAAATTTCATCGAAATAGGCTAAGTTAATTTTGTTCATAAATATTGTTCATTAAAAAAGATCATTAATGTGTTATTAAATTTGCAATCATGGCAGAATGTCCAGACAATGCGATTAGAGGAACTACGAGGAAAAGTGCTAAGAACGGACGACGCTGTTGTCCGAGAGAAGGTCAAACAGCGAATAGAACAATTTTGTGAAAAGCTTTTTCACTATATGGTAAACGGATAAATATAATTGGATAAATCTGTAGATCGCAAAACCGTAGCTGGATGGATAAGACAAACTTGCGACGAAGTGCAAATCAACGACGAACGATGCGCGCAAAATCAATACGCAAGGCGTCAATATCACTACGACGAACCAACCAACGAAGAGTTATCCGAGGAGTCGCTCGATCGGCCACTCTGCACAAAAGATATTCACGCTAATCTCGGACCTTCGACATCCGTATGATATTTACAATTTCTATGGATTTTGCTTCCTCATAGACGAAGCTTTGTTTTCATGAAATAATTTTTTTTCGAGATTTTCTTGCCAGTATGCTTAGAATTGTCCAAAACGTCGAGAAAAGTGGTTTAGAAAAAATGTCCGTATGTGTGTGTGTGTGTGTGTGTGTGTCCTGGGCCCCGAAAATTCGATGAACTATTACTCAGTAACCGTTCGAGCGATATGGCTCAAATTTGGCACGCAAGTGGAGTAGTTGTCCCGCTTTGAATGTTGAGATTTTTGAAGAAAAAAAATCAGCCATTTTGATTTTACGGTACTTTTAATTTTTTAAAAAAAGGGCGTGGTCGCTCTAACTTTCGTAAAAATTAGACGATTTTGCTAAATAGTTGTTTATAAATAAATATACGTTTAATGTTGTTTGGCATTGCATTTGGGCGAAATCGGTAAAGCGGTTCAGATTTTATAGATGTTTGAATTTTTCGAAAAAAATCATTTTTTTTTATAAATCACGTCGAATTTCACCAATTTAACCGAAATGTTTTACAGACGAAAAGGAACATGCAGCTATACCACGTACCAAATTTGACGATGATCGGTAAAGTGGTTCAGATTTTACGACATTTTGAAATTTACAAAAAAAAAAAAACGATTTTCGCTCTAGCGTCAGCAAAAGTTGATAATGCGAGACAAAAGTTTGTACTCAATGGAAATAAGAATGCAAAGTAGAACTTTACACATTGCTTCATATATAATTTTTATTTTTTTAAAATTTATAATGACCGCTTGTCCCAAAATAGAATTGCTCATAACTCACGAACGGCGTGACGAATCGAGATGAAAATTTACACAAAAGAGGAGGATAAACTCCGTTTTCGTTATTTCGATTAAGGTAGTCCTTGCGCATTAAGCTGAGGTCAAATAAGTTTTCGAAAAATGGGAGATTTTTTTTTCAATAATATTCTCGTTGAACTTTGGTACTTTGTGAAAAGTTGTTTTGTTACTTTATACAAAGTTACTTTGTTCATTTATAAAGTCACTTTGTTGTTTTATAGAAACTTACTTTATTGATTTATAAAGTTACTTTGTTACTTTATAAAAAGTTACTTTGTTAATTTATAAAAAGTTGCTTTGCTAATTTATAAAAAGTTACTGTGTTACTTTATAAAAAGTTACTTTGTTGCTTTATGAAAAGTTACTTTGTTGCTTTATGGAAAGTTATTTTGTTGCTTTATAAAAAGTTACTTTGTTGCTTTATGAAAAGTTGCTTTGTTACTTTATAAAAAGTTACTTTGTTACTTTATAATTTTTATTTTTTTAAATTTATAATGACCGCTTGTCCCAAAATAGAATTGCTCAAAACTCACGAACGGCGTGACGAATCGAGATGAAAATTTACACAAAAGAGGAGGATAAACTCCGTTTTCGTTATTTTGATTAAGGTAGTTCTTGCGCATTAAGCTGAGGTCAAATAAGTTTTCGAAAAATGGGAGGGAATTGCAAACACTTTTCGCCAATATAAACAAGGCTGCAAAGTAGAACTTTGCAAATTGCTTCCTCATTATTGGTGGATTTTTACAAAGCTTCCTCTATGAGCAGCCTCTTTTTGTTGTCTTCGGAATCTATTATTTTATGAGGAAAAAAAATTCTACAAAATTTACAGAAAGCATTTAAAATATGGGTAGAATAAAAAAAATATATATATAAAAAGCGAATTTTTGCGAAAATGGTGGAAATTAAATAGTTTTGGAATTTTTTTTTTAGATATACTAAATTATACGAAAATCTTAAAAATTGATACGATAATTTGCACGAAAATTTTGGAATTTAAACACTTTTGTATTTTTTTATATGTATTATGTTATTAAAAAATCTACAATCTAAAAATAATATCATGCGGATGTAGAAGATCCGTATGATATTAATAATTTCTATGAATTTTTTTTTGTCTTAAAAATCTATAATTTGCTGAAAAAAATTGTACGAAATTTAAAGAAAGTATTTAAAATATTGGTACTATAAAAAAAAAATACTTATAATAAGCGATGTATGAAAATTTGCGAAGATCATTTTTTCATTTCTTTTTCCGACCTCAAAAGTGGTTTCAAATTTTTTCATTTCTTTTTCTGACCTCAAAATTTGGTTTCAAATTTTTTCATTTTTTTTTCTGACCTCAAAATTTGGTTTCAAATTGTCTTAAAAATCTATAATTTACTGAAAAAATTTACGAAATTTAAAGAAAGTATTTAAAATATTGGTACTATAAAAAAAATACTTATAATGAGCGATGTATGAAAATTTGCGAAAATCCAAAAATTGATACAATAATTTTTGCAAAAATGCTGGTATTACATACTTTTGGAATTTTTTTTAGATATCCGAAACCTTAAAAATTGCTACGATAATTTGGACGAAAATTTTGGAATTTAAACACTTTTGTATTTTTTTTAGATGTATTAAGTTATAAGAAAATCTAAAAATTGTTACAAAAATCTACATGAATTTGAAAACTTGTGTAGATTTTTATATACTTGTTTGTAATTCCAAATTCATAATTTCCATTGACTTTTCTTGAAGATAAAAAAATAAGTGACCCAGAAAAAGCAAAAAGTAAATAAAAAAATTAATATTACACAAAAACGAAATTCATACCGAATACAATTAAATTTCTTCAACTCAAAATCCAATTAAATTTCTTCAACTCAAAATCCAATTAAATTCCTCATTTTAAACGATTAATAATTAATTACAGAGAGGATCTTGTCCAAGAAAAGATGTAATAGCGAAACTCACACCGACGGTTAGTTGAAATTAATTAAAAAAATTAAAGTTAGCTGAAAAAAAAAATATCTAAAAATAAATCGACTTAATATTTGTAATGCTTAAAAAGACTGACGAGTCCGGAATCCGAGATGTTATCGAACAAGTGGCGAACGAAGAAATCACCACAGCAGCAGAATTCATCTTCAGTTTAACGCCCTACGTGCGTGATAAAGGATTTTTATTTCTTGAGACTCTGGAAAAAGAATTAAATTATTTTCGTGAGATCGTTAAGGACACCGTGGATCGTCGAGTATGAGCATAAAAAATTTGTTTTACCAAATTCACGAATAATTTATCGCACATTTATGTCCCTAATAGGTACAAGACGAGGCTGACGTTATGATGCATACACAGAACAAGATAAAAAATAAATTCAAATCTCTTACTCACGAGATGACGCAAAGAACCATGAGAATTCGGCAAAGACTCTACGAAATCTCACCGAAATTCAATTGGGCTGTCGACGGAAGAGATAAAGCGAAGATATGGAAATTAATTGAAATTCCTTCCACAAAAAGAGACGTTTGTTTTCATTTTGCTATTTAACGCTTGATTTTCATTTTTGTTTTCTGACCTCAAAATTTGATTTCAAATTTTTTCATCTTTTTTCTGACCTCAAAATTTGGTTTCAAATTTTTTCATTTCTTTTGTGACCTCAAAATTTGGTTTCAAATTTTTTCATTTTTTTTTCTGACCTCAACATTTGGTTTCAAATTTTTTCATTTCTTTTGTGACCTCAAAATTTGGTTGCAAATTTTTTCATTTTTTTTTCTAACCTCAAAATTTGGTTTCAAATTTTTTCATTTTTTTTCCGACCTCAAAATTTGGTTTCAAATTTTTTCATTTCTTTTTCTGACCTCAAAATTTGGTTTCAAATGTTTTCATTTTTTTTTTTGACCTTAAAATTTGGTTTCAAATTTTTTCATTTCTTTTTCTGACCTTAAAATTTGGTTTCAAATTTTTTCATTTTTTGAAAATTTCATTTTTTTCTGACCTCAAAATTTGTTTTCAAATTTTGAGGTCAGAAAAAAATGAAATTCAAGCGTTTAGATGTTGTGAAGAAATAATTAAAAACTTAATTCTAAAAAATCTTCAACAAATCATGTTTTTTGAAGTTAATTCAATAATTCAATCAATTATTTAAAAATATTTATCGCTCGCCCAGGTATTTAAAGAAGATTAAAAAATAAAACTGGTTTACTATTTTTTTCCCCCACAAAATTTCCTCCAAAGTGGAAAATAATAACGAATCAATTTCCATGATTTTAATTTTCAGGCTAGTTTTAATATTAACAATTATATTTGTTTCTTATCAAAGATGAACGGAAAAGAAGATAGATCGTCGAATGCTGTGGACAAGCAGGTGCATCAGGTTTTTATGCGCGGCCGTTGGTTAAAAAAGGAGTTGCAACGTCTTCAGGAGGAAAACAACAACCTTGAAATATTTTTAACTAAATTTCGAAAATTGGCTTCGGAACGTAAGGAACAAGCGTCGTACGTACCGGAAATGTTATCGAGAGAGAAGAAAGAATTGGAGCGAGAACTTAACGAACTACGAAAAACGTACAAGAGAAATTTTGAGATAATAAACGCGCTTTACGTGGAGCTTCATCGATGCATTAAACCGCCGGCCGAAAATTCGGTTCGCGATGGTAGATAAATAAATAAATGAAAAAAGACTCGGAAATTTCGATGTCATTTTTATCTTTTTTTTTTATATAATGGTAACAATATATATTATATATTTTTATTAATAATATTATTATTTATATTATATACAGTTATATAATTATTGGAGTTTATACATTGGACGTTTATCCGGAGCCTCCCATTTTCGCGTAAAAAAAAAGGAAATATATACAGTAGCCTCTAAGTACGCGTTTTTTTTTTAACTTTTCAACGCAAATAAAAATGTATTGATAATACATATTTATTTGAAAAGCCATAAAAGCCGAAAAAAATTAATTCTCAAACAAATTTCACGAAAAATTGTTCCTCAATATAAATTCTCTAAAATCTTAGGAATTTTTCGCAATAATAAAAAAAAACTGGATCCTTTAAAAAATAAAAGCCCCAGATAATTAATTAAAGAAATAATTATCAAATAAATTTCCCCTAATGATTAGTTACTCAAAAACAAAGTATTTTGAATAAATTTTCATTCGATTATTGTCCATCTTGATGTTAAAAATTGCAGATATAAATTCTACGATTCCATCTTGATTATTATCACTTTCTCTCAAAAAAGTTGAATAAAAACCTAAAGCACGTGCTTAAATAAGCGCGCACTTATTTTGAATAAATTTTCATTCGAATATTGTCCATCTTGATGTTAAAAATTGCAGATATAAATTCTACAATTCCATCTTAGTTATTATCACTTTCTCTCAAAAAATTTGAGTAAAAACCTAAGCACGTGCTTAAATAAGCGCGCACTTATTTTGAATAAATTTTCATTCGAATATTGTCCATCTTGATGTTAAAAATTGCAGATATAAATTCTACAATTCCATCTTAGTTATTATCACTTTCTCTCAAAAAATTTGAGTAAAAACCTAAGCACGTGGTTAAAAAAGCGCGCACTTATTTTGAATAAATTTTCATTCGAATATTGTCAATCTTGATGTTAAAAATTGCAGATATAAATTCTACGATTCCATCTCAATTATTATCACTTTCTCTCAAAAAAAGTTGAGTAATAACCTAAGCACGTGCTTAAATAAGCGCGCACTTATTTTGAATAAATTTTCATTCGAATATTGTCAATCTTGATGTTAAAAATAGCAGATATAAATTCTACGATTCCTTCTTAATTATTATCACTTTCTCTAAAAAAAATTGAGTAAAAACCTAAAGCACGTGCTTAAAAAAGCGCGCACTTATTTTGAATAAATTTTCATTCGAATATTGTCCATCTTGATGTTAAAAATTGCAGATATAAATTCTACTATTCCATCTTAATTATTATCACTTTCTCTCAAAAAAAGTTGAGTAAAAACCTAAAGCACGTGCTTAAATAAGCGCGCACTTATTTTGAATAAATTTTCATTCGAATATTGTCCATCTTGATGTTAAAAATTGTAGATATAAATTCTACGATTCCATCTCAATTATTATCACTTTCTCTCAAAAAAAGTTGAGTAAAAACCTAAAGCACGTGGTTAAAAAAGCGCGCACTTATTTTGAATAAATTTTCATTCGAATATTGTCCATCTTGATGTTAAAAATTGCAGATATAAATTCTACGATTCCATCTTAGTTATTATCACTTTCTCTCAAAAAAAGTTGAGTAAAAACCTAAAGCACGTGCTTAAATAAGCGCGCACTTATTTTGAATAAATTTTCATTCGAATATTGTCCATCTTGATGTTAAAAATTGCAGATATAAATTCTACGATTCCATCTCAATTATTATCACTTTCTCTCAAAAAAAGTTGAGTAAAAACCTAAAGCACGTGCTTAAATAAGCGCGCACTTATTTTGAATAAATTTTCATTCGAATATTGTCAATCTTGATGTTAAAAATTGCAGATATAAATTCTACGATTCCATCTCAATTATTATCACTTTCTCTCAAAAAAAGTTGAGTAAAAACCTAAAGCACGTGCTTAAATAAGCGCGCACTTATTTTGAATAAATTTTCATTCGAATATTGTCCATCTTGATGTTAAAAATTGCAGATATAAATTCTACGATTCCATCTTAATTATTATCACTTTCTCTCAAAAAAGTTGAGTAAAAACCTAAAGCACGTGCTTAAATAAGCGCGCACTTATTTTGAATAAATTTTCATTCGAATATTGACCATCTTGATGTTAAAAATTGCAGATATAAATTCTACGATTCCATCTCAATTATTATCACTTTCTCTAAAAAAAGTTGAGTAAAAACCTAAGCACGTGCTTAAATAAGCGCGCACTTATTTTGAATAAATTTTCATTCGAATATTGTCCATCTTGATGTTAAAAATTGCAGATATAAATACTACGATTCCATCTTAATTATTATCACTTTCTCTCAAAAAAAGTTGAGTAAAAACCTAAAGCACGTGCTTAAATAAGCGCGCACTTATTTTGAATAAATTTTCATTCGAATATTGTCAATCTTGATGTTAAAAATTGCAGATATAAATTCTACGATTCCATCTTAATTATTATCACTTTCTCTCAAAAAAAGTTGAGTAAAAACCTAAAGCACGTGCTTAAATAAGCGCGCACTTATTTTGAATAAATTTTCATTCGAATATTGTTCATCTTGATGTTAAAAATTGCAGATATAAATTCTACGATTCCATGTTGATTATTATCACTTTCTCTCAAAAAAGTTGAATAAAAACCTAAAGCACGTGCTTAAATAAGCGCGCACTTATTTTGAATAAATTTTCATTCGAATATTGTCCATCTTGATGTTAAAAATTGCAGATATAAATTCTACGATTCCATCTTAATTATTATCACTTTCTCTCAAAAAAAGTTGAGTAAAAACCTAAAGCACGTGCTTAAATAAGCGCGCACTTATTTTGAATAAATTTTCATTCGAATATTGTCCATCTTGATGTTAAAAATTGCAGATATAAATTCTACGATTCCATCTTAATTATTATCACTTTCTCTCAAAAAAAGTTGAGTAATAACCTAAGCACGTGCTTAAATAAGCGCGCACTTATTTTGAATAAATTTTCATTCGAATATTGTCAATCTTGATGTTAAAAATTGCAGATATAAATTCTACGATTCCATCTCAATTATTATCACTTTCTCTCAAAAAAAGTTGAGTAAAAACCTAAAGCACGTGCTTAAATAAGCGCGCACTTATTTTGAATACATTTTCATTCGAATATTGTTCATCTTGATGTTAAAAATTGCAGATATAAATTCTACGATTCCTTCTTAATTATTATCACTTTCTCCCTAAAAACTTGAATAAAATATTAAGTACGTGTTTAAAAAATCGCGCAATTTAGAGGCTAATGTATTGAAATAAAAACACATGATACGAAGAAAAAAACGAGAGACAGAGAAGAGAGTAATAATAAGGTTTGGTAAAAAAAGAGGGACATTCGACTTGAGCAAGCTTTCACGAAGAAATATTTCTCGGACTGATTTCACGATCTAATGTTGAAGTGTTGTCGGGCGCGTTCAAGCGAAGAAAATCGATGTAAATTGTTTGCATGCTTCGTAAGAAACTCGAACTTCTTCAGACGGGCCTTTGCGTACCAGCGCCAATCTCACTGCCGTGATGGCTCGACGCCTTTGATTTTCTATCGGGATCCATTGCGATCGATATAAATTCCTCGGAAATTCTCTTATCGAGGCCCGTGTAAGTTTGAGCGAGATCCACTTGATCCTCGCCAATCGAAGCCATTCTTTTCGATGAAGAATCGATGCTCTTAGCTTCTCCGTTACTATTGCTATGACGTCTGCTTCTCTCAATCGCCTCTTCTTGATCCGATTGCAAATAACGTTTGTGCGGTCTCGTTCGCATCTATCGTTTAAAAAATATATATATATATGAAAAACACATTATTCAAGTACCATTAAAATTCAATTAATTTGTTATAAAAAAATTGCAATGAAAAAAAATTCTTAAGCCTCAAAGAAAGTTGAGATAATTTTTCATTTACGAGAATTTCTGCTCGATTAATAATTGAAATTAATATTTCGAATTGTTGCACGTATTGATTGTATATTTTAATTTTTTTTTTAAGTAAATATTTATAATTCATTAAATTGCGTGTGATTATTTTCGCGATTTCAGTATAAAATTATATAAAAGTATATAAAATGCCACATTTGTGTCTGCGAATGACAAACACTAAAAAAGAATAAATACTATATTATAATAATATTACTATTTAACTAATTATTCAAGAAGATGCGATATTAACGATTCAAAAACATTTTCAAAGACTGATTCGAGGGAATGATAAATGAAAGAAAGAAAGCAAGGATTGGAAAGTAAATAAAAATTTTGGGAGATTTTTATTTTTTAATGAAATATTTAAAAAAAATTTTAATGTGCCACTAATTTGACAAGAGTGAAGTGTTGAATTCTCGTTATAAGGTAACAATAAACTTATATCAAGAGTGCAAACGAAACATTCGAAATATAGTCATAAATCAGGTAGTAAGGTATCCATATTTCAATGTAACTATCTAAATTGAGCTTACCATTTGCGAGGGCGGTCTACTAGCGTGAATAATGTGTGGCATGACGGGAACTGGTCCGTAACCAGGTGCAGGGATGGGCATGGCTCCCGCGGGAACAAAACCAGCTGGATATTTGCCGTGAGGACCGGCTGGGATTCCATAAGGTGCCTGGAAAGACAACAAAAATAAATAAACATAATTATATATATATTAGACGTCCTTTTGCTTCCTCATAGCGGAAGCTTTGTTTTCATGAAAAAAATTATTTTTTCGAGATTTTCATGCCAGTATGCATTAGAATTGTTCAAAACGTCGAGAAAAGTGGTTTAGAAAAAATATCCGTATGTATGTGTGTGTGTATGTGTGTCCTGGGCTCCGAAAATTCGATGAACTATTACTCAGTAACCGTTCGAGCGATATGGCTGAAATTTGGCACGCAAGTCGAGTAGTTGCCCCGCTTTGAATGTTGAGATTTTTGAAGAAAAAAAATCAGCCATTTTGATTTTATGGTACTTTTAATTTTTTGAAAAAAGGGCGTGGTCGCTCTAACTTTCGTAAAAATTAGACGATTTTGCTAAATAGTTGTTTATAAATAAATATACGTTCAATGTCGTTTGGCATTGCATTTGGGCGAAATCGGTAAAGCGGTTCAGATTTTATAGATGTTTGAATTTTTCGAAAAAAATCATTTTTTTTTTAAATCACGTCGAATTTCACCAATTTAACCGAAATGTTTTACAGACGAAAAGGAACATGCAGCTATGCCACGTACCAAATTTGACGATGATCGGTAAAGTGGTTCAGATTTTACGACATTTTGAAATTTACAAAAAAAAAAAAACGATTTTCGCTCTAGCATCAGCAAAAGTTGATAATGCGAGACAAAAGTTTGTACTCAATGGAAATAAGAATGCAAAGTAGAACTTTACACATTGCTTCATATATAATTTTTATTTTTTTACATTTATAATGACCGCTTGTCCCAAAATAGAATTGCTCAAAACACACGAACGGCGTGACGAATCGAGATGAAAATTTACACAAAAGAGGAGGATAAACTCCGTTTTCGTTATTTCGATTAAGGTAGTCCTTGCGCATTAAGCTGAGGTCAAATAAGTTTTCGAAAAATGGGAGATTTTTTTTTCAATAATATTCTCGTTGAACTTTGGTACTTTGTGAAAAGTTGTTTTGTTACTTTATACAAAGTTACTTTGTTCATTTATAAAGTCACTTTGTTGCTTTATAGAAACTTACTTTATTGATTTATAAAGTTACTTTGTTACTTTATAAAAAGTTCCTTTGTTAATTTATAAAAAGTTGCTTTGTTAATTTATAAAAAGTTACTGTGTTACTTTATAAAAAGTTACTTTGTTGCTTTATAAAAAGTTACTTTGTTGCTTTATGAAAAGTTACTTTGTTGTTTTATAAAAAGGTACTTTGTTGCTTTATGAAAGGTTACTTTGTTGCTTTATGGAAAGTTACTTTGTTGCTTTATAAAAAGTTGCTTTGTTGCTTTATGAAAAGTTGCTTTGTTACTTTATAAAAAGTTACTTTGTTACTTTATAATTTTTATTTTTTTAAATTTATAATGACCGCTTGTCCCAAAATAGAATTGCTCATAACTCTCGAACGGCGTGACGAATCGAGATGAAAATTTACACAAAAGAGGAGGATAAACTCCGTTTTCGTTATTTCGATTAAGGTAGTCCTTGCGCATTAAGCTGAGGTCAAATAAGTTTTCGAAAAATGGGAGATTTTTTTTTCAATAATATTCTCGTTGAACTTTGGTACTTTGTGAAAAGTCGTTTTGTTACTTTATACAAAGTTACTTTGTTCATTTATAAAGTCACTTTGTTGCTTTATAGAAACTTACTTTATTGATTTATAAAGTTACTTTGTTACTTTATAAAAAGTTACTTTGTTAATTTATAAAAAGTTGCTTTGTTAATTTATAAAAAGTTACTGTGTTACTTTATAAAAAGTTACTTTGTTGCTTTATAAAAAGTTACTTTGTTGCTTTATGAAAAGTTACTTTGTTGTTTTATAAAAAGGTACTTTGTTGCTTTATGAAAGGTTACTTTGTTGCTTTATGGAAAGTTACTTTGTTGCTTTATAAAAAGTTACTTTGTTGCTTTATGAAAAGTTGCTTTGTTACTTTATAAAAAGTTACTTTGTTACTTTATAATTTTTATTTTTTTAAATTTATAATGACCGCTTGTCCCAAAATAGAATTGCTCAAAACTCACGAACGGCGTGACGAATCGAGATGAAAATTTACACAAAAGAGGAGGATAAAATCCGTTTTCGTTACTTCGATTAAGGTAGTCCTTGCGCATTAAGCTGAGTTCAAATAAGTTTTCGAAAAATGGGAGGGAATCGCAAACACTTTTCGCCAATATAAACAAGGCTGCAAAGTGGAACTTTGCAAATTGCTTCCTCATTATTGTTGGATTTTTACAAAGCTTCCTCTATGAGGAAGCCAAAACAGATTAACATGCTTCCTCATAGAGGTAGATTTGTAAATGATCCAACAATAATGAGGAAGCAATTTGCAAAGTTCTACTTTACAGCCTTGTTTTATTACGCACCTCCGAAAATCCCGATTTATACCATAACATTGAATCTCGTAACAAAAAAACACCGAGTGAATTTTTTGTAAAAGGTGGCAAGAAGATTTTTCATTTTCTTCATTTGCAACAATTTATTATAAATCGAGTGAAAAATTAGAAAAATTCGCACGGTGTTGTCTTTTTACGAAACTCAATATTATTGTATAAACCGAGAATTTCGGTCGTGTATAGTAGAAAAAAAATTATTAGGCATTTTAATAAGCATTTTATTGTCAAATAATAATAATATAAATAATAATCAAAAATGAGGCTAAATTGTATGAAGGATGGTTTTTACATGCCCTTGACCGACTTCCTACGAATTTTCACAATATTCCTATCAAAGAAGATGGCATTATGTCTTAAGTAACTGTTTTTTGCACTCAGAGAAATTGTAGTAGTACAGTCAACTTTAAAGTAACAACTATTAAGTTTTAGTCCATCCAACTATTTTCATAGTTATGATAACTGTGAAAATAGTTATGGTAACTATTTGGTAGTTATAGCAACTATTTGATAGCAGAGTTGGGCACTACTCGAAGTACCGACTACTTGATTAGTACTTGAAGTAAGGACTTGAAGTACTCAAGTACTTTGTTGTACTTCAAGTACTTGCTTCTGTTCGTCAAAGTACCAAGTACAAGTACTTTTTTTAAATTTAATTCCAGAGTTGTACTACTCGATGCGCATAATTATTTTTACGATTATTAAAATAGTAACGAAAATGTTTAATTGATATAGTTTTTCCGAGAATCCCACAACGTAGATTATTGTGGAGTATCGTCACGATATATATATGTATGGTTTCGGCTTGGTTTTGGTCGCTTCATGAGGCCACGCGAGTTGTGTTTATATTATATATATCTACAAGAGGTACCTATGAATGTAAACAATTATTATTCTCTCATCATAGTCTGCAGATTTAGTCGTCATTTCATATGGAAATCACCCGACTATAATGAGAGAACAATTATTTTTCATTTCGCTCTTTTTGAAGACGGGAGCTTTTTTAAAAAAATTTAATTTTTTTTTATTTTCATTATTTTTAGAGTGTTTTTACTTATCACTGACTTGGCCGGGCGACAGCGCCTCTACTGGCCTTATATACTGGTCGTGTAACGTATAAGAATGTAGTGATCAAAGCGATATTTACGAATAAGCAATTTTGCAACTTTTTTCAAATTTATCTATCTCCGCGGAAACACAACGGATCTCAAAAAAATCATGGCTTTAAATCGAATGTCCCAGCCATAGAAGCTCTCTACCAACATTTGTCAAGACATTTTTTTGTCGTTTTGACAAACATGCATTTTGAAGTATCGAGGTGAGATCTTTCGATCATCGTGAAACGCATAACTCCCGTCTTTTTGCCCTGGCGGGCAGTCGGGAGTTTAAAAAAAACCGTATCTACTGATATCGAGGTTGTAGTAATGCTACGAATCGAATTATGAAAAGTACTTGGAAAAAGTACTTGCAAAGTACTTGAAGTACAAAAAAGTACTTGATACTTCAACTACTTGCGGTACTTTGTACTTTATACTTGAAGTACTTTTCGGTACTTTGCCCAACTCTGTTTGATAGTTGTAGCAACTATTAAAAAATTACTTGTATGAACTAAAAATGAATAGTTGTCACTTTTATAGTTAAAAATACCATAATTTTCTCTCAGTGTGGAAAAGTAAAAAACATCTGTTTACGCAAAATTGAATATCTCGGACACTATGCGGCCTAAAATTTTGTACGATACACGGAATTTAAGGTAATTATCCAATCTATCAAATACTACCATAGATAGCACCGTCCATCGTGTTAAAAAATAATGGTACCGGTCATTAGGAAAAATTCAATTTTCTACAAATGGGAAATACAAAAGGTCATTGTGCCACCTTTAAAAAAAAATTGCACGAACCTTTTCTTTAACGAGAGCCAACATTAGCGTTCAGGCTATAGTTTATTGATGTGGCTAGTAAAAAAATAATTATTTCTTATTTTTATTTTTTTATGTTTTTAGGCAATCTAAATATATATACAATAAAATAAAATAAATAAAAATAAATTTTTTTTTTTTTTACTTGCCACATCAATAAATATATATATATATATAATCATAGCGTATATTTGTACGACGTTGAGTGATGTTCGCGGTCGCGCAATTATAAGAAATACGAATCCCTTTCTCTCATCGCGCCACTTCGAGTGCGCGACGATGACTAGGCCCGAGAGAGCCTCGAGCTTTTCTCTGTTAGTCTAGCAATATTGTACACGAGGGACCACCTCGTGTGCAATTCTGTGCCTCGTATGTTTTGCCCCGCGGCAGAGCTGAAGATCCACGTTGACTCTTACACGATAGTTTCTCTAGCTTAGATCGGTTCTCGCGAGTCTACAGCAAAGATTCTCTGATGGAAGCTGTGGAATCGAGTGGCACGCTCAATAAGATTCCACAAGACTAACGATAATCCTATGAACGGTGAACTTTCTATCGTTCACAACACACTGTGTCACTGACCTATCCCTACTCTCTTGGGTCAGGAGGTCGAGGCTTCGCAGGAGATTCAATAGCGCGCACGTGTGTTCCGGAGGTCACTAATAACGAATTCTACGTACCATTTTAAAAGACAATGGCACTTTTCGAAAAGCAATTTGTATGCGATTTTCTTCGTGCACAATGGAACTAAATTGACGTCGAACCAACGAGTAAAGAGATTATTATCAGAATTTTCACTATACGAACAAAAAATATCACGCAGTGAAATGCTGCCAATTATTTGTGTAGCTTACAATGAGGAAAAAAAAAAGAAAATCTCGATAAATAATGAAAATTTGATGAACATTGTTTTTGTAAACGAATGTATCGATGATTTTAATCAAAATCAATATTCTTAGTAACTTCGACAGTGGGGATTTTTTTTTCAATAATATTCTCGTTGAACTTTGTTACTTTGTATTAAAAAGTTACTTTGGTACTTTGTGAAAAGTTACCTTGTTACTTTATGAAGTTACTTTGTTGCTTTATGAAAAGTTGCTTTGTTACTTTATGAAAAGTTACTTTGTTACTTTATAAAAAGTTACTTTGTTACTTTATAAAAAGTTACTTTGTTACTCTATGAAAAGTTATTTTGTTACTTTACAAAAAGTTAGCTTGTTGCTTTATAAAAAGTTACTTTCTTACTTTATTAAAAGTTGCTCTGTTATACTTTATAAAAAGTTACTTTGTTCATTTATGAAAAGTTACTTTATTGATTTATAAAAAGGTACTTTGTTACTTTACAAAAAGTTACTTTGTTACTTTATGAAAAAGTTACTTTGTTACTTTATGAAAAGTTACTTTGTTGCTTTATAAAAAGTTACTTTGTTACTTTATGAAAAGTTACTTTGTTGCTTTATAAAAAGTTACTTTGTTGCTTTATAAAAAGTTACTTTGTTGCTTTATGAAAAGTTACTTTGTTGCTTTATGAAAAGTTACTTTGTTGCTTCATAAAAAGTTGCTTTGTTGCTTTATAAAAAGTTACTTTCTTACTTTATTAAAAGTTGCTCTGTTATACTTTATAAAAAGTTACTTTGTTGCTTTATAAAAAAGTTACTTTGTTACTTCATGAAAAGGTCCTTTGTTACTTTATAAAAAGTTACTTTGTTACTTTATAAAAAGTTACTTTGTTGCTTTATGAAAAGTTACTTTGTTGCTTTATGAAAAGTTACTTTGTTGCTTTATAAAAAGTTACTTTGTGGCTTTATAAAAAGTTGCTTTGTTGCTTTATAAAAAGTTACTTTGTTCATTTATGAAAAGTTACTTTATGAAAAAGTTACTTTGTTGCTTTATAAAAAAGTTACTTTATTGATTTATAAAAAGTTACTTTGTTATTTTACAAAAAGTTACTTTGTTGCTTTATAAAAAGTTACTTTGTTACTTTATGAAAAGTTACTCTGTTACTTTATAAAAAGTTACTTTGTTGCTTTATGAAAAGTTACTTTGTTGCTTTATGAAAAGTTACTTTGTTGCTTTATGAAAAGTTACTTTGTTGCTTCATAAAAAGTTACTTTGTTGCTTTATAAAAAGTTACTTTGTTGCTTTATAAAAAGTTACTTTGTTACTTTATGAAAAGTTACTCTGTTACTTTATGAATGGTTAATCCTTGTAAACGGTACTTCGTTACGTGTAAAAGTAACAAAATTGCTTTGTGAGGAAAAAGTGACTGTTTTTATTTAGAGTACAAGCAACTTTGTTAATTTTTATGAAAATGTAACAAAGTTACTTTTCTTGTGTCTCTTACTTTTCTCCGTAAATGTGAATCTATATTGAGAAATATATAATTTATTTACCTGCATCATTGGATGCATAGACATCACAGGTTGTACAACATAAATCGGTTGATTCTTGGGTACATGATTTTGCGCAACGACCCATTGATGTACCATGTTTCTTGTCTTTAGTCTGCCATCGGGTGTGTCGTCGTTGTTCGATCTTAGACAACCGCATAGTTTGGGTGTCAGAGCGACGCAACTGTAGCCAGCGACGAGAAGTTCAGCGACACTCGCGATCAAAAGTCCGATGCTTGCCAATAAACCGGCCCAACCGCTCTCCACTTCAACCAGATTTCCATCTTCACCCTGGATAAGCAAACGAAACAATAGTCAGTAATTGGGCGAACGAAACAGGCTCTCTGTTTTGTTAACGAGATCGTTTGGCATTTTATTTCTGTACAGCTTGTTTGCTCTCTGATTACCATCAAAAGAGTGAAAATATTTTCAACAATCGTGACAGGATTTTGCTTTACGACCTCGTAAATATTGATGTTATTTATGCGATTATTTAAAATACAGGACAACGTGAACGAAAAAAGAAAATTGAAGGCCATATTAATTGGAATTTTTTCTTTTCGGTGATAAAGTGGCGATTTTCTGATTGATTAATCTATCGATTTATGTAATCAACAAAATAATCAGCGTTTTTAATAGATTTTTCAGGTGGAAAGTAAATTAATTTAGGCAATTAAAAAATTATCCATTTTAAATAAAAAATTAATACAGAGTTTGCTGTTTTATTGATTATCAAAATTGCGTAGTTGAAAATTACAAAATTAATATAGCTAAAATATTTAAAAAAAGACAAATTTTATGAACTTCTAATTACAATCAATAGAAATTTTGCATAATTAGGAAACTTAAAATAATATATTATTCAAAGTCAATATAGGTATAAATAACATTAGTGAAATTATGATAATTAATTTATCACTTTCCATAAATTCCAATATAGTTTGAGCTAAAGTTTATTTCTTAATATTTCTTTGTAAATTGCGTTTGCTATTTTACTTTTGAAGAGGATCTTTCCCATTTCATGGAATATATTTTAGCAAAGGCGGGAAAAAAAAATTGGTAGTAAAGAATTATCCTCTCTTAATAAAAATAGAGAGAACGAGCACGACTCTCGGTGACGACTCCACTAATATCCCAGACATCGTCAGGCCTGAGCCCGACGATGGTAGTATAAAAATTTCACGACGCGCGCGTACCATACCGCGACTGACCGCGTTTAGCCTTGGCATTGAGACTTTCTCCGTGAGCAAAGAGGCGCAAGGCGGTCCGGATTTCTTTGACCACTGCCCGATACGCACAGACACCTGATTCGCCAAAAATGTCCCATTTGGAAAGGTGCCATTGCATAAATAATTTAATATTCCATTTCATTTTTTTATTTATTATTATTATCATTTTTTTTGTTTATTTATTATTTTTATTTTTTTTTTTTTACTTTTTATGACATTAGTCAAGTAATTTTCAAGGAAAATCCTTTTTTGTTTTCCAAAAAATGTTTATTTATTTAGTTAACGATATGGCAGGATTTTGAAAAAAAAAAAAAAAAAAAATGTATGTCGTTATTTATGAGAGAAATTGTCATTATTTTTTTTTTCAAAAGAATTGTAAATTAATTAAAAAGATCAATAAAGAAATCGAAATTAATTGAATAATTATATCAATTTTTTTCAATGCGATAGAAAATCTCTTAGTTTCAAAAAAAGTTTATTAATTTTCTTAACCATATTAAAAAAAATAATTTATATGTGATTATTGCATTCGCCAAAAATGTCCCGTTTGGAAAGGTGCCATTGCATAAATAATTTAATATTCCATTTCATTTTTTAAATTTATTATTATTTTTATTTATTTATTTTTTTGTTTATTTATTTATTTTTTTATTTATTATTTTTATTTAATTTTTTTTTACTTTTTATGACATTAGTCAAGTAATTTTCAAGGGAAATCCTTTTTTGTTTTCCAAAAAATGTTTATTTACTTAGTTAACAATATGGCAGGATTTTGAGGAAAAAAAAAAAAAAAAAAAAAATGTATGTCATTATTTATGAGATAAATTGTCATTATTTTTTTTTCAAAAGAATTGTAAATTAATTAAAAAGATCAATAAAGAAATCGAAATTAATTGAATAAATATATCAATTTTTTTCAATTCGATATAAAATCTCTTAGTTTCAAAAAAAGTTTATTAATTTTCTTAACAATATCTAAAAAAATAATTTATATGTGATTATTGGATTCGCCAAAAATGTCCCATTTGGAAAGGTGCCATTGCATAAATAATTTAATATTCCATTTCATTTTTTAAATTTATTATTATTTTTATTTATTTATTTTTTTGTTTATTTATTTATTTTTTTATTTATTATTTTTATGTAATTTTTTTTACTTTTTATGACATTAGTCAAGTAATTTTCAAGGGAAATCCTTTTTTCATTTTCCAAAAAAATGTTTATTTATTTAGTTAACAATATGGCAGGATATTGAAAAAAAAAAGTATGTAATTATTTATGAGATAAATTGTCATTACTTTTTTTTCAAAAGAATTGTAAATGACTTAAATAGATCAATAAAAAAATCGAAATTGATTAAATAAATATATCAATTTTTTTCAATTCTATATAAAATCTCTTAGTTTCAAAAAAAGTATATTAATTTTCTTATAATATAGAAGCATATTTAAAGAAAATAATTTATATGTCATTATTGCATTATTTTTTTTTCTAGCTTATTGTAAATAAATTCAACAGATTAATAAATTAATCGAAATTAATTGTATAAATATGTGAATTATTTGGCCAATAATTAACAATTCCATTTTTAACATTCATGTAAATGTAAAAACTGCATTCTGTGCATTTTATACCGTTGCAATTTTACATTCAGCGATTCAAAGGCAATTTTTGCAATTGGCATATTAATATATGTGGAGACTTTGCTCGGGGCTTTTTCGATATACAATCTCTTAGTTAGAAAATAATTTATATGTCATTATTGCATTTTTTTTTCTAGTGTACTGTAGATAAATTCAACAGATTAATAAATTAACCGAAATTAATTGTATAAATATATGAATTATTTGGCCAATAATTAACTATTCAATTTTTAACATTAATGTAAATGTAAAAACTGCATTCTGTGCATTTTATACCGTTGCAATTTGACATTCAGCGATTCAAAGGCAATTTTTGCAATTGGTATATTAATATATGTGGAGACTTTGCTCGGGGCTTTTTCGATATACAATCTCTTAGTTAGAAAATAATTTATATGTCATTATTGCATTTTTTTTCTTGTGTACTGTAGATAAATTCAACAGATTAATAAATTAATCGAAATTAATTGTATAAATATATGAATTATTTGGCTAATAATTAACTATTCAATTTTTAACATTCATGTAAATGTAAAAACTGCATTCTGTGCATTTTATACCGTTGCAATTTGACATTCAGCGATTCAAAGGCAATTTTTGCAATTGGTATATTAATATATGTGGAGACTTTGCTCGGGGCTTTTTCGATATACAATCTCTTAGTTAGAAAATAATTTATATGTCATTATTGCATTTTTTTTCTAGTGTACTGTAAATAAATTCAATAGATTAATAAATTAATCGAAATTAATTGTATAAATATATGAATTATTTGGCCAATAATTAACAATTCAATTTTTAACATTCATGTAAATGTAAAAACTGCATTCTGTTGCATTTTATACCGTTGCAATTTTACATTCAGTGATTCAAAGGCAATTTTTGCAATTGGTATATTAATATATGTGGAGACTCTGCTCGGGGCTTTTTCGATATACAATCTCTTAGTTAGAAAATAATTTATATGTCATTATTGCATTTTTTTTCTAGTGTACTGTAGATAAATTCAACAGATTAATAAATTAATCGAAATTAATTGTATAAATATATGAATTATTTGGCCAATAATTAACTATTCAATTTTTAACATTCATGTAAATGTAAAAACTGCATTCTGTGCATTTTATAACGTTGCAATTTTACATTCAGCGATTCAAAGGCAATTTTTGCAATTGGTATATTAATATATGTGGAGACTCTGCTCGGGGCTTTTTCGATATACAATCTCTTAGTTAGAAAATAATTTATATGTCATTATTGCATTTTTTTTCTTGTGTACTGTAAATAAATTCAACAGATTAATAAATTAATCGAAATTAATTGTATAAATATATGAATTATTTGGCTAATAATTAACTATTCAATTTTTAACATTAATGTAAATGTAAAAACTGCATTCTGTGCATTTTATACCGTTGCAATTTTACATTCAGCGATTCAAAGGCAATTTTTGCAATTGGTATATTAATATATGTGGAGACTCTGCTCGGGGCTTTTTCGATATACAATCTCTTAGTTAGAAAATAATTTATATGTCATTATTGCATTTTTTTTCTTGTGTACTGTAGATAAATTCAACAGATTAATAAATTAATCGAAATTAATTGTATAAATATATGAATTATTTGGCTAATAATTAACTATTCACTTTTTAACATTCATGTAAATGTAAAAACTGCATTCTGTGCATTTTATACCGTTGCAATTTTACATTCAGCGATTCAAAGGCAATTTTTGCAATTGGTATATTAATATATGTGGAGACTTTGCTCGGGGCTTTTTCGATATACAATCTCTTAGTTAGAAAATAATTTATATGTCATTATTGCATTTTTTTTCTTGTGTACTGTAGATAAATTCAACAGATTAATAAATTAATCGAAATTAATTGTATAAATATGTGAATTATTTGGCCAATAATTAACTATTCAATTTTTAACATTCATGTAAATGTAAAAACTGCATTCTGTGCATTTTATACCGTTGCAATTTTACATTCAGCGATTCAAAGGCAATTTTTGCAATTGGCATATTAATATATGTGGAGACTCTGCTCGGGGCTTCTTCGATATACAATCTCTTAGTTTCTATAGCTCTCATCTCGAAACCAGGTCACCCGTTGTCTATGCCTCCTGGCTCCGTTAATTAGCCTCGGATGAGGCTTCAATTAATTAGGAACGCGGTAACCAATGCACTCTCGATCTTGATTCAACTCCACGCTTTGCTATGATGCCCTCTGCGAATGGGCATAAAGATATATGTTAACACAGTGGTTTTCTAAATTTCCCTCGATGGAAGAGCTCGAAATTCTGATGGATTACAATGGGAGAGATTTCAACATGTCGATTATTCGATCGAGTGTGAGACTAAAGTTTCCACAACATTCACCAATAAATTTTGCCTTTCAAATTAAACATCGCGGTGTTAATTTCCAAACGGATTTTTTAAACTCCACCGAAAGATCGTAAATTTTTAGAAAGCTGCTTCGAGCGAAGAATATAAAAATTATTGCACATTTTTAAGACACTTATTCAAGAGGGAAAAGAAAATCGTAAATTACTTTTGAATTTTGCATACAAAAAATCTTTAAAAAATGATATACCGAGTCTTATATTTATGTCGGCGCGAAAAATTTCTATATTTCTGTGTACTACTTTCTTCTGAGTTTAGTGAAAACATTTTTTTTTAAGCATCAATTCTAAACAAATAAAATAAAAATGTCTTCATTCTTGGGGCAGAATATTCTGTATTTTCACCTATTAATTTTTTGCAAGTCCTCGAAAAGCTGCACGATTTTATTAATAGATTGTAAAAGGAGTTGCAATTTCACATACAGCAATTCGAAAACAATTTTTGCAATTCATATATTAATATAAATTTGATATAAAATCCCTTAGCTCAAAAAAGAAAAATTCTATATTTCCACCTATTAATTAATATAAATTTGATATAAAATCCCTTAGATTAAAAAAGAAAAATTCTATATTTCCACCTATTAATTAATATAAATTTGAAATAAAATCCCTTAGATTAAAAAAGAAAAATTCTATATTTCCACCTATTAATTAATATAAATTTGATATAAAATCCCTTAGCTCAAAAAAGAAAAATTCTATATTTCCACCTATTAATTAATATAAATTTGATATAAAATCCCTTAGCTCAAAAAAGAAAAATTCTATATTTCCACCTATTAATTAATATAAATTTGATATAAAATCCCTTAGCTCAAAAAAGAAAAATTCTATATTTCCACCTATTAATTAATATAAATTTGATATAAAATCCCTTAGCTCAAAAAAGAAAAATTCTATATTTCCACCTATTAATTAATATAAATTTGATATAAAATCCCTTAGCTCAAAAAAGAAAAATTCTATATTTCCACCTATTAATTAATATAAATTTGATATAAAATCCCTTAGATTAAAAAAGAAAAATTCTATATTTCCACCTATTAATTAATATAAATTTGATATAAAATCCCTTAGCTCAAAAAAGAAAAATTCTATATTTCCACCTATTAATTAATATAAATTTGATATAAAATCCCTTAGATCAAAAAAGAAAAATTCTATATTTCCACCTATTAATTAATATAAATTTGATATAAAATCCCTTAGATCAAAAAAGAAAAATTCTATATTTCCACCTATTAATTAATATAAATTTGATATAAAATCCCTTAGCTCAAAAAAGAAAAATTCTATATTTCCACCTATTAATTAATATAAATTTGATATAAAATCCCTTAGCTCAAAAAAGAAAAATTCTATATTTCCACCTATTAATTAATATAAATTTGATATAAAATCCCTTAGATTAAAAAAGAAAAATTCTATATTTCCACCTATTAATTAATATAAATTTGAAATAAAATCCCTTAGATTAAAAAAGAAAAATTCTATATTTCCACCTATTAATTAATATAAATTTGATATAAAATCCCTTAGCTCTAAAAAGAAAAATTCTATATTTCCACCTATTAATTAATATAAATTTGATATAAAATCCCTTAGATTAAAAAAGAAAAATTCTATATTTCCACCTATTAATTAATATAAATTTGATATAAAATCCCTTAACTCAAAAAAGAAAAATTCTATATTTCCACCTATTAATTAATATAAATTTGATATAAAATCCCTTAGCTCAAAAAAGAAAAATTCTATATTTCCACCTATTAATTAATATAAATTTGATATAAAATCCCTTAGATTAAAAAAGAAAAATTCTATATTTCCACCTATTAATTAATATAAATTTGATATAAAATCCCTTAGCTCAAAAAAGAAAAATTCTATATTTCCACCTATTAATTAATATAAATTTGATATAAAATCCCTTAGCTCAAAAAAGAAAAATTCTATATTTCCACCTATTAATTAATATAAATTTGATATAAAATCCCTTAGCTCAAAAAAGAAAAATTCTATATTTCCACCTATTAATTAATATAAATTTGATATAAAATCCCTTAGATTAAAAAAGAAAAATTCTATATTTCCACCTATTAATTAATATAAATTTGATATAAAATCCCTTAGCTCAAAAAAGAAAAATTCTATATTTCCACCTATTAATTAATATAAATTTGATATAAAATCCCTTAACTCAAAAAAGGAAAATTCTATATTTCCACCTATTAATTAATATAAATTTGATATAAAATCCCTTAGATTAAAAAAGAAAAATTCTATATTTCCACCTATTAATTAATATAAATTTGAAATAAAATCCCTTAGCTCAAAAAAGGAAATTTCTATACTTCCACCTATTAATTTTTTCAAAATTTTCCAAAAGTAGCACGATTTTATGAACAAATTATGTTCCCTCGTTTTCAAGCCTTCAGATTTTTCTCTCACTGAATAATTACGGAAATAAAATATTGTAAAAACGTAGATAGAAAAGCATAACAAATTTGTAAAAAATTTCTATGGTAAGAAAATGTCTCTCAGTTTGATGAGAAATATTTCCGTCACGTATTGTTCATTGTGGAATAAGAATGAAGCTAACAGTATCAATAACGTTTGGAGGGTGTTAAAAACGGAATAGAGGCCGAATGGAAGAAGAAAAGCGGAAAAAGGAGCGACAGGGCGACGAAAGAGGAGAAAAAGAAAAAAAAGACAACGAAGAACAAGGAAAAAAGTGGCAGTATCGGTGCTTGGAGTGTGCATCGAACCCGTAAGAAGTCACCGGTTTGCCTGCCGCGAGATCGACTTTACTGCCGCATTTTGCCGTTGGGAGGGAGAGAATATGTAGGCCAAACGTCCGAGAGCCACACGTAACGAAGCGAAAAGCCACGGGCACGAGTCGAGGAGAGAAAATAAGACGGAAAAATAAAAGAAGGCACAGGTAGTCTAAGTACGGGTGAGGGTTAAAAGTTTCAACAACCAAAATTCAGAACGGCCGATATACAGTAATTTCAGAATAACGAATCAGACAGAAAATCGTCGTCAACATTAATTTTCTTTTTTAACTTGGCGTTGAGTCGCTACCGCGAGTTTTGATAGTAAAATGACGAAGTTAGGTAGCTGAAATTTTTATTTCCGATAGAACATTAAGTCGAAAAAACCATTTTAGTGGAATGGTAATTACTCAAACCTTGATTTATTCGAAAAAAAAGAATGTCAGACAGTCTGTGCTTTGAATGAATGGAATATCGAAGAGTCTGATGTAAATCTAATATATATTTCTGAAAAATGTTTGTCTGTTTGTCACAATCCGACGCCATGCGTCACGAGCTATAGAAAATTTTGGAAATTAAAAACAAATAATTGTTCAAAACAATGTTCAAAAAAAATTGTTCAAATCAATTTACAAAAAAAAATTGTTCAAAACAATTTTCAAAAAAAATTGTTCAAAACAATTTAAAAAAAAATTGTTCAAAACAATTTACAAAAAAAATTGTTCAAAACAAATTTTCAAAAAAAATTGTTCAAAACAATTTTCAAAAAAAATTGTTCAAAACAATTTTCAAAAAAAATTGTTCAAAACAATATTCAAAAAAAATTGTTCAAACCAATTTAAAAAAAAAAATTGTTCAAAACAATTTCCAAAAAAAATTGTTCAAACCAATTTTCAAAAAAAATTGATCAAACCAATTATCAAAAAAAATTGTTCAAACCAATTTTTAATAAAAATTGTTCAAGCCAATTTCCAAAAAAAATTGTTCAAACCAATTATCAAAAAAAATTGTTCAAAACAATTTTCAAAAAAAATTGTTCAAAACAATTTTCAAAAAAAATTGTTCAAAACAATTTTCAAAAAAAATTGTTCAAAACAATTTTAAAAAAAATTGTTCAAAACAATTTAAAAAAAAAATTGTTCAAAACAATATTCAAAAAAAATTGTTCAAACCAATTTAAAAAAAAAATTGTTCAAGCCAATTTCCAAAAAAAATTGTTCAAACCAATTTTCAAAAAAAATTGATCAAACCAATTATCAAAAAAAATTGATCAAACCAATTATCAAAAAAAATTGTTCAAACCAATTTTCAAAAAAAATTGATCAAACCAATTATCAAAAAAAATTGTTCAAAACAATTTAAAAAAAAAATTGTTCAAACCAATTTTAAAAAAAAATTGATCAAACCAATTATCAAAAAAAATTGTTCAAAACAATTTCCAAAAAAATTGATCAAAACAATTGTCAAAAAAATTGTTCAAAACAATTGTCAAAAAAATTGTTCAAGCCAATTCCCAAAAAAAAATGTTCAAGCCAATTCCCAAAAAAAAATGTTCAAAACAATTAAAAAAAAAATTGTTCAAACCAATATTCAAAAAAAATTGTTCAAAACAATTTTCATAAAAAATTGTTCAAAACAATTTTCATAAAAAATTGTTCAAAACAATTTAAAAAAAAATGATCAAACCAATTTTCACAAAAAATTGTTCAAAACAATTTTCACAAAAAATTGTTCAAACCAATTTTCACAAAAAATTGTTCAAAACAATTTTCACAAAAATTGTTCAAAACAATTTTCACAAAAATTGTTCAAAACAATTTTCACAAAAATTGTTCAAAACAATTTTCACAAAAATTGTTCAAAACAATTTTCACAAAAATTGTTCAAAACAATTTTCACAAAAAATTGTTCAAAACAATTTTCACAAAAAATTGTTCAAAACAAATTAGGGCATCTTGCCCCCTATTTTCGCCCACTTCGAGGTTCCCAGCGGAACCGCCGCGTACCGCGGCGCTCGCGCTGCGAGCCTCGAACCGCGCAAAAACAGGGGCTACGATACCCGAGCGAGTCTTGCCTCGTATATCTTCCCGCTGCCCATGCACACGGCTCACGGCCAGGTATCGTCGAATTTTTCCTCTCGCTTTTCAGCGACAGAAATCACGTCATATTTCAACGCAACCGGAAGAAAAGAATCGTATGCCACGCGGGAGGGAGCACAATTTTCACCTCGTGCTCGAGCAGTACATAAGTACATAGTTTTGTCATAATCTGCAATGTGGTTCAAATTTCTCAGAATTTCACAATAACTGATAACCAAATACGTTACGCGAAAGCTATCCCTAGCAATCACGACAACTATCAAAGTGACCGAAAAAATAACGGTGGTAGAAGTTGTTTTCTGCACAGAAAAAATTTTCGGTAATGGTCAAAATGACTTTCGAAACAACCAAACGAAAACATCTGAAAGTTGTTTTTCCGTCCCTGGAACCAATGAGTGACCGTCAAAACAACCTTCGCGTAGATATCGGCAAGGTTGCTTTTCGGGTTGCTCGAGGCCGTCGAATGACCGTCAAAACAACCTGTTTTGATTGATCTCTGGGTTACAGATTACTTTCTTGTTTACTTACTCAAGATCGTTCGCATTCAGAAGTGCAACAAATTTGGATGTGAATAAGAAGAAGAGAATAAGAAGAAGGGATGACAGCAAAAAGGAACAAACACGACAGGGAGAAGCGATTATGCGAAAGAATGTCGCACATTTGGCACGAGACACAAGCTTCATATAAATCTCCGAATAGCCTCGTGAAATTCTAATTTCTCGTATCGAGAGTATAATATCAATTAAATCGAAGGTCGTTGATGCCTTCCAGCGCTTCGAGCTGTTTATAATCAGCGAAATTAAACGACTATCCACTTATGTGGAATGGGAACTCCAGGTCTTGCGAATTTTACGACTTTTACTTCATATATAGATATAAAGAAGAAAATAATGAGGCTGAAAATAGAAGATTTATTTAACTACTAGATCCCGACGATTTTTTATAAAATGGATCAGGTTTTAAGCATAAATTAATATTTTCAACTATTGGATTCAAGTTTTCAAGAGAATAATTTTTGTCAAAAATTTATGTCAGTAGTTAAAATAAAAACAGTGAAATTGAAGAATAATCAATGCAATTAAAGTAGAGTTTATGCATGTGGAATGGGAACTTCAGGTCTTGCAAATTTTACGACTTATACTTTATATATAGATATAAGGAAGAAAATAATGAGGCTGGAAATAGAAGAGTTATTTAACTACTAGATCGCGAGCGATTTTTTATAAAATGGATCAGGTTTTAAGCATAAATTAATATTTCCAACTATTGGATTTAAGTTTTTTAACAGATTAATTTTTTAAGTTAATGTCACAAAACCTCTACTTTGTACCTTTGCTTTAAATAAATAAATAAATAAATATCATGACTGAATATTATTTTGTGTACATTCGAAATTTGGTCTCGCTATCTCAAGTTTTGAAAAAAGTTGGAATCATAACGTCAATTTTTTTTAAATTCGAAATTCTATAAAATCCTAATTTTATACCGTTTGTCACTAAATTATATATATGTAATGGAATATTATTCCATTTACATATAAAATTCAGGTCTACTAACTCAAATTTTGCAAAAGTCTATTTCTTGTTAATTTAGTTAGTAATCACTTTTTTTTTAAGAAAAGGAATTTAAAGCGATAAAACTTAAATTTGTGCATACATTTTGTCAAAAAAAATGCAACAATCAAAACCAACCTGCTATTTTATTTGTGTGCCAAATTCCAGCTCAATCGGTTGAAAGGAAACAAAAATTTTCATGAAAACAAAGTTCCCTCTATGAGGAAGAAAAATATAAAGAAAACCTTTAATAACGCACAGAGTTGTAAATGCCTAATACTAATAGAAATAATGATGATGATACCAGCTCTATAATTATGATTTTATAATAATAACATGTACCGATTGTAATACGATGATTAAACTTTCGAATGACTGCAAAAATTATTATTTTTCAATAAAAATTCACGGCAATCCTTTTGAAAAAATGGAAAAAACATAAGTAATGCATTAAGAAAGTAATGCATTACTTATTTCTTCCATTTTTTCCACTATTTCTTGCAATACTAAAACGAAAATTATAATTTTTTTACAGCTATTCAAATATTTACACTCTATTTTATAATCACTACATATTATTATTATTTATTTATTTTACATTGGACGGGACAAGCCCTTGAAAATTAATACAATGCTGGCAAAAAGGAAACCGGACTAAATTACATAATGGAATATAAATGAAGATATAACAATACAAATATAAATTAACATAAAAATTTAAAAAAAATAAAAATAAAAATGAAAAAATAGCGAAAACAGAGTGGCCTCGCGAACTAAACCGGCTCAATTTGCTCAATATAGTTACTCAATGAGCTCACAAAAGTAGACAATGGACGGTTAAAAAAATCAACGAAAGTCGCGGCAACGTTGCCATTTCTGAACATCCGCGAGAGCGGTTCATTTATCCCATAATTCGTTCTGTGAAATTTGTTTTGTAATTATGAAATGATAATTACAAAACAAATTGTACTGTAAACTATATCTCATGAATTAATTGGGATTTACAACTCTGATAACACATAAAAATGTCTAAAAATTTGATGAGGTTTAAGATTTCTGCATATTCATAACAAAATTTTGGCAAGCTATATCTTTCGAATTACGATATCAAGAAAAAAACTAAAAAGTAGAAAATGTTCGTTTTCGTATTCTCTGGTGGACGATTTTTTTTATATTTTTTTTAAGTCCAAAATTAAGGGAGTTGTTCTTGATTTAGTACTTTGGCAAGCTATATCTTTCGAACTATGATATCAAGAAAAAACCTAAAAAGTAGAAAATGTTCGTTTTCGTATTCTCTGATGGACGATTTTTTCATTTTTTTTTAAATATAAAATTAAGGGAGTTGTTCTTGATTTAGTACTTTGGCAAGCCATATCTTTCGAGCTATGATATCGAGAAAAAAACTGAAACGTAGTAAATTTTTGTCTTCGTATTCTCTGATGGACAATTTTTTTATTTTTTTTAAGTCCAAAATTAAGGGAGTTGTTCTTGATTTAGTACTTTGGCAAGCTATATCTTTCGAACTATGATATCAAGAAAAAACCTAAAAAGTAGAAAATGTTCGTTTTCGTATTCTCTGATGGACGATTTTTTCATTTTTTTTTAAAATATAAAATTAAGGGAGTTGTTCTTGATTTAGTACTTTGGCAAGCCATATCTTTCGAGCTATGATATCGAGAAAAAAAACTGAAACGTAGTAAATTTTTATCTTCGTATTCTCTGATGGACAATTTTTTTTATTTTTTTTAAGTCCAAAATTAAGGGAGTTGTTCTTGATTTAGTACTTTGGCAAGCTATATCTTTCGAACTATGATATCGAGAAAAAGACTAAAAAGTAGGAAATGTTCGTTTTCGTATTCTCTGATGGACGATTTTTTCATTTTTTTTTTAAATATAAAATTAAGGGAGTTGTTCTTGATTTAGTACTTTGGCAAGCCATATCTTTCGAGCTATGATATCGAGAAAAAAACTGAAACGTAGTAAATTTTTGTCTTCGTATTCTCTGATGGATAATTTTTTTATTTTTTTTAAGTCCAAAATTAAGGAAGTTGTTCTTGATTTAGTACTTTGGCACGCTATATCTTTCGAACTATGATATCGAGAAAAAGACTAAAAAGTAGGAAATGTTCGTTCTCGTATTCTCTGGTGGACAATTTTTTCAATTTTTTAAAGCCCAAAAGTAAGGGAGTTGTTCTTGATTTAGTACTTTGGCAAGCCATATCTTTCGAGCTATGATATCGAGAAAAAAACTAAAAAGTAGAAAATGTTCGTTTTCGTATTCTCTAGTGGACGATTTTTTCATTCGAAGTAGTTTACTTCGCGGATAAAAAACTCCCTTAATTTTGGACTTAATTTTTTTTAAATCGTCCATCAGAGAATCCGACAACAAACATATTCTTTTCAGTTTCTTCCGCGGAGCTTTAACTTAAAAGTTAAAGCTTGCTAAAATATAAAAACCACAACAACACCCTTAATTTTGGACAAAAAAAAATTTAATCGTCTGTTAGAGAATACGACAACGAACATTTACTACTATTCAGTTTTTTCCGCGGAGCTTTTAAGAGTTGTAGCTTGCCAAAATACTAAATCAAAAACAATTTCCTTAATTCTGGACTTAAAAAGAAATAAAAAAATTGTCCATCAGAGAATACGAAAACGAACATTTTCTACTTTTTAGTTTTTTTCTCGATATTATAGTTCGAAATATATAGCTTGCCAAAGTACTGAATCAAGAACAACTCCCTTAATTTTGGACTTAAAAAAAAATAAAAAAATCGTCCACCAGAGAATACGAAAACGAACATTTTCTACTTTTTAGTTTTTTTCTCGATATTATAGTTCGAAAGATATAGCTTGCCAAAGTACTGAATCAAGAACAACTCCCTTAATTTTGGAGTTAAAAAAAAAATAAAAAAATCGTCCACCAGAGAATACGAAAACGAACATTTTCAACTTTTTAGTTGTTTTCTTGATATCGTAATTTGAAAGATCATAACTTGCCAAAGTTTTATTTTGAATATGCAGAAATCTTAAACCTCATAAAAATTTGAGTCTCTTAATAAAATAAATAAACGATTATCCGCTCAACCGTCACAATATTTCTAATAGAGAGACTCTAAGAATCCATCAAGAGGCCAGTGAGAGAAAAGGGAAGAAAACTGTGTGCGAAATATTAATAAAAATCCATGAGCATGTAGGACGGTAGCATTCCGCGTAGGTGGCCGCGAGAAAAGCACCCGAGGCGTTTGAACGCAGCGTCTGGTTCTTTGCGTTGCAATAAATGGCTTGAAAAAGAGGAGCAAAGTGATTCGCTGGTTTTACGACGAAGAAATGTAGGGAACGTACGTGGAACGAGGAAAAATCGAGAAAAAGCGAGGAAAGCGAGAAGCCAGCAAGACGAAAAACAAGAGAAGGCTTAAAAAAAAAAAAACAAAAATGAAATGAAAATAAACCCACGGGAACGAGAAGAATGTTCGTCTCGGTTGGACGTTGAGAATCTCGTACCACCGCCGTCAACGCGGTAATTGCCGACATGTTCGACAGCGCCAACGCCACCAGACTCGAAGCAAGATGAGCTGTTGCGAATCCGGAAGCTCCTGGCGACCTTTGCTGCGGCGATTTGCTACTCGAGGAAGTCGCTAAAGTCGCTACGACTCCGAGAGCTCCAGCGACTAAGGCTCCAGCTCCAGCCCATAATCCAGCACCTGAACCTCCCAATGATGCACCGTGCACCAGTACCAGAACTCCAAAGACCACCAGAACGACTCCTGAAAATTGATTATCATTTTTATTGCCGGTTTTCGTGATTTTTGTGAAAATTGGTTTACGAATTTTTGTAGCAGCAATTTTTTTTTTGTAATACACGAGCGTCGAAATTCTGAATAAAATGCACATTTTTTGTTTATTAGACAAGCGCCAAGCTCCCAAATAAAATACACATTTTTTAATTCTTTTTTTTTGTAAATTAGTTTCTTTTTTTATAACTTCAATGTGATGTCAAGATCTGATGGGAATTTTTTGGTGATTACAAATATAGAAGAATTTAAATGAAAATCGTAACGAATCATAATGATAATACAAAAAATTTGCAAAGTAGAACTTTGTACATTGCTTCCTCATTGTTTCTCGCTTTTTGCAAAGCTTCCTTTTGCTTTCATTTCTTTTTTTACTCGTACATGTTTTATGCTGTCTTGTAACTAATTGACTTTCCAGTATCGATAATGTTCGAGGAATGAGAAAGATTCTTTTTCAAAAGTGAAATCGCAAATCCAATTACATGGAAATATAAAAAAATTAACTTTATACTCAAAGTATATTGGTCTTTATGAAAATAGATAAATTAATTATCATTATTTTACTTATTACTTTTGAATAAATAAATATCACGTGGCTTTATTGACTTTGCATCCTTTTGGTAATTAATTTTTTTTTAATTCTGTTTTTTATACAATTCGAACGTTCCTGTCATCTATTCACTAAATTCGGCACTAAATATTTATGCAAATTATTATGTACGTGTTTCGGACATTTTTTTCCCGACTTCGCTAGAACAACCTCATTGCGTGTGAATAATGACGCCAAATTGGCGCCAAATCATTACTCCCTAGGGACGAAAACGGTTCATTACTCCCTAGGGAGGGAAACGATTTATTATTCCCTAGGAAGGGAAACGATTTCTTATTCCCCAGGGAGGGAAACGGTTCATTACTCCCTGGGGAGGGTAACGGTTCATTACTCCCTAGGGAGGGAAACGGTGCGTTACTCCCTAGGGAGGGAAATGGTTCATTCCTGCCCACTGAGAGTAATGAAAACCGTGTATACTCGTCATTGGTTGAGAATTGACATTTTTTTTTGCGTCCTTGTTGCAAGCATGAAATGTTAATTTTTAACGAAACCGGGTAAAAAGTATCTAGTAGTCATTTGAAAGTAGTGACTTTCACCTCAAATGATTTCTGAACAAACTTCACCATCAGCAAAAATCACATTCTTTCCTCCTTTGTAGCGTAATAACATACTGCCGCTATAGCAACTTTAAGCTCTACTACTCTAAGTTGACACAAATTAAAGTGCCAATATCAATTTAAAAATAAAATCAAAATTCTCTAAAATCCAATCCGCTTGATCGATTTAACTCAAATTCGATATCGAACGTAATTCATTCATTATTGTATCTTTTAACAAATATATAGTTTATAAGTTAAAAAATTGCGTCATCTGGAGGCCATAGATTTTTCTTTTAATCACCGAAAAAAATGTCCTCCAAAAAAACTAAATTTTTGATAATCGATCTATATTTTTTTATGCCCAGATTTATATGCAATTCTTAACCGCAATAACTATAAAAAAGATAGTCGAATGCATAAAAGTTTAAGCCTTCGCATCCCACAATTACATCACTGCACTATATAAAAAACAGTACATTTCAGCACGAGGGAGAAAAAGCTGCCTTTTCAGCGCGTCCGAATGTTTTTATAATTACGCGCGCGGTAAAAAAAAAAATTCTCTCGAATGTTGAACGAAACTTTTCAGCACGACGTCGGTAATTTTTCTCCACGAAGAACAGGACATTTTTATAAAAATTTTAAATAAAAAAATTTTTTTTTAAATAAAAAATACGAATCTCACCTAAAAGAAGTTGTCCACAGGATGTAAACATAAGAATATTGGTATCATCTCGAGCCTGCGCCCTCTGAAGTTTCTGTCTCTGTTCCTGATCCCTCAGCTGCTGTTGTTGTTGTTGTTGATGTGCTTGATGCTGTTGCTGTCTCTGTTGTCTCTCGGAGATAAGAATCTCCTTCGAGTGTTTCGACTCTTGGCAACTATCGGGTTTCGATTCCTTCGAATTCGTCGAGTCTTTAGAATTGTTCGTTTTTCCGGAGTCCTGACTCCTCACGGTCGAGTCAGGAGCTATCGTTTCACTGTTTTCCATCGCTGCAATTTCACACACACTTACGTCTCAAAAATATTCCACTTTATCGCATCTTCCACAAAAAAAAAAAAAAATTTAACGATAACACTTCGTTATACTTATTTTTTTTTACCAACACTTTTTATTCCTTCGTCTTATGCTTAAAACCCAACAGGGCTTCGCTTAATCTCCGGAAATGATCCGTAGAACTATTGTGAAGTTAGAGGCGGTTCAATGTTCTGTCGGGTCGTAATAACTCATCAGATTCGCACACTCGGCCGAGCCGAGCAACGAGCAGCAAAGTAAATGGACCGTAAATGAGCTAATAAGAGAAGCTGGTAATACCGGAAATGGCTCTTCGAAGCTTAAACTCGAAGATAATTGACATGCCGACTTAAATCGCCTTTGAAAGCACTTATAGTCTCTCTGCCAAGTTCGATTGTTTGAAAAATATTAAAATAGTAATGATAATAGTAACTTTGCTTGTGGATTTCGATCGTTGCGACACTTCACTTAACGACGAGGGCAATTAGCAACTTCGTTGGGCGCGTTTTATTCGTGATTCTCGAAGTTGCTGAAGATAAAACGCGGGTAGATGAGAGTGTAGAAAATTGTCGAGTAGCCCGCAGTGCGTCTGGTCAGTGACTGGCTCGTCGCTGGCACAGGTTGCACCGGCTCTCCCTCTCTCTAATGTCTTCCTTTCTTTAACCCACACAAACACACGCTTTCCTCTCCCTCTCCCTCGTAGCCTTTTAGCTGTGTCTACCTTGCGATACATTTATAATTGCTAACTTGCGTGCATTAATCTTCTATCGTGTTCACCTTATCACGCTTTTTTGCTACTGTTTTTTTTTACTCGCTGGGTTGTTTCGAGGTCTTCGTTGCATTAAAGCCTATTGTTAAGGCTAAGGCTTATTAACGTCATAAAAGAACTTTAATGACTTGATAGAGTTGTTCCGGAAATACAAAAAAAATATACATCATAACGTTAGGATTTTGAAAAAAAAAAAAAATGTTCAGTTTTGTTTTATTTGGATTTTTATACGACCGATTTATACGTAGTCGAGTATAGATATATTGTTTAGATATATGGAGTATTAGAAAAGATTAGTTCGTTAACAATTGTTGTTAGATTTTGAGAAATAACAAAATTTGTTATGTTTGTCATTAATTTATTAATCTATGGGAATCGAATGTACATCATTATTATTATTTTTGTAGAAATTTAAATAAGTTTTTTACATTTGTGTTCTTTTGCATTCCGAAAAGTGCACTTTTCGCAAGTTGCCGTCGTGATTGTAATACTTGTCTTAGACTTGTAATAAAAACCGATACCCGTTAAAAAAATGTTCTCCCTAGTGTTAGTGTAACCTCATTAAAATTTTTTTTTTACTCGAACGCATGCGCAATCCAATTTTATTACTCCCTTGGGAGGAAAATGATGTATTACTCCCTCGGGAGTAAAGTGGTTCATTACTCCCACGGGAGGGAAATGGTTCATTACTCCATCGGGAAGAAAATGGCTCATTACTCCCTCGCGAGGAAAACCATCCATTACTTCCTCGGGAGTAAAACGGTTCTTTACTCCCTCGGGAGGAAAACGATTCATTTCTGCCCGGCAGGGAATAACGAAAATCTTACTGTTACATGCATACTCGTAATTGGTTAAAAATTCGCAATTCTTGCATCTGGTTATTTTTTAGCAAAATCGAAAAAAGAAAGTATCGTATCAAATTTTTCACCCTCGGCGAAAATTATCAATTTCCCTCCCTCGTAGCGTAATATACTGATTATTCCGTTCCAAGGCGTTTTTCCAAGCGACCGAAATTATGTCATAGTTGAAAAAAAAAAAAACATTTTGTAATATTGTTACATTTGCGATTTTCTTATAACTCAATTTTACTTTAATTTTCGCAAAGTTTGCAGAGTTATTCGTTAATTCAGATCTCTCGAATATTCTCGCTGGATATAGTCTTTCATTCAACGTTATCCCGTTCTCCGAGACGTAGGCGCTGCTATTATAATAGTGTATGTGTACGTGAGATACCTGACCTGCGTTCCACTGCACGCGAGGCTTTTCATGCAGTTTCATGGCCCGTACACACATGTGGTTGCCTATACCTTGTAATCTCTTTCCTTTCCCGCGTCTCTCACCCTTTTACACACATTCTTCTGTGTTACTCGCACTCGCGGTTATACTTAAGGAGGTTGGAGCATTTCACACTAGTAAAATATCGGTGTTAAGTGTTTTTTATACTATCGTTTTTAGCTTTAAGAATTAATTGACGCGGTGAAGGTCGATATGTATTTGCAGAGTGCGTTCACAACTCCAGAAAATTGCAATCAAATTTCTCAGAATTTACACAAGTTGAAGTTTTAGACATTAAAAAAAAAATTGAAATTGCAATAACATTTGAACCACTCTATCGATCCTTACCAAATTTGACACCGATCATAATTCAATGTTACTTAATGTACCTACAAACTTTTAGCCCGATGCCCCTTTATTTACCAAAGTCGTAGTGTAAAATACCTTTTTTTCGAAATTTTCAAAATGCAGTTAAAATAATTTTTTTTTAAATTTTCTATTAATTTTCTAATTATAGTCGGGGGATTATCAAACCCTTGACGAATTAATCTCCCGTCTATAATATGCGAATGATTTTTATTTAACCATTTTTCATTCACCCAATTTGTTTATTAATTAGACTCATTTTTTTCAGTCGGGAGTTTTTTTAAATTTTTGTAAAATTATTTTTTTTGTCATTGCCCATCTTCGAAAATTAGGATGGCTAAAGTAGCGTGGAAACCCGCAAATACAATTCAGAGTTAGTTTAGTCGTTCATAACAATGGCACATATTTGACATAGAACCATTCATGCTGCTAAATATACATATACAATGTTACTTAATGTATGTACAAACTTTCAGCCTGATGCCTCTTTATTTACCAAAGTCGTAGTGTAAAATACCTTTTTTTCGAAATTTTTTAATTGCAGTTAAAATAATTTTTTTTTAAATTTTCTAAATACGAATCATTCGCATATTATAATATACGAATGATTTTTATTTAACCATTATTCATTCACCCAATTTGTTTATTAATTATACTCATTTTTATTCTATTATATTAATATTAAATATTAAATATTTTATTTTATTAAATTTTTGTAAAATTATTTTTTTTCATTGCCCAACTTCGAAAATTTCGATGGCTGAAGTAGCGTGGAAACTCGCAAATACAGAGTTAGGTTAGTCGTTTATAACAATAGCACATATTTGACATAGAACCATTCATGCTGTTATATATGTACATATACAATTTATTCTCGTGTCTATAGCTGCTGATGTCTTCACTTTTTCGCTCCTTCTCTATTATATCTTTCTCCGCGTACTACTCTACCGCATCGAGGTTGAAGACGAAGAAATTTCTCTGCGGTCACGAGAGTTTCTCGCATCGCATCGCGTCCGCAGTGTATTAGTGGTAAACTCTCCCGTGAGTATATCCGCGAGGAGTATATACGACGGGCAAAGAGGATGATGAGTCGAGTTTCCAAGCGATCATTGTACTCTCTTGTACTTATACTTGCCTCCGTGTAAGCCCCGCGAATTCTTACTGTACATCGATGCGGTTCGACACACAACGAAAAGTTTAATCGTGCTCGGTTGTTCGTTCTCGCTACTATCCTCGACTTATGGTGTCTCACTCATAGTATTCCTCTTTCTCTCTCTTTTGCTCTTTAGGTCTCTTAATCAGAGTTGTGAACCGCCATTATTTTGTTAGGTAAATATTTATCACATAATTAAATCCATTATTATTATATTGTAACAATTATCCGCAAGTTTTTCACAAAAATATTTTTATAATTTATTAAATGATTGCTGAAAATATTGATAACATAAAGTTTCATAGAAATTTTGATAAATGACAAGATTTTAAAAAATTTTTTATTAAAAAAAATTAATAAGTAGTGAAATTCTATTAGGAATAATTTCTACTTTGCTGTTTTTAATTCCGACTGCCCGACAGGTGAAAAGACGGGATTTATGTGTTTAGTGGTGATCAGCTGATCGATGCAGGTTTCTATGTCGCTAATGTTCTTGAAAATAGCACAAAATTACTGAAGCAAATGGAACGAACGTATTTTGGATGTACATGCGCTGATTTTACGCTATAACTCAGTTCGCACTTTAAAAGACATTTATTCTCACCGAGTTCGCAGTTATAAACTGTGAACTCTGTGAGATAAATGTCTTTTACAAAGAGCCTGATGGAATATATCGAAATGTCACAAGATGGCCGCCATTTCAGTATATCCTGTAACTCACTTCACAGCGCTTCTTATGGTGAAGTGTTAGAATTACTTTGAAAACAATAGAATAAAAATAATTTAAAAAAAATACCGGACTAAAAAAATGAGTTTAATTAATAAACAAATTTGGTAAATAAAAAATAGTGAAATAATCATCATTCGCATATTATAGTCGGAAGATTATTAATTCGTAAAAGGTGTGATAATCTCCCGACTATAATATGCGAATAATTATTACTTCACAATTTGTTAATTAACCCAATTTGTTTATTAATTAAACTCATTATTTCCGTCCAGTCTTTTTTTTTTAATTTTTGTAAAATTATTTTTATTTCATCGATAATCTTCAGACTATAATATGCGAATAATTATTACTTCACAATTTGTTGATTAACTCAATTTGTTAATTAATTAAACTCATTATTTCCATCGAGTGTTTTTTTTTAAATTTTTGTAAAATTATTTTTATTTCATCGTTTATTACGATGAAAATAATAATAATATGAGATAAATGCGAACAATTATTATTTGACAATTTGGAAGATTAAAAAAAAAAAAATTGTTTGCGAGGATAATAAACAGAAAATTTGTGACTTAACGATTATAAAAATGTCTGTTTCATCTCCGAATAAATGCCATGAAGGTAAACATATCTAACAGCGATATGTGTGACGGGATATCGATGCCAGAGGAGTAAGCATCAAGTATTATTTGTGGAGGGGAATTGGTTCGGTGAGAGAACTCGCTCTTCGAACTTCGAGAGGTTTCTCCGACGCGGCTGGCGGGCTCGCGAGTCTCAACGCCGCGCAAAGCGTTTGCCTTTCTACCGAAGCATTCACGAGAGAAGAGAAATGCTCGCCCGCGAGCTCGCTGAGCGTATTACACGAGAAACGATATACCGGAGGCGCTCGTGTTCACCTCCGGGACTATTCTTTAAGCTCGCGTCTCCGGCTCTTCTCTTATCCGAGCTCTCGAGCGCTCGTCTCTTTTCCTTCCACAAGACTCTCTTCTCTCGTGCACTCGAGAAATAAGTACCTATCGCTACTACAGCGTTGCTGTGGCGCTCTTTGGATTTCCTTTTTTTCTTTTTTCTTTCACCGCAGCAGCGCTTCTTTGCGATTTTACGCAACCTCGACATCACTGGCGCATCTCTACTTTCTTGCGATAGTGTTGACGTTTGTATAGTACCAACCACATAGCCTAGAGGGCTTTGCTGGGATCTAAGAAATTTCGCAAAATTACTAAGTAAATGCTACGCTTGTTGGTCAACTTAAAAAAAATTAGTACATATACAAAATATTTTATGGTTTTTTTGGTTTTGAAGAAAACGGATTTTTGTACTGAACGGACGATCAGAGGCAGATAAAGACGGAAATTACACATTTGTAGATAAATGCAGCACCGCGATTGACTGTATATGGACTTATAACCTAATCCTACAGTTCATCGGAATGCATGCGCAAACCAATTTCTCTACTCCCTTGAGAGGAAAACGGTTCATTACTCCCTCGGGAGGAAAACCATTCATTACTACCTCGGGAGGAAAACCGTTCATTACTCCCTCGGGAAGAAAACCATTCATTACTCCCTTGGGAGGAAAACGTTTCATTACTCCCTCGGGAGGAAAACGTTTCATTACTCCCTCGGGAGGAAAACGCTTCATTACTCCCTCGGGAGAAAAACGTTTCATTACACCCTCGGGAGGAAAACGGTTCATTTTAGCCCGGCGGGAATAATGCAAATCGTACTGCACGTGCATACTCGCAATTGGTTAAAAATGAGCAATTCTTGTATCTGATTATTTTTTTAGCAAAATGAAAAAAGAAAGTATCGTATCATAGTATCGTGCACTCGAGAAATAAGTACCTATCGCTACTACAGCGTTGCTGTGGCGCTCTTTGGATTTCCTCTTTTTTTTCTTTCACCGCAGCAGCACGTCTTTGCGATTGTACGCAACCTCAACATCAGTGCGGCGCATCTCTACTTTCTTGCGCCAGTGTTGACGTTTGTATAGTACCAACCACATAGCCTATAGGGCTTTGCTGAGATCTAATAAATTTCGGAAAATTAGGAAATAAATTTTACGCTTGTTTGTCATTCTTCTTTTTAATTAATGTATATGTACCAAATATTTTATGGTTTTAACTACAAACTGAGGCCTGTGTTAAGAATTTATATTATTACGTTGTAGAAGCGTGCCTTGGCCTTGGAACAAGGAAAAATAAACAAAGAAAAAATGGAAATAAAAAGAAATAAAAATCGACCAAGGATTAAAATAACATTTAATCTAAGCGAAAATGATAATGTAAAAATGCCTAGATTTAGTAAAATATATATGTTTGCTATGGTTAAGCTCTATCTTAACAATTTGTAAAAGGTTGTATAACCCGAGCACAAATAAAAACTACTTCTACTGTTTTATGGTTATGGTTTTGATGAAAACGGATTTTTGTACCAAACGGACGATCAGAGCCAGATAAACACGGCAATTATACATTTGTAGGTAAAAGCAGCACCGCGATTGGCTATATATGGACCAATAACCTAACCCTAAAATTTATCAGAGACTTTGAAGTTAGGAATATCGAATCACCTTCCGATCTCGACATTTAAAATTAAGGACGTACAATGTTAAGTCCTGACCATTTTTCTCTCTTTATATTGAACTAATATCATTTTTATAATTTGCACTTCCGTTATTCCCAAATGCTAATTCCGATTCAATACCCATTGGACATTCACCTTTATATTTGCCTATCCGTTTCCGCATTCACATTATTGCAACAACTTGTGTTCTACTTCTTTTCCAATTTCAATCGTCCCATGTAAACTTCGTGAAAAAAATGTCTAGATTAAGGATAAATACATTAATTTTATGGTTAAGCTCTGTCTTAATAATTTGTAAAAGGTTTTACAACTTAAGCACAAATAAAATTACCACTACTACTTTATGGTCTTAATAATGACGATTTCTTATAGAGATCGAATCATTATTTGGCTTTTCGGAAAAAAAACTTAAATTATTTAACATAATTTGGAATATCTTGACGCCTGCAGAGAAATTCAGAGAAAATCCGGACTTTCCCTGAAACTATGGTGAACTTATTAGTGAAAGTTGGAATAAATTTTAATTCTTGAAAATGGTGGTCCAAAATCACGATTCTCATACAATCAAATCTTTGATAATATAGTCATATTATCAAATTAATCAGGTTTTTTTTTGTTTAGTGAAAGCTTCTACTTTCTCTGAAAAGTGGAAAAACATGCAGACAAGTTTTTGCGAATTGTCGTTAAATTTACATCATTTTTTAGATAAATATTTTCACAAGAACAGTTTGTTAATTAAGTAGCCAGGACTAACATGATTATTAAAGTGCAATATAAAATCCTTTCCCATAGTTAGCCTAACTACCTCTTCAGCAACTAATTAATGGTAGTTACAGTCACAGCAGAAAAAGTTAATGTATGTATAAAAATAATAACTTGGCCTCCTAATTCATAGTTGTCACTTAATAGTCCGAAGAACATCAAGATTTCTGTAAGAACATTAAATATATTTTTCTCTCTATAAAGAGTTGTCACTACCTAATACTTGCAAATTTATTCTATATATTTATTGGCTTTCTAAAATAATTAATAATTTTTTTTAAATATTCTACTATATTGTTAAAAAAAAAATTTAACTAATTCAAACGAAAATGAAAAAAAAAATTACGTTATTGTATTAATTTTTTCAATTTTGTTACTATCTCCTTTTTTTTATTACTAATTTCATAAATGTTGTCAAGAACGTTTTAACATAAAATAATTTGCTGAGTAAATAAGCAAATATAGTAAATTTGAAAGTAACGGGTGGTTACAACTCGGTCTCCGGTGTTTTAATACTTTGGTTAGACGGGAAGAGGAAACGGACGCGTTTCCTCAGAATTATCAATGCGGAAGAAAGAATGTCGAGTAGTCCATAGTTTGGCCGTAAACACGCCACCTATAGCGAGCAAGTATCAATTAATCGCGCCAGTTGCCCTCTACGACGTTTTATCGAGAGAATGAAATAAGCCAATGAGCATTCTCGCCACCACACAAAGTTGCGTTAATTAACCGCAACGAAATTACATAAATAAATCTCACAAGTCGTTGAAAAGAAATATAAGTTTTTACGATAGCGGCACTTTCTTTAGTGCACAGAAAATACTTCTGTAGAGATTCTGGATTGACGACAAAGTATCGATGTTCGGATTGTTTTGGATTGCGATCCAATGTATCGATATTACAAAAAAACGATATAACAAAATATGGATATTACAAAATATCGATACTGCAAAATATCGAAACTACTAAATATCGATACTGTAAAATATCGAAACTACAAAATATCCATATTATAAAATATCGAAACTACTAAATATCGATACTGCAAAATATCGAAACTACAAAATATCGATACTGCAAAATATCGAAACTACAAAATATCGAAACTACAAAATATCGAAAGTACAAAATATCGATACTGCAAAATATCGAAACTACAAAAAATCGATACCGCAAAATATCGTAACTACTAAATATCGATACTACAAAATATCGAAACTACAAAATATCGATACTGCAAAATATCGAAACTACAAAATATCGATACTGCAAAATATCGAAACTACAAAATATCGATACTGCAAAATATCGAAACTACAAAATATCGATACTGCAAAATATCGAAACTACAAAATATCGATACTGCAAAATATCGAAACTACAAAATATCGATACTGCAAAATATCGAAACTACAAAATATCGATATTATAAAATATCGAAACTACAAAATATCGATATTATAAAATATCGAAACTACAAAGTATCGATACTGCAAAATATCGAAACTACAAAATATCGAAACTACAAAATGTCGAAACTACAAAATATCGAAACTACAAAATATCGAAACTACAAAATATCAAAACTACAAAATATCGAAACTACAAAATATCGAAACTACAAAATATCGAATCTGTGAAATATCGAACTTGGAAGTTAATGTGCGCTGTTGTGTTGGCATTCGTGATGAGAATGGGATAGAGAGAAACATCGATGCCGTCTGCATGGCTGCTCGAGGAAGCAATTAATCCTGATAACAGAAGTGTCGAGAGAAGAACGAGAAATAAAGATGTATTAGCATGCGCGAGCTGAGAAGGAAATGTCTGGAGGGTGCTTGATGCTTTCTCCGCATACAAGACGAAGATAAATAAAGAAATCGCGAGGATTTAATTCGCGCCTCTGAGCAAAGCGACGGTTGATCACACGTGTCTCGTTCGTTTCCCGCTTTGCACTTTTTTCTTTTGCTCTTTTAAATTTTTTTGTTTTTATGCCACTCGAGATAGTCCAACAAGTGGCAATGACAGGACGTCGACACCGGACATCTCGAATTAGCATTAAGTACAGCTGTAAGGTGTGTTGGGCGCTCGTGTCTGCGATGAAAGTAACATTAAGTGTTAATGAACTTAGAGAGGATGAAAAATGCGGAGAAGAAAAAAAAACATGGTTCTTATTAATTCCGATAGGGGAGGCTACGGATGTTTTGGATTCCGCGAAGCGAATAGATAGTACACATGTAGGTATTTAGCAAAGGAAGATATATGGCGAGTTAGCTGCATAACATCCGGTAAAAGTACACGGTGAAATGTTGTTAGCTGGCGGAGCATAAGAATTATGGTTGTGCTTCAGCTATTACCAATTTTTGTTTGATAATAAAAACGGTTTCGCTCTACTGATGAACTAGTTTGTTCAACCTATCGATAGGATAGTTAGCTTAACCAATCAGGTCGTAATGTTCTTTGATTAGCTCGTTGGGTTAGCTAATCAGTCGAGTTTCAATTATCTCTTTGGACCAAATGATGAGTTGGTTTATACTCTAATTCTCCAGGACCTAATTAGTTGGTTGTGCTCTAATTACTTTGATGGGCTACCTTATCAGTTGGTTGCGTTCTAATTAAAACGATGGATTAACCAATCAGTGAATTGTCCTAAAATTAACTGGTTGTATCAATCAATTAGTAGATTATCCCAAAATGAGCTGATTATTTCTGCAAATAAAATAATTATGACAGCGTCAACTGGTTGTTTCTACGAATCAGCCAATTATGACGTCAACTGGTTGTTTCCACCAATCAGAGAATTATGAAGTCAACTGGTTGTTTCCACCAATCAGCCAATTATGACGTCAACTGGTTGTTTCCACCAATCAGAGAATTATGACGTCAACTGGTTGTTTCCACCAATCAGCCAATTCTGACGTCAACTGGTTGTTTCCACCAATCAGAGAATTATTACGTCAACTGGTTGTTTCCAACAATCCTAGAATTATTACGTCAACTGGTTGTTTCCACCAATCAAGCAATTATGACGCCAACTGGTTGCTTCCACCAATCTGCCAATTATGACGTCAACTGGTTGTTTCCACCAATCAGAGAATTATGACGTCAACTGGTTGTTTCCACCAATCAGCCAATTATGACGTCAACTGGTTGTTTCCACCAATCAGCCAACTATGACGTCAACTGGTTGTTTCCACCAATCAGCCAATTATGACGTCAACTGGTTGGTTCCACCAATCAGCCAACTATGACGTCAACTGGTTGTTTCCACCAATCAGCCAACTATGACGTCAACTGGTTGTTTCCACCAATCAGCCAATTATGACGTCAACTGGTTGTTTCCACCAATCAGCCAACTATGACGTCAACTGGTTGTTTCCACCAATCAGCCAACTATGACGTCAACTGGTTGTTTCCACCAATCAGCCAATTATGACGTCAACTGGTTGTTTCCACCAATCAGCCAATTATGACGTCAACTGATTGTTTCCACCAATTAGGTTGTACTCGCGAATTAGTCAATTATGACAACGTCAACTGGTTGTTTTAGCCAATCAGTCAAAACCTTGCTACCAACCAACTGGTTGTTTCAACCAATCAACCGATTGCGCTCAGAATAACGTATCATGAGCCAACCAATTGATTGATTGTCAAGAAATTTACTAATTTAAACACCCAATCGGTAAATTGTGCCAAATTTACCTAACCTAACGAATAATTCAGTTGGTTGTACTCAAATACACCGGGTTGACACTGCTAATTCATATGATTGTTACAATCAATACGTTTTTAAAATTTTTATTTACTTACATATGGCGATTAATTTCGAATAAATTATCTACGGTAAACATTTGGTTTTTCTTGATGTTTCTGATGTATTTTGTATTGCTGCTTAAGCCGTTTGAGGCAAACAGCCAATTCAATTGCAATCTTGATTTGAAAGAACCTGCGGTAGTTGCTGGAATGAATCGCCAAGCTGTAAGGGCAACAACAGTGCTCTCTTTGTGTCGCTGGAACGTTCGCGAATAATTGGCTAGCAATGGCGAAGTTGAACGCCGAGAACAGACTCTTACTTGCCGGATCGGGAGCTACAGAATGTTCTGCAGTCGTGTCGGGAGGGCTTTGCGAGCTGAGCGCGATTACTCGCCTTTTACCGCTCGTAATAATCCTGTCGTTACGTACTGCTCCGACTGCTGCGCTGCACGCGTTTAAAACGAGGAAAGCCATTAGCCAGACGATGCTGATTTCCACGCTTGGATTTATACCTCGTACCAATGATTTTCCAATCGGGCCGCGCCGACTATTTACGACGTCCAGCAATGCATATGATCCTGATTTCGTGGTTAATTTGCAGAGTCCTGTGCACTATTAGGGCAAAATTGATTGAAAATGGACGATCATTAACCTCTCGAATCAAATATGTGTTTCAAATAAAACTAAATGCTGCTATTCCGGATTGGCAACAACATTAGTATTTTTTTTTATTGGAAATACCACTCTAGTTTAAGAACATTTTTAGTTTTCGTTATTAATATTATTTTTGAGATATTAAAGTTGGAGTGGATCTGATTAAGAATAATTTACGGAAAGACACTAATGGAATTAGTAAAATTTCGTAAGAACTATATTGGGGACCATTAGTGTTTCAACATATTTCATTAGTTTTTTCGCGAGGTATGCGAGGTACGAAACACACAAAATGGCCGACTCAAAATTCGTTTTTCGAATTAACACAAAAACAAAATGGCGGTGGTCGAACTCAGTAGGTCAAAAATTTGCAATCCTTAAATGTGGCCAATATTATCGTTTTAATTAATATTTTTATGGAATAGTTTTTCTAGAATGTGAAGATTAGCTTCACTTCATGATTTTGGGTAACAATATTTTTATTAACATGAAAAGTTTAATAAACCCGATTTAATTAATCGAAAGTACATTTTTGTGCTGTTTAAATGATATTCCGGCAAAAACACGGTAATTTTTTTTTTAATCATCAGATCTGGTTTTTCGCAATATTTCCAGTTATTGCATAACCTGAATTTCCAATAATACCACGAAAACAGTTGTATTCCACCAAAAATGTTATTAAATATGCGTAGTATTCTTAAAATTTCAATATCATGGCGGCCATGACAGTTTCTCTAGCAGCGCCACCGACGATAATCTGTTCTCAATAAAAATATTATTACACAAACCGCGACTTCTCGCCGAGCTCTCGATGAAAGCGAAATCCAATAGCGATTGTTATTTTTATTTGTAATTAAACTCTCCGATTCGTGGCGAGAAAGTATGCGAAGCCTTTGAACTAGAAAAGTTTAAACTGCGCGGCTGCAGCACGAATCGTGAGGCCAAGTAGACGTAAACAAAAAACGAGAACTTCTGGAACTTCGTTCAACGATATAGAGGCGCTAGAGTCGCTGTTTATAACCTCGAACGAATCGTTACCCAAAAAAAAAAAAAAAACTACGTGTAAACAAATATTAGCAATACACTATAAAGACGTACAAAAATTTGTGAAATAGACAGAAAATATCTGCAACGTGTTAAGTACATATTGTTCATCATTTATATATACATAGCGAAAAACTAAAATTCTTGCATTTAAAGTTAAAAAATATAAATCGAAATACAAACAGAACATAAATAAAACAATTACAACAACAAAAATTAGACCTACGATAGGAAAGACGTAAAAAGATAACTAACTTGATAAGTTGGTACGAATAAAGGAAGTGAAATGTAAAGAGAAATAAATAAATAAAATAATGCATGCTGCAATTAATAAATTATTCATGAAAGCAGTGATATTACTGCGGTAGCTCGTTCAATCGAGAATAGAGATCGTATAACAGGTGGAATTTATGCCGAGTGTGCTATACTGTGTATCTATCTATATCGAGATCTCTGTGCAACCCCATATAATCGATAACCAGCCCGGAAGCATTCCTTCGGGCACGAGAGCTCGATATCGTTCTCTAAATAATTCATTCATTCGTCTGTAATAATAAGAGCGGTGAAAGTACGCAAAGAACTATATGGATGCGAAAGAAAGAAAAAAAAAAGAAAAAGGATGGGACGTACGTGCCGAATGATAAATATTGTTCGGCGGTTGACGAAATTGTCACCTTGTGACGAAAGTCATTTTCGACACTCAGCGACTCGTTCTTTAGAACCGCGAATGATTCTCATTTGAATACAAAAGCATAAAACGTATCTATCAAAAGCAATTTTCACGCTTATGCATTATATTCATAAATTTCACACATAATAATCAATAATAATCCTATCGTAAGATTATGAAATATTAGTCTATTTTCACGAGTAAAACTAAAATAAAAATTAATATGCAATGAAATATACAATTATGAAAAATTGCAACATACTTTCACTTTTCGTATTTTCAACGATATATTCGAAACTAAGAAACGGTATTCGCTAAATCGATTTAAGAATTCCTTGGAATAAAAACAAAAATGCAATTAACGAGAAGAAAGTAAGTTTTTTTCGTAATCAAGATGGAAAAGACAAATGTACAATGTTATAAAAAAATGGCGAAATGAAATTAATTAATTTTCATGCACAGTCGCGCGTAGCCGGATTCATAAGACACTAACGCGAGAATGTCGTGCGTGCGTTCTTGGGCTGCTTTCTCGTGAGGCGATCGTGAGCGCGCGTGCCATCGATCGCATCATCTTGGTAATCCGCTTTCCCAATGGCCCGGCACCCGTCGGCTCATTAATACAATCATACATAGCTTGTAATTTCAACGTTCAACGATCTCCAATTCATTCCAATCTCGTCCATTTTATTATTATCCAACCATAAACGTCTTCAAACACTGAATATATCTATACAATCAGTTCAGAGTTGTTAAAGATAGCTGATAATATTACATCGAGAACAATAATTATTTGCCGAAATAATTTATTAATTGGTTATTCATTGATGATTTAACAAACGCAATTAATCAGTTGGTTGATATAATTGTTTAGTGACTTATATTATCAGTTGGTTGATCTAATTGTTTAGTGACTTATATTATCAGTTGGTTGATCCAATTGGTTAGTGACTCATATTATCAGTTAGTTGATCCAATTGGTTAATGACTTATATTATCAGTTGGTTGATCCAATTGGTTAGTGACTTACAGTATCAGTTGGTTGATCCAATTGGTTTCGTGACTTATATTATCAGTTGTATGATCCAATTGGTTAGTGACTTATATTATCAGTTGGTTGTTCCAATTGGTTGGTGACTTATATTATCAGTCGGTTGATCCAATTGGTTAGTGACATATTATCAGTCGGTTGATCCAATTGGTTAGTGACTTATATTATCAGTTTGTTGACCCAATTGGTTAGTGACTTATATTGTCAGTTGGCTGATCCAATTGGTTAGTGACTTATATTGTCAGTTGGCTGATCCAATTGGTTGGTGACTTATATTATCATATTGGTTGATCCAATTGGTTGGTGACTTATATTATCATATTGGTTGATTCAATTAGTTAGTAACTGATATTATCAGTTGGTTGATCCAATTGGTTAGTGACTTATATTATCAACTGTTTCGTTCGATCAATTGGGCGATCCAACTGATAGATTGGGTGATCTAACTGATCGACTGAGTGAACCCAACCGATCAACTGGGTGACCAACTGATCAATTAGGTAAACCAACTAACCAATTCGGTGAACCAACTGATCAATTAGGTGAATCAACTGATCAATTAGGTGAATCAACTGATCAATTGGGTGAATCAACCGATCAATTGGGTGAATCAACCGATCAATTGGGTGAACCAACTGATCAATTGGGTGAACCAACTGATCAACTGGGTGAACCAACTGATCAATTGGGTGAACCAACTGATCAATTGGGTGAACCAACTGATCAATTGGATGAACCAACTGATCAACTGGCTGAACCAACTGATCAATTGGGTGAACCAACTGATCAACTGGGTGAACAAACTGATCAATTGGGTGAACCAACTGATCAATTGGGTGAACCAACTGATCAATTGGTCCACTCAGCTGATCAATTGGTCGTTTCAGTTGATCAAATGGGTGATACCATTGATCAACCGATCAATTTGTAACGATATTCAGTTAGGGTTGTAAATTAACGATTGTTCTGCAAGTATTGAATTACCATAGCGCCAGGATTAGACATAAAAGCGGCTACTGTAGAGAAAATTACTACAAAACACAACGTATTTTGTAATGTCACACGTGGAATGAAAATATTTCTGAACTAAGTGGAGAGTCGGCGTCGCGACGAGAAGGACAACTCGCGTTACTGAGAACTCACGTAATACGATTACAGTACACAGAGTTTTGTGATATCGCGTGCGCGAGGCCACGGCGACGTGAAAATCTCCGCGTTCACCTCGTGTGCTCTTGCACTTACAGTAATAATAAAGCATATGTAGACTATATGTACGACGCACGACATGCGCGGTGCAAAACACAAGCATGTGCGTTCGCGAAACGTGAAACCAGAAACGCGAAACCACAAGTTGCAAGTTGACGGTATATATATATGTATATGTTGTATATATAAACTAGTATAACGAAGCATAATCCGTAGCGCGAGACACATATGCGTGTACAGGAGGATTTAATACAGTTACGTCTTGCCGTTAAGTAATTAACATATGCAACGAATGGGCGATGCGAATTCTGCGAGACCATAGAAAGATGAGAGTCTGTGTTTTTTTTATTATGGGATTGTTTGTACAACCGCTGCTTAATTAATCAGTGAAAAAAGCTGAGAAGGAAAAATGAAATGGTGACTTATTTTATTTATAGTTCAAACAAATTTAAAAAAAATTGTATGCATTTTTCTAGTTTGCTGTTGTTTATTGATCGTAGTTAAAGAAATTGTGCATTTTTTAAATAGATCCAAGAAATCGATTTGATTATGTTTATGTATAATATTAATTTTCTTGATTATTATGCAAAAAATTGTGGCACAGCCAGTTTTATAGAAAATCGTTTGAAAAAAAAAATTAGAGGTCTATACATTTTTTAAAATTATTATAAAAATTATAATATTTCAGAGGCGATAATTATACTTAGTAAAATTATTGAAGTAAATATATAAAACGCTTTTTCATACGGAAATTGCTATAGTACGCACAAACCAATGAACTACAAGAAAGTTAGATTAGCTTTGTGATAATTAACGCAATACCACGAGAGTAACAGCAGCATTCGACGCTAATTACGGAAAAAGTATTGTAGCCCTCACCTCGAGAGCCAAGAACATGCAATTGCTGCATCGCATGCACGATTCTTTCCTCTTCTGATACGAATCTCACTCGCTATTGGGTCAAGATCTAAGGCCAAGAACTGCACCAAGAGTTGCTAACTCATTTCGACGATTCTCAGGCTTTTAGCGATAGAATTATTTATGCTTAAGGGGTTTCCACAATCTTCCGAAAAACAAACCGACTGCCAATTTTTTTTTTCTGATGAAAGTATTGGAATAACGAGGTCTGAATTTTACACCCAAATAATACATAAAACTTGCTAATTTCGAGTATTTTTTTAATAAAAAAATATTAATAAACAATGAAGTTATTATTGTTTAAACAAAGTGCTGCAGTAATATCTAAAAAAAATGGCGGCGAACAATCTAATCATCCGATTCGCTTCAAATTTGGACAGATCATAGTTTACAACATTTCCCATCGTATCACCGAATACTTTTTCGAAATTCAAAAAATTACCAAAATGCCAAGCAGCAGAAAAAAATTTTCGATTTTTGACCAAAAAACGACTTTGATAATTTATTATTAACAAACGGATAAACATATTAAAAAATCATTTGGTCATATGATAGAGAATGTTATAAACTATGTTTTGTTTGAATTTGGAGCGAATCGAACGAATAGATTATTCGCCGCCATTTTTTTTAGATATTACGCCAGCAAAATGATCAAATAATAATAACTTCACTGTTTATCGATATTTTTCGATAATAAAAAATCTCATACTTGGCAAGACTATGCATTAAGGGTGTGTAAAGTCCTGACCTCGTCATCTCAGTAATAACATCAGAAAAAAAATATTGAAAATCGATCGCTTTTGAGCCTCAGGTCATGCAAACCCCTTAATTTTCTTAGCCAGTTAAGAGGGTTTTGGAACACGAGGAACATTATGGGTTTAAGAGGATTTATGGTCGTGAACGACGTTTCTTCTCCTCTTCTTTCTCTTGATAATATAGCAGTACTTGCCAACGAGCATATACTGTATTATAACTGGTATATATATAATTATAGAAATCTCTCGTCGACAGATTCACTTTCATCATCAATTTCCCACGAGAGTAATGCAAGATCGAGGGAAAAGCGTGTCGCGAACGCTCGTAGGTACCACTTGAGAGAGAAAATGCTTTTCCAACAGAAAAATAGAAATTAGACACCATTGTGCAGTCATAAGGCAGTTTTATTGCAATAAAACATTTAGTACAATTCGACATCTTCACACTTTGCGTATTTTTAGCTTCGATTTTTTTATTATCCACGACATAAAATCGTCGCAACGTAATTAACAATTTAATTGTTATTTGTCATTTTAATCAAGTAGAAAAACAATACAATTTTTATAATAAATAAAAAATAAAAATAGTAGTATATTCCTTTTTTTTAAAGTGAAGCTGGACATAAAATCGTCACAACGTAATTAACAATTTAATTGTTATTTGTCATTTTAATCCAGTACAAAACAATACAATTTTTTATAATAAATGAAAAGTAAAATTAGTAGTATATTCGTTTTTTTTAAAAGTGAATCTGGACATAAAATCGTCACAACGTAATTGACAATTTAATTGCTTTTTGTCATTTTAATCCAGTACAAAACAATAGAATTTTTTATAATAAATGAAAAGTAAAATTAGTGGTATATTCGTTTTTTTTTAAAGTGAAGCTGGACATAAAATCCTCACAACGTAATTAACAATTTAATTGCTTTTTGTCATTTTAATCCAGTACAAAACAATAGAATTTTTTATAATAAATGAAAAGTAAAATTAGTAGTATATTCGTTTTTTTTAAAAGTGAATCTGGACATAAAATCGTCAGAACGTAATTAACAATTTAATTGTTATTTGCCATTTTAATCAAATAGAAAACAATACAATTTTTATAATAAATAAAAAATAAAAATAGTAGTATATTCCTTTTTTTTTTAAAGTGAAGCTGGACATAAAATCCTCACAACGTAATTGACAATTTAATTGCTTTTTGTCATTTTAATCCAGTACAAAACAATAGAATTTTTTATAATAAATGAAAAGTAAAATTAGTAGTATATTCGTTTTTTTTAAAAGTGAATCTGGACATAAAATCGTCACAACGTAATTAACAATTTAATTGCTATTTGCCATTTTAATCAAATAGAAAACAATACAATTTTTATAATAAATAAAAAATAAAAATAGTAGTATATTCCTTTTTTTTAAAAGTGAAGCTGGACATAAAATCGTCAAACGTAATTAACAATTTAATTGCTTTTTGTCATTTTAATCCAGTACAAAACAATAGAATTTTTTATAATAAATGAAAAGTAAAATTAGTAGTATATTCGTTTTTTTTAAAAGTGAATCTGGACATAAAATCGTCACAACGTAATTAACAATTTAATTGCTATTTGCCATTTTAATCAAATAGAAAACAATACAATTTTTATAATAAATAAAAAATAAAAATAGTAGTATATTCCTTTTTTTTTTAAAGTGAATCTGGACATAAAATCGTCACAACGTAATTAACAATTTAATTGCTTTTTGTCATTTTAATCAAGTAGAAAAACAATACAATTTTTATAATAAATACAAAATAAAATTAGTAGTATATTCCTTTTTTTTAAAGTGAAGCTGGACATAAAATCGTCACAACGTAATTGACAATTTAATTGCTTTTTGTCATTTTAATCCAGTACAAAACAATAGAATTTTTTATAATAAATGAAAAGTAAAATTAGTAGTATATTCGTTTTTTTTTAAAAGTGAATCTGGACATAAAATCGTCACAACGTAATTAACAATTTAATTGCTATTTGTCATTTTAATCAAGTAGAAAAACAATACAATTTTTATAATAAATAAAAAATAAAAATAGTAGTATATTCCTTTTTTTTTTAAAGTGAAGCTGGACATAAAATCCTCACAACGTAATTGACAATTTAATTGCTTTTTGTCATTTTAATCCAGTACAAAACAATAGAATTTTTTATAATAAATGAAAAGTAAAATTAGTAGTATATTCGTTTTTTTTAAAAGTGAATCTGGACATAAAATCGTCACAACGTAATTAACAATTTAATTGCTATTTGCCATTTTAATCAAATAGAAAACAATACAATTTTTATAATAAATAAAAAATAAAAATAGTAGTATATTCCTTTTTTTTAAAAGTGAAGCTGGACATAAAATCGTCAAACGTAATTAACAATTTAATTGCTTTTTGTCATTTTAATCCAGTACAAAACAATAGAATTTTTTATAATAAATGAAAAGTAAAATTAGTAGTATATTCGTTTTTTTTAAAAGTGAATCTGGACATAAAATCGTCACAACGTAATTAACAATTTAATTGCTATTTGCCATTTTAATCAAATAGAAAACAATACAATTTTTATAATAAATAAAAAATAAAAATAGTAGTATATTCCTTTTTTTTTTAAAGTGAATCTGGACATAAAATCGTCACAACGTAATTAACAATTTAATTGCTTTTTGTCATTTTAATCAAGTAGAAAAACAATACAATTTTTATAATAAATACAAAATAAAATTAGTAGTATATTCCTTTTTTTTTAAAGTGAAGCTGGACATAAAATCGTCACAACGTAATTGACAATTTAATTGCTTTTTGTCATTTTAATCCAGTACAAAACAATAGAATTTTTTATAATAAATGAAAAGTAAAATTAGTAGTATATTCGTTTTTTTTTAAAGTGAATCTGGACATAAAATCGTCACAACGTAATTAACAATTTAATTGCTATTTGCCATTTTAATCAAATAGAAAACAATACAATTTTTATAATAAATAAAAAATAAAAATAGTAGTATATTCCTTTTTTTTTTAAAGTGAAGTTGGACATAAAATCCTCACAACGTAATTAACAATTTAATTGCTTTTTGTCATTTTAATCCAGTACAAAACAATACAATTTTTTATAATAAATGAAAAGTAAAATTAGTAGTATATTCGTTTTTTTTTAAAGTGAATCTGGACATAAAATCGTCACAACGTAATTAACAATTTAATTGCTTTTTGTCATTTTAATCAAGTAGAAAAACAATACAATTTTTATAATAAATAAAAAATAAAAATAGTAGTATATTCCTTTTTTTTAAAGTGAAACTGGACATAAAATCGTCACAACGTAATTGACAATTTAATTGCTTTTTGTCATTTTAATCCAGTACAAAACAACACAATTTTTTATAATAAATGAAAAGTAAAATTAGTAGTATATTCCTTTTTTTTTAAAGTGAATCTGGACATAAAATCGTCACAACGTAATTAACAATTTAATTGCTTTTTGTCATTTTAATCAAGAAGAAAAACAATACAATTTTTATAATAAATAAAAAATAAAATTAGTAGTATATTCCTTTTTTTTTAAAGTGAAGCTGGACATAAAATCGTCAAACGTAATTAACAATTTAATTGCTATTTGCCATTTTAATCAAATAGAAAACAATACAATTTTTATAATAAATAAAAAATAAAAATAGTAGTATATTCCTTTTTTTAAGTGAAGCTGGAGTGATTTTTTTTTAAATTTAAATAAAAGAATTTGTAACATTGCTGGAAAATGTTTCATAAAAAATAAATTGCTTTTGATTCACTATAATTTCGTTTTAAAACGTGCAAAATAATCTCATAAAATGTAGACATTTGTGTCAGTTAGTAGATAAAAATATTGTAAATTAGTTTCGTCATTCGTCTCAATTCTCGTAACTCAAATATTTATCGCTGAATTTCGTGAGTAATATATTCGTGTTTTCTACTATTTCCTTTTGTTTCGGCGTACAATAATTACTTCATTGCTTGACTCTCTCTTTTTTTAAGTCTGTTCGATTAACATAATGTTAACCATAGGCTTTTTCTTGGAATTCTTATTAAAATCAACGTCTTTCAATGCATTACAATGAGCTAATTTATTCGTAACTTCGGAGACGCTGCGTAAAACATTACCCACTTTCCTCTCGTCCGCTCGCAGTTGTCTTCGCAATTTCTCCGCACCTGCCGTCGTAAGCTGAGGGGCATTAGCCTCTTCTCTTCTTGGTAATGACGAATTGAGTGAGCACCAGAGATAATAGCAGCGACGAGCCGCAGTCTGAAGAGTCGTCGTCGTCTCCGCCGGTCACGTTTTACTTTCGCGACTATTCGCGAGACTAACTCTCCCGAGCACAGCAAGGAAGCACCGAGGAATGCAAAATTGCAGCCTAGCTTCAAGATGAGAGGAGCTTCTTAGGTAGGGATCGAAGGGAAAAAAAAGGAAAGAAAATAGGGAAGTTATAAAAAAGTTGAATGCACTTCCTGATTATTTTTCTTCTTTTTTCTCCCCACATCAAAAAAAAAGTTACATATTTCGCATGAATTTCTATTTCTATTTCGCATATACTTCTATTTTTTTGCAGGCAGAAAATAAGAGAAGATAGAAAATAGAGAAGCTGTAAAAAAGTTGAATCTTTCCAGCTTGATTATTTTTCAATTTTTGCCTCTTCATATGAAAAAAAGTTACACATCTTGCATATATTTCTTCAATTTTTTTGCGGGCGGAAAATAAGAGAAGATAGAAAATAGAGAAGCTATAAAAAAGTTGAATCTTTCAATGCCTGATTATTTTTCAATTTTTGATTTCCTATAAAAAAGTTTAATGCACTTCCTGATTATTTTTCTTCTTTTGTCTCTCCACATGAAAAAAAAAGTTACATATTTCGCATATATTTCTTCTATCTTTTGCGGACAGAAAATAAGAGAAGATAGAAAATAGAGAAGCTGTAAAAAAATTGAATCTTTCCAGCCTGATTATTTTTCAATTTTTGCCTCTTGATATGAAAAAATGTTGCATATCTTGCATATATTTCTTCTATTTTTTTGCGGGCAGAAAATAAGAGAAGATAGAAAATAGAGAAGCAGTTGAATCTTTCAATGCCTGATTATTTTTCAATTTGTGCTTTTCTATAAAAAAGTTGAATGCACTTCCTGATTATTTTTCTTCTTTTGTCTTCCCACATGAAAAAAAATTAGATATTTTGCATATATTTCTTCTATTTTTTGCAGGCAGAAAATAAGAGAAGATAGAAAATAGAGAAGCTGTAAAAAAATTGAATCTTTCCAGCCTGATTATTTTTCAATTTTTGCCTCTCCATATGAAAAAAAAAGTTGCATATCTTGCATATATTTCTTCTATTTTTTTGCGGGCAGAAAATAAGAGAAAATAGAAAATAGTAAAGCTGTAAAAAAACGTTGAATCTTTCAATGCCTGATTATTTTTCAATTTTTGATTTCCTATAAAAAAGTTGAATGCACTTCCTGATTATTTTTCTTCTTTTGTCTTCCCACATGAAAAAAAATTAGATATTTTGCATATATTTCTTCTATTTTTTGCAGGCAGAAAATAAGAGAAGATAGAAAATAGAGAAGCTGTAAAAAAACGTTGAATCTTTCAATGCCTGATTATTTTTCAATTTTTGCTTTTCTATAAAAAAGTTGAATGCACTTCCTGATTATTTTTCTTCTTTTGTCTTCCCACATGAAAAAAATGTAGATATTTTGCATATATTTCTTCTATTTTTTTGCGGACAGAAAATAAGAGAAGATAGAAAAAGAGAAGAAGCTGTAAAAAAGTTGAATCTTTCAATGCCTGATTATTGTTCAATTTTTGATTTCCCATAAAAAAGTTGAATGCACTTCCTCATTATTTTTCTTCTTTTGTCTTCCCACATGAAAAAAAATTAGATATTTTGCATATATTTCTTCTATTTTTTTGCGGACAGAAAGTAAGAGAAGATAGAAAATAGAGAAGCTGTAAAAAAGTTGAATCTTTCAATGCTTGATTATTTTTCAATTTTTATCTCCCCACATAAAAAAAAGTTGCATATTTTGCATATATTTTCCTTATATTTTTGCGGACAGAAATTAAGAGAAAATAGAGAAGTTGTAAAAAAGTTGAATTTTTTAATGCCTGATTATTTTTCAATTCTTGCTTTTCTATAAAAACTTGAATGCACTTTCTGATTATTTTTCAATTTTTGTCTCCCCACGTAAAAAAAACGTTGCATATTTTGCTTATATTTGCCTTATATTTTTGCGGACAGAAAATAGAGAAGCTATAAAAAAAAGTTGAATCTTTTACTTCCTGATTATTTTTCATTTTTGTTTCCCTACATAAAAAAATATGTATGACAAAAACTTGCATATTTTTTGTACATATTTCTAATGTTTTTTGTGAAAAGAAAATAAGAGAAAATAGAGAAGCTATAAAAAAGTTGAATATCGCACTTTCTCATTATTTTTCAATTTCGTCTCGACATTTTTTAATTTAATGAAATAGCGTAAATTTTTCGAAAAATACAAAACTCCATAAAATTACAATGGAAAACTATTTTCAAAAATGCATGCAAGTTTACGAAATTTAAAACCACGTTTTTCTTTTTTTCTCAAAAAAAAAAAAAAAATACATAAAATCAAAATTCCTGCACAAATTTTGTAGAAAATTATATCAATCAAAGAAGCTCCACTACTTCATTAGTATTCCAAATTTGATCTCGATTGTTGGAACAATATTAATGTTATAATTTGCACAAGCGATTATGACACAAATATTTTCTGGATCATTTTTGAGATATTTTTGGACAATTTTAATTATTATTATTATAAATAAAAATGTCCAATGGAAAATGTTCTCTAATAATAACACTTTCTCTATGAAGCAGGAAAAAGGAAAAGAAAGGGAAATAGAGAAGCTTGGAAAGAAAAAATGAACGTAGAAGGTTTTATCCACTGGTGTTTACGGTGTGTATTGTGCCGGCGGTTAAGTTGTTGGTGAGATTATACCGGCTCGCCTTGGCCGACCAGGAAAGACTGATCTCATCTGGTAAATATGATCGCTATTGCGAGGGAGCGTCGTTATAGTTGCACGAGAATTTTCCATTATTCTCTCAGGTGCGATACAAATTCCGCAAATTAATTAAATACTTCTTTCTCTTGATTTATCATTGATTCGACGAATACTCGGACATTAGATTCCTGGCTGAAAATTGTCCTGCAACAGAAGCAAAAAATAAAACAAAAATATAATTTATGTTTACAACTTTTGTGAGACATCTGTGAGGCAAAAAAAAAAGTAGAACCTTGCACATTGCTTCCTCATTATTTTTCGCTTTTTACAAAGCTTCCTCTCTGAGGAAGCAAAAAAGTATGTCATTCAATTTTGGCTTCCTCATAGAGGAAGCTTTGAAAAAGCGAAAAATAATGAGGAAGCAATGTGCAAGGTTCTACTTTGCATCCTTTTTTAAATTAGATAAATAAACATGTTGTGAATTCGCTTTTTCTATTTCGTTATTCCGTTATTTCGTTATTATTAGAGCGTTTTCGAAAGTAAATGTGATAACGTATATTATTAAAAATAATTCAACATTCCATAAAATCACAAATTTCATACCGTTTGTCACTAAATTATACATATATAATGGCTGAATATTGTTTCATTTATGTACAAAATTTGAGCTCGCTATCTCAAGTTTTGCAAAAGTTACAATAGAGCGATAATGTAAATTTTTTGAAAAATTCAAAATTCCATAAAATCTTAACCACTTTACCGATTCGAGCCAAATTTAATACCAAACAGCATTGAGTGCAACTACTCTTATAACCAACTATTTAGCAAAGTAGACTAAATTTTACGAAAGTTAGAGCGACCACGTCCTTTTTTAAAAAAATTCAAAACGGCATAAAATCGAAATTTTCGCACAGATTTTGTCGAAAATTGCTACAGTTGAAGAGGGTCTGCTACTACACTAGTGTGCCAAATTTGAGCGCGATATACAAAACCGTTCTTGAGTTATCGGCGTTTGAATTTTCGGAGTTGTATACGGGGTATTCCACCCCGTTTCGACCTGGATTTGACCTCGACCTTTCCGATTTGGCTCATTATTTTTTACAGGCTTAGTTGGACCCTCAACTGCACAATTTTTTTTTTTTAAGTCCATTTTTTTAAATATATTTTTAAAGTGACATAGAAAACCCCATATTTTAAAAATCTGATAAAATTCTGAAAAATACTTTGTTGAATAACAAAATTATCTAGCTTATAGTCAGAGTGGGGAAGATTTTCCTTCTTACAATTTTTAACTTTTTTTTATTAAAAAAAATTATTAAAGAATAGAAAAAATAATTAATCTACTACAGGCAATTGGTCAAATGTTTATTTATGGATAGGAAATTGTTCAGATTTTTCCGAACTATGCAAATTTTTTAAAAATATCTTTTTAAAGTGACATAAAACCCCATAATTTGAAAATCTGAAAAAATTCTGAAAAATACTTTATTCAATAACAAAATTATCTAGCTTATAGTCAAAGTGGGGAAGATTTTTCTTCTTATAGTTTTTAAACTATAAGAAAAAAATCTTACCCACTTTTCTTCTTATAGTTTTTAAACTATAAGAAAAATCTTCCCCACTTTGACTATAAGCTAGATAATTTTGTTATTGAAGAAAGTATTTTTCAGAATTTTATCAGATTTTTAAATTATAGGGTTTTCTATGTCACTTTAAAAATATATTAAAAAAAAAAAAAAAAATTGTGCAGTTGAGGGTCCAACTAAGCCTGTAAAAAATAATGAGCCAAATCGGAGAGGTCGAGGTCAAATCCAGGTCGAAACGGGGTGGAATGCCCCATACATACACACACACTCACACATACATACATACGGACATTTTTTCTAGATCACTTTTCTAGACGTTTTGGACAATTCTAAGTGTCCTGACATAAAAATCTCGAAATTCTTTTTTTTCATGAAAACAAAGTTTCCTCTATAAGGAAGCAAAAATATATAATTTATGTTTATAACTTTTGTGAGACATCTGTGAGGCAAAAAAAAAGTAGAACCTTGCACATTGCTTCCTCATTATTTTTGGCTTTTTACAAAGCTTCCTCTCTGAGGAAGCAAAAAAGTATGTTATTCAATTTTGGCTTCCTCATAGAGGAAGTTTTGTAATAAGCGAAAAATAATGAGAAAGCAATGTGCAAGGTTCTACTTTGCATTCTTTTTTAAATTGCATAAATAAACATGTTGTGAATTCGCTTTTTCTATTTCGTTATTCCGTTATTTCGTTATTATTAGAGCGTTTTCGAAAGTAAATGTGATAACGTATATTATTAAAAATAATTCAACATTCCATAAAATCACAAATTTCATACCGTTTGTCACTAAATTATACATATATAATGGCTGAATATTGTTTCATTCATATACTAAATTTGAGCTCGCTATTTCAAGTTTTGCAAAAGTTACAATAGAGCGATAATGTCAATTTTTTGAAAAATTCAAAATTCCATAAAATCTGAACCACTTTACCGATTCGAGCCAAATTCAATACCAAACAGCGTTGAGTGCACCTACTCTTATAACCAACTATTTAGCAAAGTAGACTAAATTTTACGAAAGTTAGAGCGACCATGTCCTTTTTTCAAAAAATTCAAAACGGCATAAAATCGAAATTTTCGAACAGATTTTGTCGAAAATTGGTACAGTTGAAGAGGGTCTGCTGCTACACTAGTGTGCCAAGTTTGAACGCGATATACAAAACCGTTCTTGAGTTATCGGCGTTCGAATTTTCAGAGTTGTATACAGGGCATTCCACCCCGTTTCCACCTGGATTTGACCTCGACCTTTCCGATTTGGCTCATTATTTTTTACAGGCTTAGTTGGACCCTCAACTGCACAAATTTTTTTTTTTTTTTTAAGTCTATTTTTTTTTTAAATATATTTTTAAAGTGACATAGAAAACCCCATAATTTAAAAATCTGATAAAATTCTGAAAAATACTTTGTTGAATAACAAAATTATCTAGCTTATAGTCAGAGTGGGGAAGATTTTCCTTCTTACAGTTTTTAACTTTTTTTTACTAAAAAAAATTATTAAAAAATAGAAAAAATAATTAATCTACTACAGGCAATTGGTCAAATGTTTATTTATGGATAGGAAATTGTTCAGATTTTTCCGAACTATGCAAATTTTTTAAAAATATTTTTTTAAAGTGACATAAAACCCCATATTTTGAAAATCTGAAAAAATTCTGAAAAATACTTTATTCAATAACAAAATTATCTAGCTTATAGTCAAAGTGGGGAAGATTTTTCTTCTTATAGTTTTTAAGCTATAAGAAAAAAATCTTACCCACTTTTCTTCTTATAGTTTTTAAACTATAAAAAAAATCTTCTCCACTTTGACTATAAGCTAGATAATTTTGTTATTGAACAAAGTATTTTTCAGAATTTTATCAGATTTTTAAATTACAGGGTTATCTATGTCACTTTAAAAATATATTTAAAAAAAAATTGACTTAAAAAAAAAAAAAATTGTGCAGTTGAGGGTCCAAATAAGCCTGTAAAAAATAATGAGCCAAATCGGAGAGGTCGAGGTCAAATCCAGGTCGAAACGGGGTGGAACGCCCCATACATACACACACACTCACACATACATACATACGGACATTTTTTCTAGATCACTTTTCTGGACGTTTTGAACAATTCTAAGTGTCCTGACATAAAAACCTCGAAAATTTTTTTTCATGAAAACAAAGTTTCCTCTATGAGGAAGCAAAAATATATAATTTATGTTTCTAACTTTTGTGAGACATCTGTGAGGCAAAAAAAAGTAATTATTACACGACAATTGGTGGAATTTGCAGGGTCGTTTACACGCGCCAACGCAACATTCCGCTAGGTGCAAATTAGCATAAATCCTAGTTGTTGTACGTCCAACACTTGTGCTCGTTGCTGCCATCAAGCACTGAGGTCTTTGGCCCCTGAAGCATTATTTCATCGGGTGTTACATTCCTAACACGCTTTTAATATCGTCGTGTATAATATCTCAGCATTTTTTCTCCTCATTCTTTCGTTTTTATGACATTCAGTGCGAGACATTGATAAAAATCAAGAAACTGTGTGAAACTCCTTGGATTTTTTTTAAAGGTATTATTTCCGGGATAATAATATTTTTATTACTTTGTGAAACGAATATTTATGATATAAATTATTCTTATTACTTTTTTAAAGGCATATTTATGATTTATTTTATTTCCAAATAATTATCTGCAGTGCTTTGTTTTTTTTAATATTGGGCTGTTGAATAATTGCGAAGAAAATTCTTTTTCTATAAAATTTCCCCAGTTATTTTAAAAAATGGTTTTCTATTCATTTTTCGATGGATAAAGTATATTTCTACATTTTTTTCAAGAAAACTTTCGTGACGAAAATTGCAATTTTTTAAGAAAATATTCGAAAAAAATTTAAGTCTATTTCTACAAGCTTTAAATAATTCTTGTAGAATTTTTGCCAACTTTCATATCTTCTTTTGACTAATTATCAAATTTGCGAATTTCAAGAAAAAAAAAACAGTTGTCAAGTATTTTTGTTTGTCAATATTTTGCATTTATATTAAAAGTCTGAGACTTTAATATAAATTTCATCAGACGTTAAATTCCCAACCCGTTTTTAATGTCTGTGGACATTATTTAATTTTTTTTTCGCTCATTAATTTGCTTACAGCGGGGGATTGATAAAAATCAAGACGTTGTGTGAATTTCCTTAAGAGGTCTTGCGAATTGGCATTTTTGCGGCGCGCGTTACTGTCTAGGATAGAGAGAGAGAGAATGAGAGAAAAAAAGGAGTCTCTGCGTAGCGAACTCGACCCGATAACCGCGGGAATATCAACGAGCACCTGTTGTCCACTCTAGAATTACAAATGTTGCATTACGACACAGTCGTGGAACGCAACGATAATTTGGGTCGTTCGTGAGCTCCGAACGAACACCCATTGCCTCTCTATTTCTTTATCGTCACGAAAAAAAAAAAAAAAAAAAAAAAAAAAAAAAAAAAAAAAAAAATTAAAAAAAAAAAAATTAATTGGCAAAGTATAAAGTACAATGTAGCCAATAGGAATTATAATTATAATTTGCAATATTCGAACCAAATTCATTATGTACACTTTGTCAATAAATAACGATTACTATTAGTAAAAAAAAAAAAAATAAATAAATAAAAATAAATAAAAATAAAAATAAAAATAAAAATAAAAATAAAAATAAAAATAAAAATAAAAATAAATTGGCAAAGTATAAAGTACAATGTAACCAATAGGAATTATAATTATAATTTGCAAAATAATTATGTACACTTTGTCAATAAATAACGATTACTATTAGTAAAAAAAAAAATAAATAAATAAATAAAAATAAATAAAAATAAAAATAAAAATAAATTGGCAAAGTATAAAGTACAATGTAACCAATAGGAATTATAATTATAATTTGCAATATTCAAACCAAAATAATTATGTACACTTTGTCAATAAATAACGATTACTACTAGTAAAAAAAAAAAAAATAAATAAATAAAAATAAATAAAAATAAAAATGTTTTACGGTACGTTTGCATCTATTGCTATTGCACTAATAATGAGCAATCAATTAATTGATTTCCGGTGGAGCGGAGGATTCGTCAATAGGACTTACACCATCGCCTAGCGCCTATTGAGAATATTATAGCGTAGCGTGACGAAACGAGAATGCCGCGGCTACTGGCTATTTTTCTTTTTTCCCTCTTCTCTTTTCCTTCTTTCTTCGCGTATTACGCTGCGTGTTGCGTGTCGCCGTAACGTCCCGTTGTCTTTTTTTTTTTTCATTGAGGGCTGCGCCTACGTTTGCGAATAATTTGTTGTACCACGCGCGCGTCCTCCTTACAGCAAATACCGTTCGATTCCATGTGGGAGTCGGTGAGAAGAAAAATATAAGAAGCTAGAAAAAAAAAAAATGTGGAACGGATTCCGGTGTTAGATTTTTGTTGAGTGTTTTTGTGCAAGATCGGTTGGATCAAATTACCAGAGAAGCTATGAAAAGTCTGGTTTTCTGGGCAAAGAATTTTAGATGTCTGGTTTTTTTATCAGAAAAATTTTGGAGTCTGGTTTATTGACCAGAAAATTTTAGAAGTCTGGTTTACTAACCAGAAAATTTTAGAAGTCTGGTTTTCTTACCAGAAAAATTTTGGAGTCTGGTTTACTGACCAGAAAATTTTGGAAGTCTGGTTTTCTGACCGGAAAAATGTTGGAGTCTAGGTTACTGACCAGAAAATTTTAGATGTCTGGTTTTTTTACCAGAAAAATGTTGGAGTCTGGTGTACTGACCAGAAAATTTTAAAAGTCGGGTTTTTCTTAACACAGAAAAATTTTGGAGTCTGGATTAGTGACCAGAAAATTTTAGAAGTCTGGTTTCCTTACCAGAAAAATTTTGGAGTCTGACCCGAAAATTTTAGAAGTCTGGTTTTCTTAACACAGAACAATTTTGGAGTCTGGTGTACTGACCAGAAAATTTTAGAAGTCTGGTTTTTCTTAACACAGAAAAATTTTGAAGTCTGGATTAGTGACCAGGAAATTTTAGAAGTCGGGTTTCCTTACCAGAAAAATTTTAGAATCTGACCAAAAATTTTTGAAGTCTGCTTTTCTTAACACAGAAAAATTTTGGAGTCTGGTGTATTGACCAAAAAATTTTAGAAGTTTGGTTTTTCTGAACACAGAAAAATTTTGGAGTCTGGATTAGTGACCAGAAAATTTTAGAAGTCTGGTTTCCTTACCAGAAAAATTTTAGAGTCTGACCAGAAAATTTTAGAAGTCTGGTTTTCTTAACACAGAAAAATTTTGGAGTCTGGTTTATTGACCAGAAAAATTTTGGAGTCTGACCAGAAAATTTTAGAAGTTTGGTTTTCTTAACACAGAAAAATTTTGGAGTCTGGTTTACTCACCAGAAAATTTTAGAAGTCTGGTTTTCTTACCATAAAAATGTTGTAGTCTGGTTTACTGACCAGAAAATTTTGGAAGTCTGGTTTTCTTACCATAAAAATATTGGAGTCTGGTTTACTGACCAGAAAATTTTGGAAGTCTGGTTTTCTTACCATAAAAATGTTGGAGTCTGGTTTACTGACCAGAAAATTTTGGAAGTCTGGTCTTCTTACCGGAAAAATGTTAGAAGTCTGGTTTTCTTACCATAAAAACGTTGGAGTTTGGTTTACTGAGCAGAAAATTTTGGAAGTCTGGTTTTCTTACTGGAAAAATTTTGGAGTTTGGTTTACTCACCAGAAAATTTTAGAAATCGAACCAGAATTTTTTTACCAGAAAAAAATCTGGTGTTTCACGAGAAAAAATGTAAAAGACTAATTTTTTCACCAAAAATATGTAGTCTACTATAAAATCAATATTTGTTTGTAAAAAACCAATCGAATAACAAACAACAACAAAATTATATTTGCTTTGAATAAAATTTGTCTACTTTAAATAAAGCATATACTTTAAATTTTATCATTTTATCTGTTTTCAATTGAATGTTTTCAACTATATAAATAGTATCAAAGTCAAAGTCAGTTAAATAAAACATAATATTAGGTTGGATATAGAATCCTATGAGGTCAAATTACAAACTACATTCCTTTGATTCAAATAAACTTTTTCACTCAGTGTGCAGCCAATAAATTGCTCGTTGCAGTATCGACTCGTTGGTACATCCAATAAATTACCAATTAAAAGTTTTTTCCGCTACTTGGAGCTACAGAACGGGCTGAAGGTACAGCACAGAATCGTTTCGAACTGAACGCTCCATCGGTGATACTTCCAATAATAACGACTATACAAAAATAGAAGTTTCCACTACTTTGCGAAAGTTCGTGATTTTAAAGATTCAACAAATTGTAATTACCGACAAAACAAAATGTTAATCAATGTTTAACATAGAACAATGGACTTTAAATACAAAAATATAAAAATAAAAATAAATGAGAATCAATATAAAATTAATGAATATTTCCTAAACATCAGAAAATTTTGTCAATTAAAATAGTTAAGCACAAATTTCATTTTTATTTTCTTATTTAATAATTAACCATCTTTCATTCATTAAAAAAATGTAGCATGTATTTTAAACAAAATTCGACTTTTTGCCAATTTTTTCCATAACCACAATTTTTTAATATATTTTGAAAAATGCTTTTCTTATAATTTACCAAATATGCTACAATCACTATAAAAGTATTTTAAAAAAATGTATTATTAAATCAAAAAATGTTTCATGCTATATAAGTATTAGAAATAAATTTATTATTTATTTTTAATTGGCCAATTTTTTCCAAAACCTTTTAGATCACAATTTTTTTATATATTAAAAAAAATGCTTTTCATATAATTTGGCAAACGTGCTAAAATCGCTATAAAATTATTAGAAATAAATTTACAATTAAATCAAGTGCAATTGTCTCGAATAAAAAAATATATTAATAAACTTGTTTCATGGTATAAAAGTATTAGAAATAAATTTATTATTTATTTTTAATTCGCCAATTTTTTCCAAAACCTTTTAGATCACAATTTTTTAATATATTAAAAAAAAATGCTTTTCATATAATTTGGCAAACGTGCTAAAATCGCTATAAAAGTATTAGAAATAAATTTATAATTTATTTTAAATTGGCCAATTTTTTCCAAAACCTTTTAGATCAGAATTTTTTAATATATTTAAAAAAAATGCTTTTCATATAATTTGGCAAACGTGCTAAAATCGCTATAAAAGTATTAGAAATAAATTTGTTATTTATTTTTAATTGGCCAATTTTTTCCAAAATCTTTTAGATTACAATTTTTAAATATATAAAAAAAATGCTTTTTATATAATTTAGCAAACGTGCCAAAATCGCTATAAAAGTATTAGAAAAAAATTTATAATTTATTTTAAATTGGCCAGTTTTTTTTCCAAAACCTTTTAGATCACAATTTTTAAATATATTTTGAAAAATGCTTTTCTTATAATTTAGCAAATATGCTAAAATCGCTATAAAAGTATTAGAAATAAATTTATAATTAAATCAAGTGCAATTGTCTCGAATAAAAAAATATATTAATAAACTTGTTTTCATTATAAAAACCATGGAATTTTTTAAATTACGAATAGCAAAAATGTCGCGTGGTTAATAAAAGGAATGACCTCCAGGAATAATAATAGTGTAGGTGAATATATCGAATCGATCTCCAGTCAGTGCAAATCGGCCAATGCTGCACCTTTTTTCCCTTCCGTCTCTCTTCGGGTATGTAGCAGATAAATAAATAAATAAAACGACAGAAGTTATGGTGTCGCGGCCTCCTTACAGACACGATTCTCCGGCTACTACGTTCCTCCTTCTCTTCTCTTGCTGTCTTTGCCACTGCCACGTCCAGCACATCGGACTTTTCGTCCTTTCGGTCGAGTGAAATTACGTGCCCGGAATGCGGGTACCCTTGAAGTACTTGTCCGCTCGTTGTCGAGACGTCGTCTCTGTCGTCACGCGAGAGTTCGCGCATTAATCAGATCACTTTATAGCAGGAATAATAGTATAACGATATATTAATGACTCTTCATGTTTTTTTTTTTTTTTTTTTAATAAAATCCAATTAAATGGTTTGAAGGTTTGCAAAATTGGGGCTGAAAAAAAACATTTTGTTTATTCAATAACTTGATTTCAAGGTACTTTTGGGTAATTTTTAATACAGCAAAAAAAAAAGTGAAAAACATGAATCTTTTTTTGGTTTTTTTAGTAGATGTTTTTGAGTTATTGACTAGGAATTGGCAGTTTTATAATTAAGGAAATTTGAGATCTTGAAGAGAAATAAATTTGGGTTGGATTTTCCGACCTGAAGTCGGATTGGAAAATTTTGAATTCAGAAATGGACAAAAGCGACTTTTTTTTCAAAATCACAGTAAAAAGGTTTGAAACGGGCGTTTTCTGTTGCAGAATTTACGACTTGAGAACGATAGTGAAGGTTAAAAGTCGATATTTTTAAGAAAAAAAAATTTGGGTTGGATTTTCCGACCCGAAGTCGGATCTGTAAATTCTGAATTTGGAAATGGACAAAAGTGACTTTTTTCAAAATCACAGTGAAAAGGTTTGAAAAGGGTATTTTCTGTGATGAAATATACGACTTGAGAATGATAGTGAAGGAAAAAATTCGATATCTTCAAGAAAAAAAATAATTTATTTTGAATTTTGCGACCTAAAGTCGGACCTGTAAATTCTCCAATCAGAAACGGACAAAAGTGACTTTTTTCACAATCACAGTAAAAAGCTTTGAAACGGGTATTTTCTGTGATGAAATATACGACTTGAGAACGATAGTGAAGGCCAAAATTCGATATCTTGAAAAGAAATGAAAACAAAACTTTCTCTATGAGGAAGTAAAAAATCTTTATTTCATTTTTCATATACGTAAATTTTTTTTTTTGCAAATATTTCACCTTCTTAGATCTCCATATTGGCAACAGCTCTAATTTTCGATATAACAGTAAATCAAAAGAGAATCATCAACATTAAACACTCAATCATTTCGTCATAATTGTTGTAGTAGGCAGTAATGGTGGGTTTGAGGTCGTAGAAGTAAAAAGCGCGGCGCCAACGCATCTAATGTACAATCGATGGATTGACAAAGAGCCATCTTCTGCATTAACGAGGACGTAAACGCTTCGTCGATTGCTCAACTCTCGAGACATCCCAGTTCGTTGCACGCACTTTCGTCAATAGTCAATAATACGTTTCTTCAATATTTCACAACATTACCTTCCACGAAAATATTTTAAAAAATATACCATACCAAATGTACTATTTTTACATACAAATTTTTGCACTTGATTGGGCGATTCTAACTTTAATGTTTAATCTTAATAATATTTTTTTAGGGATATTTCTCTCGAAATATTTTTCTAGGAAGATTTTTCTAAGGATATTTTGTCCGACATACTTTTCTAGGGATATTTTTGCCTGCATATTTTTCTAGGGATATTTTTGCCTGCATATTTTTCTAGGGATATTTTTGCCTGCATATTTTTCTAGGAATATTTTACCTGGCATATTTTTCTAGTCCAATTTTTCCCTGTGTATTTTTGCCTACATATTTTTCTAGGGATATTTTGCCTAGCATATTTTTCTAGTCCAATTTTTCCCTATATATTCTTACCTGCATATTTTTTCTAGGGATATTTTACCTGGCATATTTTTCTAATTCAATTTTTCCCGGTATATTTTTGCCTGCATATTTTTCTAGGGATATTTTTGCCTGAATATTTTTCTAGGGATATTTTACCTGGCATATTTTTCTAATTCAATTTTTCCCTGTATATTTTTGCCTGAATATTTTTCTAGGGATATTTTGCCTGGCATATTTTTCTAGTCTAATTTTTCCCTATATATTCTTACCTGCATATTTTTTCTAGGGATATTTTACCTGGCATATTTTTCTAATTCAATTTTTGCCTGAATATTTTTCTAGGGATATTTTACCTGGCATATTTTTCTAATTCAATTTTTGCCTGAATATTTTTCTAGGGATATTTTACCTGGCATATTTTTGCCTGCATATTTTTCTAGGGATATTTTACCTCGCATATTTTTCTAGTCCAATTTTTCTCTGTATATTCTTGCCTGCATATTTTTTCCAGGGATATTTTACCTGGCATATTTTTCTAGTCCAATTTTTCCCTGTATATTTTTCTAGGGATATTTTACCTGGCATATTTTTTTAGTCCAGTTTTTCCCGGGTTATTCTTACCTGCATATTTTTACTAGGGATATTTTACCTGGCATATTTTTCTAGTCCAATTTTTCCCGGTATATTTTTCTAGTCCAATTTCTCCCGATATATTTTTCTAGGGATATTTTACCTGGCATATTTTTCTAGTCCAATTTTATCCGGTATATTTTTCTAGGGATATTTTACCTGACATATTTTTCTCGTCCAATTTTTCTCTGTATATTCGTACCTGCATATTTTTTCTAGGGATATTTTACCTGGCATATTTTTCCAGTCCAATTTTTTCCGGTATATTTTTCTAGGGATATTTTATCCGTCATATTTTTCTAGGTCGATTTTTCCCTGCATACTTTTCCAGGGTAATTCTTTCCACTCTATTTTTCTAGGACAATTTTTCCCAGCACATTTTTCCCAGCTTATTTTTCCTATGACCATTTCGACGTGTAACCAATTGCTCAATCCTCGAGGCATTCCCAGTGCGTTAAACGCGCTTTCGCAAAAGCCAATAATCCATCTCTGAGACATCACACATTTGCATCATAAGAATGCGTTAAACTGCCTCCACAACGTGTCTTTTTCTCGCTATGTACATACTTACAATTGTATACAACGCGTCAACGTCTCGATCTTCCTTTCACCATAAAACTACATACATACATACATACAGTCAGAGAACCTGATGGTAGAAACCGGTGGGCGTACTACGACGACCAGACGACCAACGGTTCACGCGAGCATAAAGTGGTCCAGCGAACACCTTGCGCTCTGACGTAATTTACCTGCGGCTTGACCTGGGACGTCGCCCACCACAACCAACAACCCCAAGATGACAATTGCGTCTCGTCGGGCGTTCGCACGTAGTAAATAAATTAAAGTGTAATGCACGAGGCGTATATGGGGCATTCCATACCGATTCGACCTGGGTCTGACCCTCGATCTCCCCAATTTGGCTCGTAATTTTTTGTAGAATTGTTTAGACCCTCAAATACACCAGATTTTATTTTCTTATTTTTTCTACGCAAATTTTTATTTTTTTATTTTTTTAAAGTGATATATCGAATGTCATAATTAACAAATCTTGAAAAATTCTGAAAAATACAGTCGCAGCAAATTAAAAAAAAAACAGAATTTTTTGATAAAAATCTAAAAAAAATCTAGTGTTTTTATTTTATTGCTCTAGAACATCTCAAAAAAAAAAAAATGAGGGTCGATAGCCAGTGGAATGCATCATATATAAATAATAATAGTAATAATATATAAAAAGATATTAATTGAAAAATATAAAAATTTAAAAAAATTGCATATAGTTATACGTCGCAGGTAATTGAAAAAACAGAAATTTTTTTAAAAATCTAAAAAAATTTCTAAAGTTTTTTTTAATTACTTTACAACATCTCAGAAGAAAAAAAAATATGAGGGTCGATAGCCATTGGAATGCCCCATATATAAATAATAATAATAATATATAAAAAGATATTAATTGGAAAATATAAAAATAAAAATAAAATTGCCTTTTCACCACAAACAACAAACCCAAGATGACAATTCTCGTCTCGTCGGGCGTTCACACGTAGTAAATAAATTAAAGTGTAATGCACGAGGCATATATATACACATATACGTCGCACGGTAAATCGCACAAGCAAATTGCGATGCATAATTCGTTTGAGAAATAATCGAGTCGATTTAATACCGAACCACCAGGAAGCGTGGATGGATCTAAAGCGTTTTAATAATTACGTAAATGTGCTCACGGTTCGTTGCAGTCGCGTTACTTCATCACAATGTTAATGAAGAGTTGTACATATATATATATGTATTATGTGTACAATGTATTTCATAGCTGTAGAATTGTCTTTATATTGTCTTAGGAACCTGAGAATAATTTAAGATTATGCGAACGTCAATCGAGCAAATCATGATATGGTAAAAAAATACGCTTCTGTCGTAAAAAGAAGAGAACCACGATTTTTTTTACAAGGAAATTGGAGATAAATTAGGAAATCATTGACAAAATTTATTATATATATGAATAATAATATATAAAAATATATTAATGGGAAAAAAAATTGCAGTTTCGTCACCCAAATTTTGTTAAATTTTATGTTTTGCACACTAATTAATAATAGTTATTTCAAAGAATTTGCATTAAATAAATATCCAACTATCGTCTTCATAATCCATTTTCAATATTTTTTTTCTGACGAATGTATTGGAATGATGAGGTCGGGATTTTAAACACAATTAATACATGATCTAGTCAAGTTGGCGTTTTTTTTTAAATGAAAAATATTGACAAGCTGTCGAGTTATTATTATTTAAATAAAATACCGTTGTATTATTTTTGATAAAGTTATAGTTCATGTTTTAGTGATTCTACTCACCAAATCTCTGTTGTTGTGGCTCTATGACGAGTTCCCCAAGGCAACAAGTTCCGCTCCGTGAAAACATGACGCCAATTTCGTTGACCGTTTGCATATTAGGCAAATAAATGCTGAAAATATGAAAATTTTCATTTATTAAGTTTCCATTTTGATACAAATTATTCCACTAACTCCTTATCGCTATCAAATCTCTTTCTCACCTTTTTCGCCACTGCGAATTAAGTTCCACAGTCTCAAAGGACCGAATCCTCTGCAATCCGCTGTTGTTTCCAAGAATCAAATCCGGTCCATCGTTGAAAGGATTTCTTGACTCCAAACGGTCTTCGGTCGTTTTATAAACAAGACTTGCTTGGATATTTTGATGGAAATCAATGTGAACGAGAAATAGGCTGCAATTTAAAATCACACAATTGGTAAAAACGTTTTTTATTTTAAAAAATTATCAGCTTTTTTTTTACATTTTTTTACTTACCGATGATAAAGCGCTGTATTTCCGGTAATTACTTTCAGGCAACTTCCACCGTTGTACGAGTATTCGTTGCAAAAATCGATATAATTCAATGTCGGGCTTGGATTTTTCGCAAGAAAAGTGATTTGCTTTCCTTTTACTTTCATCACTTCGAGGGGCGTCTCAAAAGTGCATTCTGGTCGTTCTTTCGGTGCATCTTTGTCCTTCGGTGGGATATAAGGTGGAATATTTATGGAGGTGAACTTGGTGTGCAATCCAGGAGCCAAAACCTGTGGCTTTTGCATGGACAAGTTGTAAAACGAGTTGGTCGTGGGAATTCCGTTCTCCGTTGATGTTTCCGACTCCAGCTACTCGTGACATAGATTTTTTTTGAAGTTGTGAGACCAGTTTATTATAACAATACGGAATTCATTGCGCAGAATTTATTTCTTTGCTTTAAGGGGTCTACATAAACTTGACGAGGTAAAAATTGATTGAAGTTTTTTTTCTATTGAAAAATATTGATAAACAATGCGGTTATTATTATTTAAACGAATTGCGGAAAAAATAGCCGAAGGAAAAAATAGCCAAGGGAAAAAATAGCCGAGAAAAAGAATAGCCGAGAAAAAACATAGCCAAGGGAAAAAATAGTGGAAGGAAAAAATATCCGAGGGCAAAAATAGCCAAGGGAAAAAATATCCGAGGGCAAAAATAGCCGAGGGAAAAAATAGCTGACGGGAAAAATAGCCAAGGGAAAAAATAGCCAAGGGAAAAAATAACCGAGGAAAAAAATAGACAAGGGAAAAAATAGCCGAGGGGAAAAATAGCCGACGGGAAAAATAGCCGAGGGAAAAAATAGCCGAGGAGAAAAATAGCCAAGGGAAAAAATAGCGGAGGAAAAAATAGACAAGGGAAGAAATAGCCTAGGGAAAAAATAGCCGAGGAAAAAAATAGCCAAGGAAAAAATAGCCAAATGAAAAAATAGACAAGGGAATAAATAGCCGGGGGAAAAAATAGACAAGGGAAAAAGAGCCGAAGAAAAAATAGACAAGGGAATGAATAGCCGAGGGAAAAAATAGCCGAAAGCAAAAAATAGTCGAGGGAAAATAATAGTTTATCTTTTTCATCGGCTATTTTTTCCTAATACCAGATTATGCAGACTCCTTAAGGACTTATTTAACTTGTGCAAAATGCTTAAAACTCCTCAATTTCATCTTTACCTGGCCGTAACGATAATAATTCGTTCCCGAGCCACGACAGAACGACGTGACGAAGACTTCATTGTCGTATATCGGCACGTGAATGTAGAGATAAGGAATCAGTTGGGCCCAAAATATATTCTCGATTCGGTGAAATTTATCGGGACCGAAATTTTCGTGAGTCCAGCCCGGGGCGAATATCGCCGTAGAGAGATCTTGCTTTCGTATCCTCTCGAGAGCCTAAAAATAGATGCTATTTTACTTTTACTTCGCGATCTGATTAGGCGAAGGTTTCGTGACAAAAGAATATTTTACGTGAGCCGAATTGAAACCGCCGCCTCCGGGACATCCTCGACCCCAAACGTCCAAACCGACGTATACGTCGCGAACTCTGTTGCTTCGACGAGCGACTATATGACTTCTTGCCAGGCCAAAATCCGACCAATTGTAGTTTAGAAATATACCATCGCAATTATCGAAAAAGCGTCTGAAAAATAAAAAATACGATGGATAAAAAAATTGCAATGTAAAAGAAGAAGTTTTTTTTGTTAGTTGTTAATTTATTATCCTATATAGAGAAATTTTGATAGGCTTAATAGTCTATTTTTTCTGGCTCTATTAATTTTTCTGTTGTTATTAGAATTGCAAATTTTCATCATTTTATGAAATAAAAACATGTATTAGTTTTTAGAGAAATTAATTATAAAAATCCGGTTGTAGTTTAAAAATATACCATCGCAATTGTCGAAAAAGCGTTTGAAAAATGAAAAATGCGATAAGTAAAAAAATTGCAATGTAAAAGAAGTCTTTTTGTTACTTGTCAATTTATTATCCTACATAGAGAAATTTTGATATGCTTAACAGTCTATTTTTCTGGCTCCATTAATTTTTCTGCTATTAGAATTGTAAATTTTCATTATTTTATGAAATAAAAATATATAGAATAATATGTTTCTTAATTATTATTCGAAAATAATTACTGTATCAGTTTTTAGAGAAATAAAATATAAAAATCGTCCAAAACTTTTTGCCCGTTGAAAGAAAATTTTCTCAACTACTCATTAATTTTCTGTGTCAAAATATCTTTTTTATTTCCTGTTTTTTTACTTCCGCATTCGAATAAATAAATAAAAATATGTAATTTTTCTCAAAAAAATTTCTTCAGTATTACTATTCATCATTTTTCTCTACAATTTTTATAGTAAAATGAGGAAAATGTTTTTAAGAAAATATCTGCTTTACCAAAATTTAACTTGGTTAATAAAAAATAAGGCTTACTCGTTCTGAGTGTTGAGTTCGTTCTGCCAATTTAATTCACCTTCATGCGTGACGCTGTCGTACCAAATTATTTCGGAACCTTCGATAGAGGCGTGAATCTGATCAGTGAGATATTTAACGAAATAAATCAATTCCTCTATGTCGGTTGGTTTTATTTTATTCTCGACGTTGAGAAGCCATCCCTCGAATTTGTAGAATTTCGCTATTCTGATTAAAGCGTTGGCGAATTTTCGTATTTCCTCACGAGTGGATAGCACTTGCTCCCAGATTTTTTCACCACCCGTGTGTTCTGTGATTACAGTACCCAGGACTTTAACTCCATGTGCATGAGCAGCATTTATCCATCCGTACGGCGGTACTGTTACCATTTTGTGGCTGAAGTAGACGAAAGTGTCGACGACATTCCAGTGGTAGAAGAGATAAGAGTCGTGAACCGTCGATCCATTGATAAATCTTGCAAAATTAATTTTTTTCGTTGTAAATTTTTTTCATTGTAAATTTTTTTCATTGTAAATTTTTTTCATAGTACATTTCTTTCATTGTAAATTTTTTTAATTGTAGATCTTTTTCGTTGTAAATTTTTTTCATTGTAAATTTTTTTCATTGTAAATTTCTTTCATTGTAAATTTCTTTCGTTGTACATTTTTTTCATTGTAAATTTCTTTCGTTGTAAATTTTTTTCATTGTAAATTTCTTTCGTTGTACATTTTTTTCATTCTAAATTTTGTTTGTTGTAAATTTTTTTTATTATACATTTTTTTCATTGTAAATTCTTTTCATAGTAAATTTTTTTCTTTGCAAATTTTTTTCAGTGTAAATTCTTTTTGTTGTACATTTTTTACTGTGGAATCATGAATTATTAGTACTTTGGTTTGGGCTTAAATATCTCTGCTTTGGAAGATAATGAATTAATGAAACAAAAAGCATTTTAAAGGTTGAAGAATTCTACATTAGATGAGCGCCTAAAAATATAGATTGATACTTTGATACTTCAGTAGTTTAGAATTTTGTAAACCCTTCAAGATTTTTTAATGGTAATTCATTGAGGGAAAAAATTCATGTCAAATGTCTATTTTATTTTGTAAAAAAATTAATTTTCGATCAAATTTAATGAAGTGTGGTAAAAAAAAAAATTATATACTTTCTGTTTATTTTTCATTGCCTCAAGTACATGTCCCAATTTTCTACATAAAATTTCCATAAAATTATATGATATTTATTTTTTTTTTCAGTAGCTATTAAAAAATTTGAACTGGCTATAAAACCTCCAGAAAGTTATTGCAAAATAATAACTATTAAGCAAACAATACAACAAATAATTATGAAATAAAATAATGAAGATTACAATCGTCAATTTATTTTAAACAAATGTGATTAAGTGAAAAAAAACTGTCTTGTCTTTAACACAAAACCAGTTTTATTATTTCAACTCTGAATCTAAATCTTTCAGTTCCACATACAAAACAATAAAATATTCTCTTGCGCAATTTTCTATCTATTGTTTCAATCCCATATTCAATTCTACAAACCGAATATACAGTTTAAATCATAGAACATATTTTTAATTACTAAAATAGTTTTTTAATTACTGAAATTGTTTTTTAATTACTAAAATTATTTTTTTAATCATTAAAATTGTTTTTTAATTCCTCAACATTTTTTTTCCCTAATTTTTTCAGTGATTCTTTTGATGACTGATTACTGAATTCTTTTGATTACTGAAATTGTTTTTTAATTACTAAAATTGTTTTTTAATCATGAAAATTGTTTTTTATCACTAAGATTGTTTTTTAATCACTAAAATTGTTTCTTAATTCCTCAACATTTTTTTTTCCCTAATTTTTTCAGTGATTCTTTTGATGACTGATTACTGAATTCTTTTGATTACTGAAATTGTTTTTTAATTACTAAAATTGTTTTTTTAATCACGAAAATTGTTTTTTAATCCCTAAATTTTTTTTAAATTACTAAAATTGTATTTTAATCACTAAAATTGTTTATTAATCACAAAAAATTTTTTTTTTCAGTGATTCTTTTGATGAAAACATTCTAAATCCCTCCATTGTTTACCTGTCTTCAAGATATCCCCCTTTCATGTCGTGGCAGACGATAGTTCTCGGTTGTTTGTCTCTGTCGACTCTCTGGAGTCGTCGAGTTCCGACGTAAGCTTGGCTGCCGTGATAGACATATTCGGCAGATTCCCTGAGTTCTTTTACCTCCGGCCATGGCGTCAGGTGCTCTAATTTAGAGTACAAATCTTCCAGATCCCTGAAAGGCTCCGCTACAAAAGCCTCAGTCTCCATAGTAGCTAATAAACGACCGAACTATCGCACGTGACTATATCGTAGAAGTAGACGCAGAGAACTAGCGTCAAAGCGGCTAGAGCAGCTTGGTTTTATTATCTACGATGACAAAGCCTCGTCTAACTTTGGCAGACAATAACGACAAAGTAAAGCGGAAACATAGATATCACCAAATACAACATGTGTCGAGCTGACTAATCTCTAAATGCGGTTTTTATCTATGAATGCGTTCGTAACTTATCGCGGTCGTCATAATCGTCGAAAGAAAGAATAGTGCAAGAGATAAACTTGGAATTCTAGCTTACTTCGTGTAGAGATAAGAAAAACGTCAAATGGTTTGAGGTTATGTCGGTCTGACCGCACAAACGGCATTATGAAATTTGATTGTGATATCGTAGTTTTACTGAGATAATTTATCTATTATTTATGTCATCGTGTGTTTTTTTTTGTCAACGACGAGGATTTCCTGCACGTGTATGACGCGTGTGTCCTTCGCATTGTTGTGACACTTTTGGAAATATCGATTTAGCGACTTACCGTGAATTAAATGGGCGACGAATATTTTGCAATTTTCACTGGGATACTTTTTTTACTGCAGGGAATATAATTTACACAAGTTTCTTGAGCTGTAGACGGTGATTTATGCACTTTTGCTTATAATAACTACGAGGAATTTGATGACGCGGGTTTTGACGGCAAAGTAGGTTCGTATTATTCACCGCAGAGGGCGACACCAACAGGTAAAAGATTTTCGAGATTGCGCAGTTTTTCCGCCTGTTGATTTTGAATTTTCGTTGGCGAGTGGTAAAAATAAATTATAGATAACGATTTTTTAAAAATCATATCGTTACGAATACGAACTTTGGTTCGCGAATTTACGATCGAAATTCTATATGTTTGTTTCATATCCTATAATATTATTATAAATAATATAATTTTTGTATTAAATTTAATAATAATACTATACGATCGTTAGGAGTAATAATGTTATTCTAAAAAGTTGGTGGCTCGTAATATTATATTTTTCGTTGACGGCAAAGTAGCTTCGTATTATTCACCGCAGAGGGCGACACTAACAGATAAAAGATTTTCGAGAGTGCGCAGTTTTCGGCTGTTGATTTTGAATTTTCGTTGGCCAGTGGTAAAAATAAATTATAGATAACGATTTTTTTTAAATCCTATCGTTACGAATACGAACTTTGGTTCGCGAATGTACGATCGAAAAAACAGTTTCATCCACAAATCTTTGGATTCATATATTTATCATATTCAGTTGGATTTTTCATTTTTTATAAAATCATTTTTATCTCATTGTTATTAACGTAATTTTAACACTTTAACTTAAGCGCTGTGAAGTGAGTTACAGAATACGCAATAATGGCGGTCATCTTGTAGCATTTCGATATAATCGAAACTTATTTTTGCCCTGCGAGAATTCTGGAGTAATAAAATCGAAAAAAAGTTTTTTAAAATGTGTTAACCATAGATATCGAACATAAAATATTCCAGCTTATGTTCTAAATGGAAGAATATATTTTTTCGTTCTATAAATTGCATCTTACAAATGAAAGAAAAAAGGATGACGAAGAAAGAACACAATTGGAACGTGAGATCATTCTTTATTCTGATTACATCGTATCTCGGCGGAATAAAAGACAGCGAGACCCCTGGTGTGTGATTTGCGCAAACAGAGACATGTTAATGTTTTCATAGTGACTGGAAGACGTACGAGATCGTAACACACAAAAAAAATGGTACGATAACGAAACGAATCGACGTCGTTTCCGGTTCTTGCAGCCAGGATGGTCCCGTGATGCAGCACCACATTTTTTTTCTACGCCTATTTCCAATTAATCTTCGTCTGTTTTCGTGTATGCGGAGACATATCTTAAATATAACCTCGTGGAGCGCGGCGTGGATATGCACATGTTTACTTGCGGGTCCGGTAAGTTTTTAGACAAAATTATCTCTCGGGTGTACAATAATAATTATCACATTCGAGTCTACTATGAAAATTCTAAGTACACTATATTCACTATATAATTCACACACAATTCCTTTGTCTGTACCAGAATCAAGAGGCGCGGTAACGTCTCGACTCCAAGAACTTAATGTCGATTTTTCTCTTGTCTCTATCTTGTCTTGACTGATTTATTCTTCATCTCCAATATCACATGAAATATGTATGAATGCGACAGATATAGAAAATACCTTCTTATTCCAAATTCATTTGCCGCAGATTATAACATAAAATTTTTATTACAGTTTTTGTTACCGACCGAGGAATAACCTTGTGACGAGGCGAAACACGTACCACGTGACCAATGAATGTGAGAGAGACATCATTATACTGATCACGTGGTACGAGAGAGATGATGTTTCGCCTGACCTACTCAGTCGGTAACAAAAACTGTAAACAATTGGACTGCGACACAGGAAACAGGAAAAGTGTCAGTTTTTTTCGAAATAGCAATAGTTGAGAAATGTAGTTTGAAAAATTGCAACTATCTTTCGTGCACTCATATGTCACGTGGTAATGTGATGTATCCACCCGATGTCTATTTTTCTTGTACAGTCGGTAAAAAAAACTGTAAACAATTGGAATGAGACACAGTAAATTTTACAGGAAACAGAAAAGTGTCACCGGAAGCGGATTTTCATCCTACATCCGGTGACACTCTGTTTTTTTCCGAAATAACAATAGTTTTAATATGTCGTAGTTTGAAAAATTGCAGCTATCTTTTTTGCACTCATATGTCACGTGGTATCGTGATGTATCCACCCCATGTCCATTTTTCTTGCCCAGTCGGTAACAAAAACTGTAAGCAATTGTACTGAGACACAGTAAACTTTACAGGAAACAGAAAAGTGTCACCGGAAGCGGATTTCAATTCTACATCCGGTGACACTCTGTTTTTTTTCCGAAATAACAATAGCTTAGAAATGTCGTACATAGTTTAAAAAATGGCTCAATGTCCATCTACCCTGCTCGGCCGGTAACAAAAACTGTAATTCATGGTATTTCGTGGTCATACACGTTTCAGAACAATGCGAATTGTTCTCGCATCCTTTTATCAATTACTTACCTATAGATATTTTTTCCCCGCGATGTAATTCATTACAGTTTTTGTTACCGACTGAGCGTGGCTTTTTTTAACTGGTGAAATCGTTTTGTACATCGACGTGAGTTTATCACGTGATCAATTTTTTTTAAAGCTTTTGCCGCAATTATTTAAAAAAATGAAATACATGCACAGACATCAGATTTGTGTACTTACATATAGGAAATATGACGTTTGAGACTTTTTCACATTTATGCTGTACGGTGCTTTCTATACATCCCTACGAACATTTTATTCTCGTCTTTTTTTTTAAATTTTTTACTTCTTATATCCATTTCTAATAAAAAGGAAAAAAGAATCGTTATTAATCAATCTAGCCTTTTCGCATTATTTTTTATTATTCAACATTTTCTATTTCTATATACGTCTTATTGATAATGTTCAATAATATATCCGCTCTAGCGTACAACAAGTACATAGGTACATCGCGTACGCACATCATATCTTTCGATATTTGGTTCTTCGTATTAATTACATATATATATATATAATTAATTTATTATATATGTATGTGTATACTTGGTAGTGTATATAGTATATATGTATATATAGCGTATATTGTGCATGCCGACTTGGTTATCCATTTACGTATTCAATCAAATTCACGCATTTATATAGAATTCAAGGTATTATGTAATAAGGTCGGTATTTTAAACGCTATTTTCACGTATCTTTTATTTTCTTTCGCGAAAACACTCAAGATCTTCTACAATCTTTCGTATGTCGTATTATGTTTATTCTTTGTCATTGTCAGCAACGATATACGTATTTAAGGCATTCTATATATCAGTTTAGTCACTGAAATTTTTTTATAATGATTTTTTAAAATCAAGTTATATAATTCCAAAAAATACTGCAAGTGTAAAATAAATTAAAAAAAAAACTGGGTCGCATTTTCAGTAAAATTTATTTATTTACTCAAGTAGGGAAATATTATTATTTGAGTTACAAATTCTTTAAATTGAAAATGTTCAATTAAAAGTTTTTTTTTAATTCGCGTATTTGTTCGAATTATATAACTTGATTATTTATAAATTATTTAAAATAAATTGGTTTTCAGTGGCTAAACTGATTCGGAATGACTTATATATATGGAGGATTCCAACTCAATTTTTCATGCTCTGACCTTTTTCAATAATTTTGATAATTTTTTGTAAACAAGTATTTTGAAAAAGAAAAGATACGTTTTTTTTGGTTTGGCGCTACGATAAATATCTGCGGCAAACGAATATTTGCAAAAATACAAAATTTTCGTTATTCACATTTTTAATAAAATTTTTACAAAAATTCAAATTTTTACAAAAAGTCAAATTTTTACAAAAATTCAAATTTTTACACAAATTCAAATTTTTACAAAACTTCAAATTTTTACTAAAATTCAGATATTTACAAAAATTCAAATATTTACAAAAATTCAAATTTTTACAAAAATTCAAATTCTTACAAAAATTCAAATTTTTACAAAAATTCAAATTTTTACAAAAATTCAAATTTTTACAAAAATTCAAATTTTTACAAAAATTCAAATATTTACAAAAATTCAAATTTTTACAAAAATTCAAATTCTTACAAAAATTCAAATTTTTACAAAAATTCAAATTTTTACAAAAATTCAAATTTTTACAAAAATTCAAATTTTTACAAAAAATCAAATTTTTACAAAAAATCAAATTTTTACAAAAATTCCAATTTTTACAAAAATTCCAATTTTTACAAAAATTCCAATTTTTACAAAAATTCCAATTTTTACAAAAATTCCAATTTTTACAAAAATTCCAATTTTTACAAAAATTCCAATTTTTACAAAAATTCAAATTTTTACAAAAATTCAAATTTTTACAAAAATTCCAATTTTTACAAAAATTCGTCTGTCGAAAATATTGGTCGTAGCGCGAAACAAAAAAATACGTCTCTTTTCTTTTTCAAAATACTTTTTGATTAAAAATTGACAAAATTATTGAGGGTGTTCAGGTTCTGGGCATGAAAAATTGAGTTGGAATTGCCCATACGATTATACCAAACAACTAGGGATATAAGTTGGATCTAAAACGCGGTGCGTTAAAAGCTCCGCCGATATTGTGAGATTTTTCGAGGCCGCGTGGTAGTGATATATTTATTTGCGTTAACAAATCATTTTGCGGCCATCGGGATATGCTTTTTTTTTTGTTGTCTTTCCTTAATTATCGTTCTCGTAATAGGCCGTTATGATTAGGCTCTTCTACGCGAAACAATCGTGGATCATGAATTTCTACGGCGATGCTAAGAACCTTTTTTTAAATTATTTTTTATTTAATCTGACCAGGGCTTAGCACGATTTTTTTTAACGGCATATCATAGAAAAACTAGACTAATAAACTTGTTGCTATCGATCAGTTATCGGCAAAATTCGAATAAAAAATGTATTAAAAATATTTTCTGGCTCACAAAAAAAAAAAAGAAAATGACAATAAATTCCGGCAGCTCGAAGTGTTATTAATTTTTAATCTATGTCACTATTTTAATAATTACCTTAAGGGGTCTGCATAAGCTTCAGGCTAAAAAAAAACAGGTCGATTTTTAATATAAAAAATTTTACACAAAATTAATACGTATAGTCTGAAAATTTTTAATTGCAAAATATTGATAAACAAAGACGCAATTATTTAAACAAATATCCCGGGAAAAATATATTTGTTTTTTAGGCCCAAAACTTATGAAGACTATTTTGAATAATTAATAATTATAAAAATAATCGGAGATGCTAGCATTTTGATTGAATAACTGTGAATAATTATACAAGAGCATAATAATTATAATTAGTATAATTATAATTAATTATAATAATTATAATTAGTAATTATAAAAATAATGGGAGATGCTAGCATTTTGATTGAATAACTGTGAATAATTATACAAGAGCGTAATAATTATTCATATTTTTCCCCATGAAAAAAAAAAAAAAAACTAATACAAGATAATTAATTCTAAAAAATCTTATTGTCGCTCTTAAAAAATTATTCACATTTATCAAACTGAAAGTATTTTCAGTACATTTTTATTCGAATATTGTCCTGCTGCGTTTTACCTTTTTTATTTTTTAAATCTCAGACACGCGTCGATTATCGCCAACGAAAAAAAAACATATATAATGAGATGATTTCGAGGTTTTTGAGATTGGAAAAACAAATAAAAACGAAGGCACGTTATTTAAGGATTATGTTGAGGCGTGACGCGTGTCCGTCTTTGGTGACGTTTTTTTTTTTTTTAAGTTACGCCTCGTTTAACACCTATGATCTCATCTTGCTATTTTTAATACTTTGATATACTTTTCATCGAGGAAAAAAAAATCCCTGTCGATATGTCTCTTGTCCTCGTCGTAGTTACAATTACTGTAGTCCGTTAGTGGATCTCGGGATCCTCGTTAGTTCGATTTCCCATCGGACTTGAGCTTCTAGAAGTTCTCGTCGATTCCCCGCAGATCTCCGGCTACTGGAATCTGAAAACTCTCCTCCCTGTAGTCCCGATGCGGCACGATCGAAACGCAGTCACGCGGCGCGCATACTACGTGACCTTCCGGACCGCAGCTGCACTCTACGCAGTTTCCGGTGTTGTGTGGCAGCACTTCTCCTACGCGATATGTTCTATCTGCAGCAGTAAGTGATAATTTATGACATTTTTTTTTTTTTAATAACATTGATGATAATTTTTAAACGCGAAGGTCAGGCTGGAAGTACAAAATTATCGTGTTGTTTATGGCCTATTATATCAAATTATTTGGTAGAGCATATAAAGAAATTTTGAATTATAATTTGCACTTTTTTTACTATTATATATTGACTTTTTTTTTTTTTTTTTTTTTTTTTTTGTTCATGGTCTAGTATATAAGACTATTTGATATAGTATATAAGTAAATTTTGTTATTAGAATATGCGTTTTTGATTTTTTTTTTTTTTTTTTTTAAGTAATATAATCGGATTAATTTGATTATAAAAAAATAGAAGTGAAGCCAGGAAAAAACATTTTTCAGGTTTTTAGTCGATTACCCATGAAAACGTTCAATCATATACGAAGATATGATTTTTTTTTTTTTTTTTTAGTTGCATTGATGATAATTTAAAAAATATGAAGGGCAGACTGAAATAGACCGGAAGTACGAAATTATGGTTTTGTTTATGGTCTAGTATACAAGACTATTTGATATAACAGATAAGTAAATTTGTTATTAGAATATGCGTTATTGAAACTTTTTTTTTTTTTTTTTTTTCCAAATAATATAATCGGATTAATTTGATTATGAAAAAAATAGAAGTGAAGCCAGGAAAAAACATTTTTCAGGTTTTTAGTCGATTACCCATGAAAACGTCCAATCATATACGAAGATATGATTTTTTTTTTTTTTTTTTAGTTGCATTGATGATAATTTAAAAAATATGAAGGGCAGACTGAAATAGACCGGAAGTACGAAATTATGGTTTTGTTTATGGTCTAGTATATAAGATCATTTGGTATAGCATATAAGTACATTTTTTATTAGAATATGCGTTATTGGAACTTTTTTTTTTTTTTTTTTTTTTTTTTTTTTAAGTAATATAATCGGATTAATTTGATTATAAAAAAATAGAAGTGAAGCCAGGAAAAAACATTTTTCAGGTTTTTAGTCGATTACCCATGAAAACGTTCAATCATATACGAAGATATGATTTTTTTTTTTTTTTAGTTGCATTGATGATAATTTAAAAAATATGAAGGGCAGATTGAAATGGACCGGAAGTACGAAATTATGGTTTTCTTTGTGGTCTAGTATATAAGACTATTTGATATAGCATATAAGTAAATTTGTTATTACAATATGCGTTATTGATTTTTTTTTTTATTTTTATTTTTATTTTTATTTTTTTTTTTTTTTCAAGTAATATAAGCGGATTAATTTGATTATAAAAAAATAGAAGTGAAGCCAGGAAAAAACATTCTTCAGGTTTTTAGTCAATTACCCATGAAAACGTTCAATCATATACGGAAATATGATTTTTTTTTTTTTTTTTAGTTGCATTGATGATAATTTAAAAAATATGAAGGGCAGATTGAAATAGACCGGAAGTACGAAATTATGGTTTTGTTTGTGGTCTAGTATATAAGATCATTTGGTATAGCATATAAGTACATTTTTTATTAGAATATGCGTTATTGGAACTTTTTTTTTTTTTTTTTTTTTTTTTTAAGTAATATAATCGGATTAATTTGATTATAAAAAAATAGAAGTGAAGCCAGGAAAAAACATTCTTCAGGTTTTTAGTCGATTACCCATGAAAACGTTCAATCATATACGAAGATATGATTTTTTTTTTTTTTTTAGTTGCATTGATGATAATTTAAAAAATATGAAGGGCAGATTGAAATAGACCGGAAGTACGAAATTATGGTTTTGTTTATGGTCTAGTATATAAGAATATTTGATATAGCAGATAAGTAAATTTGTTATTAGAATATGCGTTTTTTTTTTTTTTTTTTTTTTCAAGTAATATAATCGGATTAATTTGATTATAAAAAAATAGAAGTGAAGCCAGGAAAAAACATTTTTCAGGTTTTTAGTCGAGTACCCATGAAAACGTTCAATCATATACGAAGATATGATTTTTTTTTTTTTTTTTTAGTTGCATTGATGATAATTTAAAAAATATGAAGGGCAGACTGAAATAGACTGGAAGTACGAAATTATGGTTTTGTTTATGGTCTAGTATATAAGATCATTTGGTATAGCATATAAGTACATTTTTTATTAGAATATGCGTTATTGGAACTTTTTTTTTTTTTTTTTTTTTTTTTTTTTCCAAATAATATAATCGGACTAATTTGATTATAAAAAATAGAAGTGAAGCCAGGAAAAAACATTTTTCAGGTTTTTAGTCGATTACCCATGAAAACGTTCAATCATATACGGAAATATGATTTTTTTTTTTTTTAGTTGCATTGATGATAATTTAAAAAATATGAAGGGCAGACTGAAATAGACCGGAAGTACGAAATTATGGTTTTGTTTATGGTCTAGTATATAAGATCATTTGGTATAGCATATAAGTACATTTTTTATTAGAATATGCGTTATTGGAACTTTTTTTTTTTTTTTTTTTTTTTTCCAAGTAATATAATCGGATTAATTTGATTATAAAAAAATAGAAGTGAAGCCAGGAAAAAACATTTTTCAGGTTTTTAGTCGATTACCCATGAAAACGTTCAATCATATACGAAGATATGATTTTTTTTTTTTTTTTTAGTTGCATTGATGATAATTTAAAAAATATGAAGGGCAGATTGAAATAGACCGGAAGTACGAAATTATGGTTTTGTTTGTGGTCTAGTATATAAGATCATTTGGTATAGCATATAAGTACATTTTTTATTAGAATATGCGTTATTGGAACTTTTTTTTTTTTTTTTTTTCCAAATAATATAATCGGATTAATTTGATTATAAAAAATAGAAGTGAAGCCAGGAAAAAACATTTTTCAGGTTTTTAGTCGATTACCCATGAAAACGTTCAATCATATACGGAAATATATTTTTTTTTTTTTAGTTGCATTGATGATAATTTAAAAAATATTAAGGGCAGACTGAAATAGACCGGAAGTACGAAATTATGGTTTTGTTTATGGTCTAGTATATAAGATCATTTGGTATAGCATATAAGTACATTTTTTATTAGAATATGCGTTATTGGAACTTTTTTTTTTTTTTTTTTTTTTTCCAAGTAATATAATCGGATTAATTTGATTATAAAAAAATAGAAGTGAAGCCAGGAAAAAACATTTTTCAGGTTTTTAGTCGATTACCCATGAAAACGTTCAATCATATACGAAGATATGATTTTTTTTTTTTTTTTTAGTTGCATTGATGATAATTTAAAAAATATGAAGGGCAGATTGAAATAGACCGGAAGTACGAAATTATGGTTTTGTTTGTGGTCTAGTATATAAGATCATTTGGTATAGCATATAAGTACATTTTTTATTAGAATATGCGTTATTGGAACTTTTTTTTTTTTTTTTTTTCCAAATAATATAATCGGATTAATTTGATTATAAAAAATAGAAGTGAAGCCAGGAAAAAACATTTTTCAGGTTTTTAGTCGATTACCCATGAAAACGTTCAATCATATACGGAAATATATTTTTTTTTTTTTTAGTTGCATTGATGATAATTTAAAAAATATTAAGGGCAGACTGAAATAGACCGGAAGTACGAAATTATGGTTTTGTTTGTGGTCTAGTATATAAGACTATTTGATATAGCAGATAAGTAAATTTGTTATTAGAATGTGCGTTATTGAAACTTTTTTTTTTTTTTTTTCCAAATAATATAATCGGATTAATTTGATTATAAAAAATAGAAGTGAAGCCAGGAAAAAACATTTTTCAGGTTTTTAGTCGGATTCCCGTGAAAACGAGCAATCATATATGAAAATATGATTTTTTTTTTAGTTGCATTGATGATAATTTAAAAAATATGAAGGGCAGACTGAAATAGACCGGAAGTACGAAATTGTGGTTTTTTTTTGTGGTCTAGTATATAAGATTATTTGGTATAGCATATAAGTAAATTTTTTATTAGAATATGCGTTATTGAAACTTTTTTTTTTTTTTTTTTTCAAATAATATAATTGGATTAATTTGATTACAAAAAAATGGAAGTGAAGAAGGAAAAACATTTTCCAGGTTTTTAGTCGATTTCCCATGAAAACGTTCAATCATATACAGAAATACGATTTTTTATTCTATTTTAGTTGCATTGATGCTAGTCTCAGAATTTGAATTTTTTTAACTATTATATGTTGATTTAAAAAAAAAATTTATAAATAATATATTAGATTAATTTGATTATTGAAAAATTGCAAGTGAAACCACGAAAAACCTTTTTACCAATTTTTTTACGGTTTCCTCGGAAAACATTGAATTATTACCACAAAAAATCCAACTTTTTGTCAAACATATATCATACATATATATTTTTTCATGTGGATAATTCAGAGAAAGATACAAAATGAGGTAGAAATATGCAAGGATAGACTTTGCAAACTTTTTAAAAAAAATTTGTCCCAAAATCGAAAACTAATGCTGATATTATTAATTAATAACACAATTAAAATTAAGTCGTTTAAAAAACGTACCCAAAACTACACAAGTGATCGGTGTAGCTGGTGGATTATTTCTTAGTGTCGTCGCAGTGCTTTCCGTGCTTTCATCAGAGATGGCGTCCCGTTCGTCGCTCTCGTTTGCCATGTCGCTATCATCGTCATCATCTTCGTCGGATTTTTCCCTTTCAATATTCTTGTAAACATCTGTCAGATCTTCACTATCAGCAGGCGCAGGGGGCGGAGATTGATCGACGCTTTCGGTGGGCAGGCTGGAATTTCTACATGCCGGTTCGGTTGGTAGACTCGAGTCCGAATTTTTCTCGTCAGTTTTATCCTCTTGCTGAGCCGGCGAATCGGTACTGGGTGGTAATCCATGCCAAAAACAGTATACATTTCCGGCCACGCATATGCAACGCGAATTCGCGTCGTATGAAACCTGAAGAATAATCACAGCGGCAAAAATTAGTAACCTATAAAAATAAAATAAGCATGGTAATACCGAGTGCCTTACAAATATCGTTTTTTTCATTATCATTTTAAATCAGTTAATGAAACTTCCTATACATAATTGCTAGCAAATCGTATAAGTGAATTTAGAATTTTTTTAAAGTTTAGAATTTTTCCAAATCTTAGAATTTTTCCAAATTTTAGAAATTTTTCCAAATTTTAGAAATTTTTCCAAATTTTAGAAATTTCTCCAAATTTTAGAAATTTTTCCAAATTTTAGAAATTTTTCCAAATTTTAGAAATTTTTCCAAATTTTAGAAATTTCTCCAAATTGTAGACATTTCTCCAAATTTTAGAAATTTTTCAGATTTTAGAAATTTTTCAGATTTTAGAAATTTTTCAAATTTTAAACATTTTTCAAATTTTACAATTTTTCCAAATTTTACAATTTTTCCAAATTTTACAATTTTTCCAAATTTTACAATTTTTCCAAATTTTACAATTTTTCCAAATTTTACAATTTTTCCAAATTTTACAATTTTTCCAAATTTTACAATTTTTCCAAATTTTACAATTTTTCCAAATTTTACAATTTTTCCAAATTTTACAATTTTTCCAAATTTTACAATTTTTCCAAATTTTACAATTTTTCCAAATTTTACAATTTTTCCAAATTTTACAATTTTTCCAAATTTTACAATTTTTCCAAATTTTACAATTTTTCCAAATTTTACAATTTTTCCAAATTTTACAATTTTTCCAAATTTTACAATTTTTCCAAATTTTACAATTTTTCCAAATTTTACAATTTTTCCAAATTTTACAATTTTCCAAATTTTAGAATTTTTTCAAATTTTAGAATTTTTCCAAATTTTAGAATTTTTCCAAATATTAGAATTTTTCCAAATTTTATAATTTTTCCAAATTTTATAATTTTTCCAAATTTTAGAATTTTTCCAAATTTTAGAATTTTTCCAAATTTTAGAATTTTTCCAAATTTTAGAATTTTTCCAAATTTTAGAATTTTTCCAAATTTCAGAATTTTTCCAAATTTCAGAATTTTTCCAAATTTCAGAATTTTTCCAAATTTCAGAATTTTTCCAAATTTCAGAATTTTTCCAAATTTTTCAAATTTCCCAATTTTCCAAATGTTTAATTTTCTAATATTGGACGGATTTATATTTCTACTTGTTTATTTATGAAAGCAAAAACAAAAGTGACTTCCAATTTGAATTACCTGTTATTTTCAAAAGAATTTTTACGATATTGTTATCTTTTTGTCTTTCTATTAAAATATCTATACAATTTCTTGCCAACATGATGGAATTTTTAAGGAACATATGTTTTCCGTAATTAAATCACGATAGAATGATGAATGTGCTATTTGACCTAATTTGAAAAAAAAAATTAATATAGAATCCTATTCAATAAAACTTTTCATACCCTTGTTTTTTTGTCATCTGGACAAAAGAAGGAGGTAACCTATATCAAAATTCAGAATCCACCATCTCGTAATTTAATACGGATGTAATAATAATGCGATAATGATGGTGGCATAAAATAAAGCTTAACCTGGAGGCTAAAAAAAAAAATTCCTTGCGCCTTTCATGACTCGGTTGATTCTCGTTTCATTTCTTTTTTCTTTTCATATAGACTTTTACATATATTGCCGAGCTGCGTATCGCTTCGGGTCTCATTCGAGGTTTTTCGTTGCCAGTGAGATATATACTGTAGAAGCAGAAGTACACGGTGCATTCGTTCAATGCAAAGAGTTCACACTCTCGGTGTACGTGTATAAAAATTCATCCCTTTTATCGTAACGCGTGTATATATAAGTACAGTATATATACGGCCGGAAAGCTGGATTAAGTTTAGTCGTGGAGTAGCGAGGGAATTGAGAGCTTTGAAAGTTGCCACGAAGTGACGATACTTTATCTGCTCGCACTCTGGCGGATTGAGGCTGCAACAGTGTGCACAGATGGCGCACCAAGCTCGACGGATTTCGAATAAAAAGCTCTTTGGAATTGCTCATACTCTACATTTACATACATCTATATATTGCAAAAAAACCGTCGAAGTTTGATTCCAATATATATATATATATATATATATATATATATATATATATATATATATATATATCTTGGGGCGCCCTATATATAGAGTTATAGTTTTTTTGTCCAAACTACATTTTGCTGAGTGTTAACATATGCAAACTTAGTACATGGAAAGTTGTTAGCTTCGTTTCCACCCAGTGATTACTTTTATCCAGTTTTCATTTTTTTTTTTTAAGATTATTTTTGGATTACAAAAAAGTTCGTCGTGCTCGGGTCGGAGTTTCGCTTATATCTGGTATTTTATAACGACGGAACTGTGGCTTGCGGCGAGTCACTTCACGTTGTAATTAAAAAGAGTGATGAATATAGTGTGGTGAAAATCGGTGCACTTTGTAATGATGAAATCTTACCGCTTGGGCGTGAGAATACGTCTTTCCGTCCACTACGCACTTCTTCTCGAATGGCTTTATCGTCACTTCGTTGGAGTCATCGTCACGCACCGCTATATCCACTTCACCGAGGAGCACCTCGTCCGTCGTCCTTGCAGGAGCTGAAAGCATCGAAAGGGAGGTAACTGAAATTAGTACAGTACGGATTTGTTACGTAAAAAAATGTAAACGCAGGATTTTAGAATTTTACCATTTTAGAATTTTACCATTTTAGAATTTTACCATTTTAGAATTTTACCATTTTACAATTTACTATTTTACAATTTTACCATTTTACAATTTTACCATTTTACCATTTTACCATTTTACCATTTTACCATTTTACAATTTTACCATTTTACCATTTTACAATTTTACCATTTTACAACTTTACAATTTTACAATTTTACAATTTTACAATTTTACAATTTTACAATTTTACAATTTTACAATTTTACAATTTTACAATTTTACAATTTTACAATTTTACAATTTTACAATTTTACAATTTTACAATTTTACAATTTTACAATTTTACAATTCTACAATTTTACAATTTTACAATTTTACAATTTTACAATTTTACAATTTTACAATTTTACAATTTTACAATTTTACAATTTTACAATTTTACAATTTTACAATTTTACAATTTTACAATTTTACAATTTTACAATTTTACAATTTTACAATTTTACAATTTTACAATTTTACAATTTTACAATTTTACAATTTTACAATTTTACAATTTTACAATTTTACAATTTTACAATTTTACAATTTTACAATTTTACAATTTTACAATTTTACAATTTTACAATTTTACAATTTTACAATTTTACAATTTTACAATTTTACAATTTTACAATTTTACAATTTTACAATTTTACAATTTTACAATTTTACAATTTTACAATTTTACAATTTTACAATTTTACAATTTTACAATTTTACAATTTTACAATTTTACAATTTTACAATTTTACAATTTTACAATTTTACAATTTTACAATTTTACAATTTTACCATTTTACAATTTTACCATTTTACAATTTTACCATTTTACAATTTTACCATTTTACAATTTTACAATTTTACAATTTTACCATTGTACAATTTTACCATTTTACAATTTTACCATTTTATAATTTTACCATTTTACCATTTTACAATTTTACAATTTTACCATTTGACCATTTTACAATTTTGCCATTGTACCATTTTACAATTCTGCCATTTCACAACTTTACCATTTTACCATTTTACTATTTTACTATTTTACTATTTTACTATTTTACTATTTTACTATTTTACTATTTTACTATTTTACTATTTTACTATTTTACTATTTTACTATTTTACTATTTTACTATTTTACTATTTTACTATTTTACTATTTTACTATTTTACTATTTTACTATTTTACCATTTTACAATTTTGCCATTTTGCCATTTAACTATTTAATTAATTTACCATTTTATCATTTAAATATTTCACTATTTTACCATTTTACCATTTTACAATTTTATCACTTGACCATTTTACAATTTTGCCATTTTACAATTCTGCCATTTCACAATTTTACCATTTTAGCATTTTACTATTTTACTATTTTACCATTTTACAATTTTGCCATTTAACTATTTAACTATTTAATTAATTTACCATTTTACCATTTTACCATTTTACCATTATACCACTTTACCGTTTTACCATTTTACTATTTTACCATTTTACCATTTTACATTTTACCATTTCACTATTTTACCATTTTATCGTTTTACCATTTTACTATTTTACAATTTTACCATTTTACAATTTGGAATGAACAGAGTTTTGAAATTGTTTATCTTAGAATTTCAGAGTTTCAAAACCTCATATTTTGTAAATAATAAATAATAAATTAAAAGTTCGTTTGCAATAAAAATAAAGAAAGTAGAAATTGATGACTGCATCATACTTCAATTCTATTTTAGCGGTTACTATAGGTACGGTAAGTCAATTTGTCTTTATTGTTAACTATAAAACCGTCGGTAGTAACCTATTGTGACCATTTGACTTTCCGAGTGAGGCTGTAAACGAAATGAAACGGCATAGTACCAACAAGAGGTTGATTTATGTCACGCTGTGCAAGGCTCGCGTGCTCGTTTCGTAAATGAGACGAGTACATGAGTCGAATAAACGCTCGAGCAATTCGCTTCCACCATTGCTCTCTTTTCGCTATACTTTTTTTTTTCTTCTTTTCTTTACTCTGTTTTCTCTATTCAATTATCAGAGCGAAAGGAAACGAGGTGCACGTTGTTGTTGCTACTGTTGATGAGCGAACAACCGTAAGTCTCGGGTTTGCACCGCTGTTTACAGTAATACTGTAGTGCTTTCTAGTTGCGCTGGTGCTGATGCAAAACACAGTGCGAAACACAGTGGAGAGAGCCAAGCGAGGCAAGAAGAAGAGTTGGGGGCATCGATTCTTGCTTCGTTCCTTCCTCCTGCTTCCCGCAGGGCGCATATAGGGCCAACAGCACCAGCACTACAGTCTCTCGTAATTTACCTAACGTTGCGCATATTCTGTGTACGGCTGTGCATCCACAGAACACGCGGGTCAGCGAGGAGCGAACGACGACGACATAACGTTGCATCTGCTGTTGTACATTCGCATTACCATAATATTGTGGTAGCGACTGCGCTGAATTCGAATATACTAGTCAAATGTGTTGTACTTTTTTTTGTAAATGGATTATGCTAAATTCAACGCATTAATTGACAGTAGTGGAGAATAATTTGTACGACAACATGTGAACTTAATTTAAAGGAAAATTCGTAAAAACATTAAAATAATGCACATTTTCATAAAGCTTTTTTTTAATTCGCAATAATTTGTAAAAAAAAAAATTGAAACAATATACATTTACATGATCTTTTTTTTAATTCGCAACAATTTGCAAAAACATCTGAAAATAGCATATTTATATAAAGTTTTTTTTTATTTGTAAAAATTTGCAAAAAAATTAAAACATTTTATATAAAGTTAAAATATTTTAAATATTTTTAAATATTTTATATAAAGTTTTTTTTTATTTGTAAAAATTTGCAAAAAAATTAAAACAATTCACATTTTCATGAAGTATTTTTTTTTATTAATAATTCTTTAACGATTTTCTTGTACCATGACTAATTTTTTTTTGTAAAAAGTTATACTATGAATTATCCAGATGAATGTTTTTTTTGTATTGTTGGCTATTCGAAAAATGTGTATGATAATAGTTTCGTTCTGAAGAATTTTCTTATTAGTTGACTAATTTATGGGCTACTTTTTTTTTAAATTTTCTCACAAAGTATCCAAGCGATATACAAATTAAATTTTAATTTGTGACTGTACACGTGATAAATCCTCAGTCCAATAACTTTCAATATTCCCACACGACAATGAATCGAGGTAATAATTACAATTGGAGCGCACGAAGCTACCCGCTGCTTTACCAAAGCCCCAAACAATAGCAATAAAGAGAAAAGCTTGTACGCTCGTTGAGCTTTAATTTTAATATACAATCGCGATCGTAATTTGTGGAATTCGGTGTGAGTTTGTATCTAATAATTTCTCTACTTCCATTGTACAACATTTTATTGACTATGGTAACAATATATTGGCGGGTGATATTTTGTCTCGCTTTGCTCTTCTCTCTTCTACAATCATTCGATATCCTAATGTTTCGCTTAATTACAATGACATTAATTAAAAGTTTTACCATTTTTATGAATTACAGAATTTTACCATTTACCGTTTCACTATTTTACCATTTTATTGCATTACAGAATTTTACCATATACCGTTTCGCTATTTTACCATTTTAATGAACTACAGAATTTTACCATTTACCGTTCCACCATTTTAACATTTTACTATTTTACTATTTTACTATTTTACCATTGTACCATTTTACTATTTTACCATGTACCATGTACCATTTTACCATTTTACCATTTTACCATTTTACCATTTTACCATTTTACCATTTTACTATTTTATTATTTTACCATTTTACCATTTTACCATTTTACCATTGTACCATTTTATTATTTTACCATTTTACCATTTTACCATTTTACCATTTTACCATTTTACCATTTTACCATTTTACCATTTTACCATTTTACCATTTTACCATTTTACCATTTTACCATTTTACCATTTTACCATTTTACCATTTTACCATTTTACCATTTTACCATTTTACCATTTTACCATTTTACCATTTTGCCATTTTATAATTTTACCATTTTATCATTTGAGATGACCAGAGTTTTAGAATTTACAAAAAACGTGAATTGGGAATTTTCAAAGACTTCTACAACTGTAGAATTTTTTGATTTGTAAATCATAGAATTTCAGAGTTTCCAAAACTTGGCAGTAACATATTGGCAGGTGACATTTTGTCTAGCTTTGCCCTACTCTCTTCTCTAATCCTTTCATGTCCTAATTTTTCGCTTAATTACAATTACATTAATTATCAATTAATTAATAATCACTCGAGCTAACGAGGGTCGTTAATCAACTGGTCGGCTTGGGGAGATATAACGGAGAGAGAAAATGGAAGCAGGTGCTCCGAAGCTCGATCCTATAATCTATAGATACCTTTGGCTGTATATAACGATATGCTGTTGACGTCCTATACCTACTCTTGCACAGCGTTATCGACAATTTAATCGCCACGATGACAATCGGGGGCGTGGGCTTCCAACTCTCTAGCTTCAGCCCCCTCGGCTTATTTCGTCACGTACAGTGTATAGGGCGTCGAATGCTATACATCACACACACACATACACACATATATATATACTAGGGATTATAGTGGCTCGCATTTAGCGCGATCGCATTGCCGTTTTTTTATTGTTCTCATAAGGGACTTAGAAAAATAGGGCCTTGGGGTCTCATAAGGGACTTAGAAAAATAGGGCCTTGGGGCCTCATAAGGGACTTAGAAAAATAGGGCCTTGGGGCCTTATAAGGGACTTAGAAAAAAGGGCCTTGGGGCCTCATAAGGGACTTAGAAATATAGGGCCTTGCGGCCTCATAATGGACTCAGAAAAATAGGGCATTGGGGCCTCATAAGGGACTTAGAAAAATAGGGCCTTGGGGTCTCATAAGGGTCTTAGAAAAATGGGGCCTTGGGGCCTCATAAGGGACTCAGAAAAATAGGGCATTGGGGCCTCATAAGGGACTTAGAAATAAATGGTCTTGGGGCCTCAAAGGGACTTAGAAATAAAGGGCCTTGGGGCCTCATAAGGGACTTAGAAATAAAGGGCCTTGGGGTCTCATAAGGGCCTTAGAAAAATTGGGCCTTGGGGCCTCATAAGGGACTTAGAAAAATAAGGCCTTCGGGCCTCATAAGGGACTTAAAAAATGCGTCCTTTGAGGCATCATAAGGGACTTAGAAAAATGGGGTCTTGGGACCTCATAAGGGACCTAGAAAACATTTGGGCTTCGGGGTCCCTTGGGGGACTTATTTTGATATTGACTCTTCTCATATCGTTTGCAAATAAATAAATAAAAATTCTCTCAAAATATAAAATTTTAATTTTTATATTTATCCCTTCCTCTAAAGACCTCAATTTTGCTATTTAAAATACATAGAATTTCGCTATACGTCCAATCAACTTTTTTTTCGGTTACCTATATAGTTGCCAAAAAATTTGAAACTTCAGGAATTAAGGGACATACATATTACGAAGCAGAGAAATAATTTAGATTACACAATATGACAAAATATGTTATTTTAGTTTTCCTAAAATTTTGTTATATGACGTTAAATAACAAAATATCGTTTTTCGAGAAAAAAAAACCGCCATTTTTAATTATTTTTATATACTTACAGAAAAATTCTGTTGAAAATTACGAAATTTTTTAGACTCTAAGCAGAATTGCCGGATTTTTTTTTTAGAATTTCTACGTAATTCAAGTTTTACGTAATAATTTATAATATTAAAAAAACTTCAATTACGTAGAAATTCTATTAAAAAAAATCCTGCCATTTTGCATACGGTTCAAAAAATTTCGTAATATTAATCAGTATTTTTATGCAAGTATATAAAAATGATAAAAAATTGCTTTTCTTTGCAAAAAGATTTTTTTTTTAAATTTAACGTCATATACCAAAAGTTTAGGAATTTTTTTTTCAACAGAGCGACATATTTTTTTAATATCCGCAGTACACACGTGTACTACAGTATACGTGAAGATTATCGAATACTATAAAAATGCTCTTTGTCAGAAACGGCTAACGAAGCAATAGATGACGAGTGCACAAAGTGAGAGTAAAGAAAAAAAAAATAAAAAAAAAATTTGAGAAGGGTAGGAAAAAAATAGCCAATATGCAGCAGAAAAGAATTTTTGCAAACAAAAATACTGCGCTCAGCTCTGGACTTATTATGTGCACAGTTGCAGCTCTGCTTCGCTCGCCTGGGAAAAGAGAATTTTCCTCTCTCTCACTCTTATCCCCTAATTATCCGACTTTGGCTGCATTTGCAACTCCAGATTCTCGTTTGCTATAGTCGGTTCAACGGATTAATTCGACTTATTAACGGACTAATTAGAGCCCTCGTCATTTTATTCATGCTTTTTTTTTCTTTCTCTCTGTCATCTCGAGTTCTTGGGAACGGAAACTTCAATTACCTTTGGGATATTATTATTATTATTATTTTATATATTATTATTAATTATACTTATGGATTGCACAAATCCGAGAAAGCCACGGGGTTGAATAAACATTTAAGGGATTTTAATGTATTTACAGAATTATTAATGTGCACTAGAATATTTACATAGTTTTCGATTAATTTGCCGAGATTTTAGCATTTTTGCAATGGGATTTTTATTTTCTGTAGGGAGAATTTTTGACAATTGTTTATTTATATATTTTACAGTATCTTTTCTTTAAAGTCTCATTTTGCAAAATTATTTATACACTGTTTTTAGGAAATAGACAAATTTAGGGTATGTATGTGAAGTTTAATCTCATAAAACTTTGATGACTTTATGGATCTTAATTAATTTTACGACAATAGTCGAGTAGTAATTGCTCCACTTCCGTGCCAAGTTTCGGTTCAATGCTTTGGGCCATTCTAAAGTTACGAAGCTTCTAATCATTGGGAACAAATTTTGAGAAAAATTTCATAACTTTGCAACCATTTTGTAGAATCTGCTGAAATGCAGTAACAATTAACTTTAGTCTTAAGTGCAATTGTAGAAAAAAATTCAGTTCCGTAGCTTCAAATTTATACAACTTAGTAATTTTTAATTCTTTTTTAAATAAAAAAAAACTAAAACGCTGATAAAATGTTAAATGCAAAAAATAATTTCATTAAATTCTCCATAATCAAAGGATGTCAAATACTTCAAATAAGTGCAAATTTTCAGCGCCATAGTTCATCATGAAAATAAAAAAAATTATTTTGAATTGTTTAAAATTAAATTTCGTTGTTATAAATAAATAATATAATGACCAAAATTATTGTAGCTCCCAGAGAGATTGTTCCATTAGCTCAAATCCAAAATTCAGTTCCCAAGTCAATTATTCGTGACACAAAAGATAAAAAACCGTATAGTAGTAGTAAAAGTCAACGTATGGTCAGCCAAGCGCGATCCGTAAATATGCAGCGAGCGGAGGGCTGCATAATTTAGTTCGCTGGTTAGGGAATTTTGCAGAATCGACGGAAAGTCCACCGAGAATTTTGACGCGTGGTCGAGAGATTGATTGACCTGGTGGCAACGACAAATTTTCCGGGAACAATATTCCTCGGAGCTCGACGCGACTATGGCACGTATGACACCGTGTGAACGCATGGAATTGGTGGTGGGTGGTTGTGGGGCTACAAAAGTGATTGACGTGACCATAGCAGCCGATCGTCATTGTTGTCGGGCGTTTCAGTCGAAGCGTAGCGAAGTCGAGAGCACCTCGATCAGAGCTGTCAAGTGATACGAGACTAACATGATCAGCCATATTCGTTGGGGCTTCTCTAGGTTCTCCTGTAACTGCAACCAGAACGCACCAGTTGTATGTCTCGTACAACCCACGCCACGGAAACCGCACGCCTCGTCGAGTAGTTACCCACGAGAAACCAATTCAGTGGTTACACTAGCGGCAAGGTTAGTTACACCGGCTGCAGTTTCACGGAAATATTTCCTCTAACAACTCTACGTCCGACAAGTTGTTAATATTATTAGTATTATTATGGTTTTGGCGGGATGAGATTTCAGGGAGTTATTTTCAAGCCCTGTGCTATTTCATCATCATCATTCTTCATAGAGATAGGAGAAGATGTGAGGAAGCAAAAATATGTAATAATATATATTGTCGTGTATCTTCCCTATATTATAAAAATATTTCGCGGCTGATAAGTCTTCTGTTTTTAAGTCTCTCATGGGCCCCTAAGTCCTAACTTTTTTATTCCCCGATGAGCCGCGGTGACTAGTTTTTTTATAAGTCCCGCTTGGGCCCCGCTAATGGTTCCGAGGGATAGTGGTTCCGAGGGATAGTGGTTCCGAGGGATAGTGGTTCCAAGGGATAGTGGTTCCAAGGGATAGTGGTTCCGAGGGATAATAGTTTCGAGGGATAGTGGTTCCGAGGGATAGTGGTTCCGAGGGATAGTGGTTCCAAGGGATAGTGGTTCCAAGGGATAGTGGTTCCAAGGGATAGTGGTTCCAAGGGATAATAGTTTCGAAGGATAATGGTTTCGAGGGACAGTGGGTCCAAGGGATAGTGATTTCGAAGGATAGTGATACTGAGGGATAGTGGCTCCGAAAGATAGTGGTTCCGAGGGATAGTGGTTCCGAGGGATAATGGTTCCGAGGGATAGTGGTTCCGAGGGATAGTGGTTCCGAGGGATAATAGTTTCGAAGGGTAATGGTACCGAGGGATAATGGCTTCGAGGGATAGTGGCTCCGAGGGATAGTGGTTTCGAGGGATAGTGATACTGAGGGATAGTGGCGCCGAAGGGTAGTGGTTCCGAGGGATAGTGGTTCCAAGGGAAAGTGGTTCCGAGGGATAGTGGTTTCGACGGATAGTGGTTCCGAGGGTTAATGGATTCGAGGGATAGAGATTATGAGGGATAGTGGCTCTGAGAGATAGTGGGTCCGAGAGATAGTGGCTCCGAGAGATAGTGGTTCCGAGGGATAGTGGTTCCAATGGAAAGTGGTTTCGAGGGATAGTGGTTCCGAGGGATAGTGGTTCCGAGGGATAGTGGTTCCGAGGGATAGTGGTTCCGAGGGTTAGTGGTTCCGAGGGTTAATGGTTCCGAGGGATAGAAATTTTGAAGGATAGTGGCTCCGAGAGATAGTGGTTCCGAGGGATAGTGGTTCTGAGAGATAGTAGCTCTGAGAGATAGTGGCTCCGAGGGATAGTGGCTGCGAGAGATAGTGAATGATTGGGGAACCCAAAATATAGTGTGGCTTTGAAGAATGATGGAGTCCTGAGGGATAGGGGTTTCCGAGGGATGCCATAGCAATTGTTGCCATCACAACAGCATTCTGCTTTTCAGCTATTTCGAACTGAGACTTTTCACAAAGAAAATTAAATATTGATTTTGTAAATTCATTTTTGGACATTGAGCCATTTTTAAAGATTAAATTGACGTGCGTTATTTGCAAATATTGTTGTAAAAGTACAGTATTTTTTTTTTTTAATTGTAAAAAGTCACCAAAAACGGGAAGTGTCGGGATAAATACGTAAATAATATACTTTAATTTTACAGCAAATGGTTGCCCATCCCTGCTTATGAAAACATTCAGTTAATCCCAATGCTACGTATAGATTGTTGCTTATCGAATAATCGATTAATGATACGGTATTACGAGAGTTATCGACGAATTATAGTGACTGTTATGCGTCTGGGGTGTACAGCACACGGATGAAAGGAGTATTAGTCGGGATTTAGTCAGACCAGCCTGAGGCCACCCATGAGAGGTCGTGATTGACTCAGGGGAGCCCCTTATATTGACTCTGCATAAGCCTTATTACCCACGTTCACGCCATCCGTTCTACCTTCTATCCCTCGAGCCCCCAGCTCCTAGTGAACCTTGCTAAGTGAGTAGATACTACGTGTAATGTTCTACGTGCATACTGCATGGATTTGTGGCTGATCGCGAGTCACTTGCACATATTTCTTACTGCCATTGCCAGCATCAACTACTACTAGAGGTTCTGCCTCTAGGCTGTCTACTGTCCAACACAACTGTGACCGAGTGACCCAAATGCGTGCATTAAATTCACGTCTACGTGCACGGTCTGCTCTGTACTGCTGCTACTACTAGAGGAGACCGGGGCTAATCAGGAAGATTTTTGCTTTCGATTTTTTTTTTTGCTTCCTCATAGAAAAAACTTTGTTTTCATGACATTTTTTTTTTGCTTCCTCATAGAAAAAACTTTGTTTTCATGACATTTTTTTTTCCTTCCTCATAGAGAAAACTTTGTTTTTACGAAATGTTCTCATTTGGATTTTTTTTGTTTCCTCATAGAGAAAAGTTCGTTTTTACGAAATTTTTTTTGCTTCCTCATAGCAAAAACTTTGTTTTCAAGAAATTTTTAAATTTATTTGCTTCCTCATAGAGAAAACTTCGTTTTTACGAAATTTCTTGTTTTTGATTTTTTTTTGCTTCCTCATAGAGAAAACTTTGTTTTCATGAATTTTTTTTTTTTGCTTCCTCATAGAGAAAACTTTGTTTTTACGAAATGTTCTCATTTGGATTTTTTTTGTTTCCTCATAGAGAAAAGTTCGTTTTTACGAAATTTTTTTTGCTTCCGCACAGAGAAAACTTTGTTTTTATGAAATTGTTTTTCTTTCGATTTTTTTTGCTTCCTCATAGAAAAAACTTTGTTTTCATGAAATTTTTTAATTTATTTGCTTCCTCATAGAGAAAACTTCGTTTTTATGAAATTTCTTGTTTTTGGTTTTTTTTTGCTTCCTCATAGAGAAAACTTCGTTTTCATGAAATTTATTGCTTTCGATTTTTTTTTGCATCCTCATAGAGAAATCTTTGGTTTCATGAAATTTTTTTTTTTTGGATTTTCATGTAGGCTACTATATAATAGTCAAAGAAGGTTGATTTTACCGATTTTTTTATTTTTCCAAAAATTTACGTTTTTTGTATAAACTTTCGCAAAATTTGGGCTAACGGGTCCAAAATTTGGTAGTTAAACGGAATAATATTTCTTCTCACTATATGTAAAATTTACTGAAAATCGGTAGAACGATTTCATAAGAATTAAAATTTTTTTAGAACTTTTTGGTCGACAATGTAACAAAAATACATTTTTTAAATTAATAATTGGATTTCAAATATTTTTTTCACTCACATATATTTTCTAAAATATATTCAAAAATATATCCGACATATAATATCTATGATAAATATTTTATATATTTTCTTACATGTACTTTTTTTCCTTATGAGCCAACTAGCCCCGGTCTCTTCTACTACTATTGTGTCTGTTACTACTAGCTTCGTTCACTACAATTATACGCCTTCAGCTTTCACGCGAGAACTTAATCAACGAGGAGAGAAAAAAAAAGAAAATGTGATCATGCATGCTTGGAAATCGGGCAGTCTGGTCATGCAAGTCCGTCGACTTTTAGTGTGTTTGTGTAATAATTACAAGCACGTACATAAACACGTTCGTGAGGAAGAGGCCGAGTTCGAAGTAGTGTGAAAAAACAGTGCTGAGAATTCATGGAAAGGGTTATTACGACTATACATGGGCTAGTCAACTGAGGAGTCTAATTAGGGACGAGAGAGACAAAAGTGAGTGCATGAAATTGTGGAAAGAATACTCGACTTAGTCACCCTTGAAACTATTCTTTTGTATTTCACTAGGTATTACTTTCTTGGAAGAAATTTACTTTATTTCGTTATAATGAAAGTGTGAAAAAATTATGAATGGTAATTAAAGGCGTAAACGAAAAATTATGACTTCCCTTAAGTCGATGTGATATCTCGTATTATCTGCCTAAATGGTAAAATTAAATTGCAAAAAAATTTTTTTAACCCTTTGACGGCTAACAAAGTTGGCTGATTTTTAATTGTTAATTTTTTGCTGGAAAAATTGATAGATTATATATTGTTGTTTGTTTTTTTTTTAATTGACCAATTTTTTGGGCAAAAACGATCATTTTAATTTAATTAGTTTGACGGTGACCATCTTGTCAATTTTTGTTTCTGGATGGTTTATTTATCTATTGTTACGTGTGTATGAATTAAAATGCTTAATTAAGACAGTTAAAAAAATTTACTTGAAACTATTCTTTTGTATTTCACTAGGTATTACTTTCTTGGAAGAAATTTACTTTATTTCGTTGTAATGAAAGTGTGAAAAAATTATGAATGGTAATTAAAGGCGTAAACGAAAAATTATGACTTCCCTTAAATCGATGTGATATCTCGTATTATGTGCCAAAATGGTAACAATAAATTGTAAAAAAAATTTTTTAACCCTTTGACGGCTAACAAAGTTGGCTGATTTTTAATTGTTAATTTTTTGCTGGAAAAATTGATAGATTATATATTGTTGTTTGTTTTTTTTTAATTGACCAATTTTTTGGGCAAAAACGATCATTTTAATTTAATTAGTTTGACGGTGACCATCTTGTCAATTTTTGTTTCTGGATGGTTTATTTATCTATTGTTACGTGTGTATGAATTAAAATGCTTAATTAAGACATTTAAAAAAATTTACTTGAAACTATTCTTTTGTATTTCACTAGGTATTACTTTCTTGGAAGAAATTTACTTTATTTCGTTGTAATGAAAGTGTTAAAAAATTATGAATGGTAATTAAAGGCGTAAACGAAAAATTATAACTTGCCTTAAGTCGATGTGATATCTCGTATTATCTGCCTAAATAGTAAAAATAAATTGCAAAAAAAATTTTTTAACCCTTTGATAGCTAACAAAGTTGGCTGATTTTTAATTGTTAATTTTTTGCTGGAAAAATTGATAAATTATATATCGTTGTTTATTTTTTTTTTAATTGACCAATTTTTTGGGCAAAAACGATCATTTTAATTTAATTAGTTTGACGGTGACCATCTTGTCAATTTTTGTTTCTGGATGGTTAATTTATCTATTGTTACGTGTGTATGAATTAAAATGCTTAATTAAGACATTTAAAAAAATTTACTTGAAACTATTCTTTTGTATTTCACTAGATATTACTTTCTTGGAAGAAATTTACTTTATTTCGTTATAATGAAAGTGTGAAAAAATTATGAATGGTAATTAAAGGCGTAAACGAAAAATTATGACTTTCCTTAAGTCGATGTGATATCTCGTATTATGCGCCAAAATGGTAACAATTATTTTTAAAAAAAAATTGTTAACCCTTTGACAGCTAACAAAGTTGGCTGATTTTTTATTTTTTATTTTTTGCTGGAAAAATTGATAGATTATATATTGTTGTTTATTTTATTTTGATTGACCAATTTTTTTGGGTATAATTGATCATTTTAGTTTGATTATTTTGATGGTGACCATCTTGTCAATTTTTGTTTCTGGATGGTTTATTTATCTATTGTTACGTGTGTATGAATTAAAATGCTTAATTAAGACATTTAAAAAAATTTACTTGAAACTATTCTTTTGTATTTCACTAGATATTACTTTCTTGGAAGAAATTTACTTTATTTCGTTGTAATGAAAGTGTTAAAAAATTATGAATGGTAATTAAAGGCGTAAACGAAAAATTATAACTTGCCTTAAGTCGATGTGATATCTCGTATTATCTGCCTAAATAGTAAAAATAAATTGCAAAAAAAATTTTTTAACCCTTTGACGGCTAACAAAGTTGGCTGATTTTTTATTTTTTATTTTTTGCTGGAAAAATTGATAGATTATATATTGTTGTTTGTTTTTTTTTTAATTGACCAATTTTTTGGGCAAAAACGATCATTTTAATTTAATTAGTTTGATGGTGACCATCTTGTCAATTTTTGTTTCTGGATGGTTTATTTATCTATTGTTACGTGTGTATGAATTAAAATGCTTAATTAAGACATTTAAAAAAATGTACTTGAAACTATTCTTTTGTATTTCACTAGGTATTACTTTCTTGGAAGAAATTTACTTTATTTCGTTATAATGAAAGTGTGAAAAAATTATGAATGGTAATTAAAGGCGTAAACGAAAAATTATAACTTTCCTTAAGTCGATGTGATATCTCGTATTATATGCCTAAATAGTAACAATAAATTGTAAAAAAAAATTTTTAACCCTTTGACAGCTAACAAAGTTGGCTGATTTTTAATTGTTAATTTTTTGCTGGAAAAATTGATAAATTATATATCGTTGTTTATTTTTTTTTTAATTGACCAATTTTTTGGGCAAAATTGATCATTTTAGTTTGATTAGTTTGACGGTGACCATCTCGTCAATTTTTTTTTCTGAATGGTTTATTTATCTATTGTTACGTGTGTATGAATTAAAATGCTTAATTAAGACATTTAAAAAAATTTACTTGAAACTATTCTTTTGTATTTCACTAGATATTACTTTCTTGGAAGAAATTTACTTTATTTCGTTGTAATGAAAGTGTTAAAAAATTATGAATGGTAATTAAAGGCGTAAACGCAAAATTATGACTTTCCTTAAGTCGATGTGATATCTCGTATTATGTGCCTAAATGGTAAAAATAAATTGTAAAAAAAATTTTTTAACCCTTTGACAGCTAACAAAGTTGGCTGATTTTTAATTGTTAATTTTTTGCTGGAAAAATTGATAGATTATATATTGTTGTTTATTTTGTTTTGATTGACCAATTTTTTTGGGTATAATTGATCATTTTAGTTTGATTAGTTTGATGGTGACCATCTTGTCAATTTTTGTTTCTGGATGGTTTATTTATCTATTGTTACGTGTGTATGAATTAAAATGCTTAATTAAGACATTTAAAAAAATTTACTTGAAACTATTCTTTTGTATTTCACTAGATATTACTTTCTTGGAAGAAATTTACTTTATTTCGTTGTAATGAAAGTGTTAAAAAATTATGAATGGTAATTAAAGGCGTAAGCGAAAAATTATGACTTCCCTTAAGTCGATGTGATATCTCGTATTATCTGCCTAAATGGTAAAAATAAATTGAGAAATTTTTTTTTTAACCCTTTGATAGCTAACAAAGTTGGCTGATTTTTAATTGTTAATTTTTTGCTGGAAAAATTGATAGATTATATATTGTTGTTTATTTTTTTTTAAATGACCAATTTTTTGGGCGAAATTGATTATTTTAGTTCGACATTTTTTTTCTGGCTGATTTACTTATCCATTGTTATGTTTATATGAATTAAAATGCTTAATTAAATTTTTTTTTAAATACCGGAAATTTCAATAATTGTACGCTGAGAATTAGGAAGAAATTGATTGCATAGTTTCATTCTTTAAAAATCCCAACAAGCGCTCATTTTAGAAAAAAAAAATCGGATCTTTTTACAAATTTGATCGAATATTTTTGATAAAATTTTTTTTAAATCTGATATAACAAAAAATATTTTTAAATCCCCACCGATGACAAAAATAGGCATAAAAATGATTATTCTATAATTGATTTAAAAAACCGTCGGGCTCCCACTTTTTATTATCACGAGATTATGAAAAAAACATAATCAGACCGAAGATAAAATATTTTGCGATTTAGTTAATATATGATTTAGTTAATAAATAGTCTGAGCATCATAAATGCTGCTTTTTAAATTTTAGTTTTTTTTTATTTCAAATTTTTAATTTTTCCAATTTTAATTTTTTAATTTTTCCAATTTTAATTTTTTTAATTCTTCTAATTTTAATTTTTTTAATTCTTCTAATTTTAATTTTCAAAATTCTTCTAATTTCATTTTTTTTTAATTCCTCTAATTTTAATTTTTTAAATTCTACTAATTTTAATTTTCACAATTCTTCTAATTTCATTTTTCAAAATTCTTCTAATTTCATTTTTTTAATTCCTCTAATTTTATTTTTTTGATTCTTCTAATTTTAATTTTTTAATTTTTCTAATTGTAATTAAAAAAATTCTTCTAATTTTAATCTCATTAATTTTTCTAATTTTTCGAATCTTTTTTTTTTCAATTTTAATTTTTATGCCTTGTTCATAATCTTTGAAAATTTAAGCTCTTTTTATAAAACGATTTGTTTAAAAATAGTTTTTTTAAATTTCGAGATTCGTGGGGAAAATAGCGGTGGCCCTTAAGGCTGGATTTTCCATTACACAGTCGGTACTCTTGAAATGAAACCAGGCGGCAGCTGGCTCATTTTCTCACGCAGTTTCCGTTACCCGAATTATTTATGCGAAGTAGAGGAAGGGATGAAAAGAAGCGAAAGATATAGCGAACGTTTGGTACAACGCTTCGGCAGGGGTGAATTTATTACGAGCTATCGGGGACTCTCAGACAACTCTCGACGGAAGTATCTTGAATTTCATCGTAGAAGCTCAGGAACCAACCAGCCACTTTTCCCTTCAGGAGATGCTCGGATGTCTAAGGAAATTCGAGACAGGATATATAAAGGTTATCCTCTATACTCTCACGTTTCTATCTATTGTGGAAAAGTCTAGTTTTGCATTTTATCTCCTAGACTGAATATCGTGATATTTTAAGTACCGATCTCCAACGAATAATATCGTATTGAATTTTAAGGGGGTAAGCAAACGATTACTCCAATTTCGTAGCTTTTTGCATGTGTTAAATCCAGTGATTGTGCTTTTTTTTAATCTTTTAAAGTATTAAATTCGATTGGCAAAAAAAAGTTGAATACTTTGAATTGAATTTTTAATAAAAATTTTTTACAAAGAGAATTGGACATTGAGAATTAAATTTTTTTTTCATTATCGTCACTTTCTACTTAATTTTTCTGTTGCAATTTTAAAAAAATTTTATTCTACTTATTTTTCCACTGTTGCACCCTTAAAGTGCATTATTTTCACATTCTGTTGAAAAAGCTAGAACTATTATAAATTATTAATTAGAATTTTTTAAAACTTGTAAAAAGTCGCTAGACATTGAGATATTTAAAGAAAAATTTATTATCGTCCCTTTCTGCTTTATTTTTGCAATTTATTCAAATTTTGAATACTTTTAATTGAATTTTTAATAAATTTTTTTTCAAAGAGAATTGGACATTAAGATATTAAAAAAAAAATTTATTATCGTCCCTTTCTGCTTTATTTCTGCATTGCAATTTTTTCAAATTTTGAATACTCTGAATTTAATTCTTAATAGAATTTTTTTACAAAGAGAATTGAACATTGAGAATTAAATTTTTTTTATTATCGTCACTTTCTACTTCATTTTTCGGTTGCAATTTTTTTAAATTTCTACTCTACTCATTTTTCCACTGTTGCACCCTTAAAGTGCATTATTTTTACATTCTGTTGAAAGCGCAACCTATTAAAAACTTGTAAAAAGTCGATAAAAATGGAAAGTATCGAGATAGATGCACTTTCGTAATATACTTAAATTTATAGTAACTTTTCCCTGCAGAAAATGTGCAAACGTCTGAGGATATTCGAAACAGGATATAAAAGCCTTTTCGCTATAGATTTTCCCTTTCTATTTATTGTGGAAAATTGTATTTTATTTCCCAGAGTGATTTTCGTGATATTTTAAGTACCGATCTCCAACGAATAATATCGTATTGAATTTTAAGGGGGTAAGCAAACGATTACTCCAATTTCGTAGCTTTTTGCACGCGTTAAATGTGCACGTGTTAAATTGCGCTTTTTTTAATCTTTTAAAGTATTAAATTCGACTGGCAAAAAAAATTTTGAATACTTTGAATTGAATTTTTAATAGAATTTTTTTACAAAGAGAGTTGAACATTGAGAATTAAAAAAAATTATTATCGTCCCTTTCTGCTTTATTTTCGTGTTGCAATTTTTTCAAATTTTGAATACTTTGAATTTAATTCTTAATAAATTTTTTTTACAAAGAGAATTGGACATTGAGAATTTAAAAAAAAATTATTATCGTCCCTTTTTGATTTATTTTTGCGTTGCAATTTTTACAAACTTTGAATACTTTGAATTAAATTCTTAATAGAATTTTTTTACAAAGAGAATTGGACATTGAGAATAAAATTTTTTTTTATTAAGTCACTTTCTACTTCATTTTTCTGTTGCAATTTTTTTAAATTTCTGGTCTACTCATTTTTCCACTGTTGCACCCTTAAAGTGCATTCTTTTTACATTCTGTTGAAAAAGCAACCTATTAAAAACTTGTAAAAAGTCGATAAAAATGGAAAGTATCGAGGTAGATGCACTTTCGTAATATACTTAAATTTATAGTAACTTTTCCCTGCAGAAAATGTGCAAACGTCTGAGGATATTCGAAACAGGATATAAAAGCTATTCGCTATAGATTTTCCCTTTCTATTTATTGTGAAAAATTGTATTTTATTTCCCAGAGTGATTTGCGTGATATTTTAAGTACCGATCTCCAACGAATGATATCGTATTGAATTTTAAGGGGGTAAACAAACGATTACTCCAATTTTGTAGCTTTTCGCACGTGTTAAATCCAGTGATTGTGCTTTTTTAATCTTTTAAAGTATTAAATTCGAATGGCAAACAAAAAAAAAAAATTTGTATACTTTGAATTGACTTTTTGATAGAATTTTTTTACAAAGAGAATTGGACATTGAGATATTTAAAGAAAAATTTATTATCGTCCCTTTCTGCTTTATTTGTGCATTTCAATTTTTTCAAATTTTGAATACTTTTAATTGAATTTTTAATACATTTTTTTTACAAAGAGAATTGGACATTGAGATATTTAAAAAAAAATTATTATCGTCCCTTTCTGATTTATTTTTGCATTGCAATTTTTTCAAATTTTGAATACTTTCAATTGAATTCTTAATAGAATTTTTGTACAAAGAGAATTGCACATTGAGAATAAATTTTTTTTTATTATCGTCACTTTCTACTTCATTTTTCTGTTGCAATTTTTTTAAATTTCTACTCTACTTATTTTTGCACTGTTGCACCCTTAAAGTGCATTATTTTCAAATTTTGTTGAAAAAGCTAGAATTATTAAAAATTATTAATCAGAACTTTTTAAAAACTTGTAAAAAGTCGCTAAAAATGGAAAGTATCGAAAATGCACTTTCGTAATATACTTAAATTTATAGAAACTTTTCCCTGTAGAAAATGCGCAAATGTCTGAGGATATTCGAGACAGGATATAAAAGCCTTTTCGCTATAGTTTTCCACTTTCTATTTATTGTGGAAAATAGTATTTTATCTGCCAGAGTGATTTTCGTGATATTTGAAGTAGCGATCTGTGGCGAATAATATCGTGTTGAACTTTAAGGGGGCAAGCGAGCGAATACTCAAAGTTCGCAGCTCTTGTCTGCACTCGTTGAGTCCAGTGGCTGCGCTTTTCCAATCCTTCAGAGTGTCGGATTCCTTTTGGCTTCTACGGGCTTTTTGTTCACGTCAAGTGCCATTTGCAAGTAGCAGGAATTCTCAGAGGCCACTTCACATACTTTCATCACTACTGTCAGTATATATACCCTCCAGTTTATGGCTACTTTTTATACCCGATATTTATGATGTAGAAAAGTGTTGCCGGAGTATCGGAATTTTTTTCTGGGATCAATATTTCCACTTCCGGACGATAGTATCTGTAATATTAAATTATAATATAAAGAGGTATTTGTAAAAATAAAATTCTACTTTCCGCCTGACGTCATTTTTTTCCTCCGCGTTTTTTTTTGCCTTCAAGGAAACCGAGGCACGTAATTATGAAAATTACAGGATGTGGCAATCGCAAATATGAAATATTTTACCGTGTTAAAAAAATACCTCTAGGCCAGCACAAAAAGTGAAACATTTGCATAAGTGGATCTTTTTATTTATGTAAATTATTTTACTTCAATAATAATTTTTTACTTAAATTGAAATATCCAATTATGCAAATGTTCCTATTTTTGTGCTCGCCTAAAGATTTTTTTTTTTAAATAAAATAATAACAATATATTTTTTTTATAATTAAATATTTTATAAATTTAAAAAAAATTAATATATTTTTTTTCCTAAATTTCCAGCGATTGATTTTCAAATTGAAATTTAATTCAATTTGGTTTAACGGTGCAAAATAGAAAAAAAAATTTGTTGTAAAGATTACGAGAAAAATATTCACTCATGTGCATTTTTTTCTTTTGTTTTTTACTTAAATTAAAATATCCAATTATGCAAATGTTCCTATTTTTGTGCTCGCCTAGAGATATTTTTTTTCAAAATAAAATAATAACAATATATTCATATTTTTAATAATTAAATATTTTATGAATTAAAAAAAAATTATATATTTTTTTTCCTAAATTTCCAGCGATTGATTTTCAAATAAAAATTACTATAGTCAAATTGAAATTTAATTCAATTTGGTTTAACGGTGCAAAATAGAAAAAAAAATTTGTTGTAAAGATTACCAGAAAAATATTCACTCATGTGCATTTTTTTCTTTTGTTTTTTACTTAAATTAAAATATCCAATTATGCAAATGTTCCTATTTTTGTGCTCGCCTAGAGATATTTTTTTCAAAATAAAATAATAACAATATATTCATATTTTTAATAATTAAATATTTTATGAATTTAAAAAAAATTAATATATTTTTTTCCCCTAAATTTCCAGCGATTGATTTTCAAATAAAAATGATCATAGTCAAATTGGAATTTAATTCAATTTGGTTTAACGGTGCAAAATAGAAAAAAAAATTTTGTAAAGATTACCAAAAAAATATTCACTCATGTGCATTTTTTTCTTTTGTTTTTTACTTAAATTAAAATATCCAATTATGCAAATGTTCCTATTTTTGTGCTCGCCTAGAGATATTTTTTTCAAAATAAAATAATAACAATATATATATATTTTTAATAATTAAATATTTTATGAATTAAAAAAAAATTAATATATTTTTTTTTTCTAAATTTCCAGCGATTGATTTTCAAATAAAAATGATCATAGTCAAATTGGAATTTAATTCAATTTGGTTTAACGGTGCAAAATAGAAAAAAAAAATTTGTTGTAAAGGTTACCAGCAAAATATTCACTCATGTGCATTTTTTCTTTTGTTTTTTACTTAAATTAAAATATCCAATTATGCAAATGTTCCTATTTTTGTGCTCGCCTAGAGATATTTTTTTCAAAATAAAATAATAACAATATATATATATTTTTAATAATTAAATATTTTATGAATTAAAAAAAAATTAATATATTTTTTTTTCCTAAATTTCCAGCGATTGATTTTCAAATAAAAATGATCATAGTCAAATTGGAATTTAATTCAATTTGGTTTAACGGTGCAAAATAGAAAAAAAAATTGTTGTAAAGATTACCAGAAAAATATTCACTCATGTGCATTTTTTTCTTTTGTTTTTTACTTAAATTAAAATATCCAATTATGGAAATGTTCCTATTTTTGTGCTCGCCTAGAGATATTTTTTTTCAAAATAAAATAATAACAATATATTCATATTTTTAATAATTAAATATTTTATGAATTTAAAAAAAATTAATATATTTTTTTTCCCTAAATTTCCAGCGATTGATTTTCAAATAAAAATGATCATAGTCAAATTGGAATTTAATTCAATTTGGTTTAACGGTGCAAAATAGAAAAAAAAAATTTGTTGTAAAGGTTACCAGAAAAATATTCACTCATGTGCATTTTTTTGTTTTGTTTTTTACTTAAATTAAAATATCCAATTATGCAAATGTTCCTATTTTTGTGCTCGCCTAGAGATATTTTTTTTCAAAATAAAATAATAACAATATATTCATATTTTTAATAATTAAATATTTTATGAATTAAAAAAAAATTAATATATTTTTTTTTCCTAAATTTCCAGCGATTGATTTTCAAATAAAAATTATCATAGTCAAATTGGAATTTAATTCAATTTGGTTTAACGGTGCAAAATAGAAAAAAAAAATTGTTGTAAAGATTAACAGAAAAATATTCACTCATGTGCATTTTTTTCTTTTGTTTTTTACTTAAATTAAAATATCCAATTATGCAAATGTTCCTATTTTTGTGCTCGCCTAGAGATATTTTTTTCAAAATAAAATAATAACAATATATATATATATATTTTATAATGAAATATTTTATGAATTAAAAAAAAATTAATATATTTTTTTTTCCTAAATTTCCAGCGATTGATTTTCAAATAAAAATTACCATAGTCAAATTGGAATTTAATTCAATTTGGTTTAACGGTGCAAAATAGAAAAAAAAAATTTGTTGTAAAGATTACCAGAAAAATATTCACTCATGTGCATTTTTTTCTTTTGTTTTTTACTTAAATTAAAATATCCAATTATGCAAATGTTCCTATTTTTGTGCTCGCCTAGAGATATTTTTTTCAAAATAAAATAATAACAATATATATATATTTTTTATAATGAAATATTTTATGAATTAAAAAAAAATTAATATATTTTTTTTTCCTAAATTTCCAGCGATTGATTTTCAAATAAAAATGATCATAGTCAAATTGGAATTTAATTCAATTTGGTTTAACGGTGCAAAATAGAAAAAAAAATTTGTTGTAAAGATTACGAGAAAAATATTCACTCATGTGCATTTTTTTCTTTTGTTTTTTACTTAAATTAAAATATCCAATTATGCAAATGTTCCTATTTTTGTGCTCGCCTAGAGATATTTTTTTCAAAATAAAATAATAACAATATATTCATATTTTTAATAATTAAATATTTTATGAATTAAAAAAACATTAATATATTTTTTTTCCCTAAATTTCCAGCGATTGATTTTCAAATAAAAATTACCATAGTCAAATTGGATTTTAATTCAATTTGGGTTAGCGGTGCAAAATTGAAAAAAAAAATTTGTTGTAAAGATTACCAGAAAAATATTCACTCATGTGCATTTTTTTCTTTTGTTTTTTACTTAAATTAAAATATCCAATTATGCAAATGTTCCTATTTTTGTGCTCGCCTAGAGATATTTTTTTCAAAATAAAATAATAACAATATATATATATTTTTTATAATGAAATATTTTATGAATTAAAAAAAAATTAATATATTTTTTTTTCCTAAATTTCCAGCGATTAATTTTCAAATAAAAATTACCATAGTCAAATTGGAATTTAATTCAATTTGGTTTAACGGTGCAAAATAGAAAAAAAAATTTGTTGTAAAGATTACCAGAAAAATATTCACTCATGAGCATTTTTTTCTTTTGTTTTTTACTTAAATTAAAATATTCAATTATGCGAATGTTCCTATTTTTGTGCTCGCCTAGAGATATTTTTTTCGAAATAAAATAATAACAATATATATATATTTTTTATAATTAAATATTTTATATGAATTTAAAAAAAATGAATATATTTTTTTTCCCTAAATTTCCAGCGATTGATTTTCAAATAAAAATTACTATGGTCAAATTAGAATTTAATTCAATTTGGTTTAACGGTGCAAAATAGAAAAAAAAATGTTGTAAAGATTACCACAAAAAAATATTCACTCATGTGAATTTTTTTTCTTTTTGAGTTTTTTTGGTGATATTTTTTTATTAATATGAAAGATTTTTTGTGTCCAATTTGCAGGACCATTTAATTTTTATGACTCTCAGTTGATTTGATCCCCTTAAGACCAATTATGGCAGGAAAAATCCATGACCTTTTTTAGCAATGCTGAGCAGAGTGAGCAGGTGGAAGATTCCCCTATTATTTCATAATGGCCAAAGGAAATTGGAAAAATACCCAAATTGTGCGTGAAACATATTAAGGGGAGAGTCAATCATTTTTCTTCTGCACCCTCGTGAACCTTATGGTGCTGACTTTTCTCGCACTCATCCAGTTTTTCTCGGTATTAAGTCTAATCTTACGTGGAGTTTTAATACCGAAAGTTCATCTCAAAACTTTCAACTCATTTTACTTCCCCATCGAGAAAGTTTTTTTTCCTGATAATTTTTTTTTTCGTGAAAATTTTTTTTTCCTCGTCATATTTTTTTTATTCACGTTCAGTGCTACTGCATATCAAATTTGGTGATAATCGGTAAAGCGGTTCGGATTTTATGTAATTTTGAGTTTTTCAAAAATTACAGAAATAACGAAAAAAAAATTGTAAAGTAGATCTTTGCACATTGCTTCCGCATTAATTTCCATTTTTCACAGAGCGTCATCTATAAATTAATAATTAAGCTTACACAGATTTTTTTAATGAAGAAAAAAAAAATTTCTATTATTTCTCCCAGAAGATTAATTTTTTTTTAAATCTATATTATATTATTTTTTTATATATTTTATCTATGTCTATATTAATTTTTTAATCTATAAATTAATAATTACGCTTACACAGATTTTTTTAATGAAGAAAAAAAAATTCTACAATTTCTCCCAGAAGATCAATTTTTAAAAATTTTAAATCTATATTATATTATTTTTTTATTTTATTTATGTCTATATTAATTTTTTCATCTATAAATCAATAATTAAGCTTACAGAGATTTTTTTAATGCAGAAAAAAAAATTCTATAATTTCTCCCAAAAGATCAATTTTTTTTTTAAATCTATATTATATTATTTTTTTATTTATTTTATCTATGTCTATATTAATTTTTTCATCTATAAATTAATAATTAAGCTTACACAGATTTTTTTAATGTAGAAAAAAAAATTCTATAATTTCTCCCAGAAGATCAATTTAAAATTTTTTTTATCTATATTATATTATTTTTTTATTTTATCTATGTCTATATTAATTTTTTCATCTATAAATTAATAATTAAGCTTACACAGATTCTTTTAATGAAGAAAAAAAAAATTCTATAATTTCTCCCAGAAGATCAATTTTTTAAAAATCTATATTATATTATTTATTTATTTATTTTATCTATGTCTATATTAATTTTTTAATCTATAAATTAATAATTACGCTTACACAGATTTTTTTAATGAAGAAAAAAAAATTCTACAATTTCTCCCAGAAGATCAATTTTAAAAAATTTTAAATCTATATTATATTATTTTTTTATTTTATTTATGTCTATATTAATTTTTTCATCTATAAATTAATAATTAGCCTTACACAGATTTTTTTAAACAAGAAAAATAAAGTTCTATCATTTCCCCCAGAAGATTATTTATTTTTTTATTTTTTTTTTTTTGCAATTAGGTAAAGAATTTTTATTATTATAAATTTACTGTGGCGAGATATAAAAAGGTATAATTGGAATTTCTATGATGTATATGAATGGAGTGGTCCATTGTTATACGAAAATGGTATTAGACTGCCGGCCATTAATCGGCCAAAATTTAATTAAGGCTGGACATTCACTCAGCCTTCAGTAAGCCTGGTGCAAACGGCTCCGGATCTGGTGAACCGGAACCGCTTCAATATATCTTTCCGGATAACCAACGAGTGTGCGCTACGTACACACTCTGCTTCAGTTTGCACATCGTTCTCGCGTTCGCACTGCTGGAAAATAACGAACTCACGTACTCGTTACTTTTCCTTCGATGACAAGTAACAAAAAAAATAATATTTACAAAATTAAAAATAAATCTTACGAATTTAAAGTACGTAAAAAATTTTTTTTTAAATTATATAAATTATTCTATATAATTTGAAAAAAAAATTTTACGCACTTTAAATTAATAAATTTTACGAATTTAAAGTACGTAAAATTTTTTTTTTTTAATTATATAAAATAATTTATATAATTAAAAAAAAATTTTTTACGTACTTTAAATTAAATTAAATTAAACGAATTTAAAGTACGTAAAAATTTTTTTTTTAATTATATAAAATAATTTATATAATTTAAAAAAAATTTTTTACGTACTTTAAATTCGTAAGATTTATTTTTAATTTCGTTTTCGTTGTTCGCACTGCTGGAAAATAACGAACTCACGTCTCGTTACTTTTCCTTCAATGACAAGTAACAAAAAAAATATTTACAAAATTTTAAATAAATCTTACGAATTTAAAGTACGTAAATTTTTTTTTTTTTTAATTTGATAAATTAATTTATATAAATTGTTTTGTCAATATTTTAATTATTATTACGAAACAATATTTACCTATGTTAATGAGGAAGGTTAATTAATTCGCCGTTATATGGAGTTAGGAATTTATTTGTTTCAAATTTTTATCTCCCATTTAATGAAAATTGTAATTACACGTGTTTCTGTTAATAATAATAATTGAAAATTTATCTCAATTAGCTTTATGAGAAGGCCGAACTGGTAATTTGGATTATTACCGTAGTTCTCACTCCACTGTTTTATTTTAACTCGCTCTATTTGTTTAATAAATAATTAAATATTCATTTTCAGTCGGATGGTAATTTTTTTTTTTTTTTTTTTGTAGTCGTGACTTTAGGGAATAATTAATATAAATAATTAATTGGCGTCGTTATTAATTATTCATTAATGTTAAACATGCTCGGCGCATTGATATTGCAGCGAATATAATTGGCGGATTTTACGAAATTATGAAATTATTTGAAAAGGTAAAAATTTCTTTTCCTCGTGCAACGAATTCCGTCGAGTAAAGGACGTAATGTCGTTTCGCTGTATTGCTTCTCGCAGGATCGTCCATAAAATTGATTTTTTATTTTTCAATTTCCTATTTTATCGTCAAGGAAATATTTAAAAAATTTATTGTCAAAGTCACCGAACGATTTTCCACATATTCCCATTCGGGATAAATTGGCAGGAAAGAAAAAGTAATGGAAAAAGTTAAAGCACGCAACTACAGCCACAAATTGAATTTTCCTGCCCGCGAAAATGGATTTTTGCAGAAGAATACAATTTATTTACCACAAAAAAACGCCAGACAAATTTTCTTATCAAATTCGAGTTCGAATTAATCTGTAAATATTTATATAAGTCTATGGCTATTAATATTTCTCGGAATTAATCTATGGGAAATAAAGTAAAGGTGAAATTATTATATTTCTTGTTACACACGGAGAAAAAAAATTTGTTGGCACAACTATTTTTTTATTGCTGTAAAAAAGTTGTGATAATCATTTATTTATTTGTGGGAATTTATTAAAAAAATAGTTACTTCAACTACTTTTTTTTCTCTGTGTAAAAAAGAAAAAGTTGCAAAGAGTTTTGCATATTGCTACCACATTTTTCACTTTTCTCAAAGCTACACAAAATTTTGGAAGTTGGAGTAAAAACAAAATGTGTTTAAAAAATTCAAATCACCATAAAATTTGAACCGCTCAACGGATTAACGCCAAATTCAATCTCAAAAGTTGTCCGATGATAGTCTACTTGTAAACCAAATTTCAGCCCGATAGCTAAAAAATTGTAGAAATTGGAGTGAAAACAAATTTTTTCGAAAAAAAAATTCAAAATACCATAGAATTTGAACCCCTTAACGGATTACCGCCAAATTCAACCTCAAACGTTGTCCGATGATTGTCTACTTGTAAACCAAATTTTAGCCCGAGAGTTAAAAAATTGTAGAAATTGGAGTGAAAAGAAATTTTTTTTAAAAAAAATTCAAAATGCCGTAGAATTTGAACCCCTCAACGGATTACCGCCAAAATCAATCTCAAACGTTGTCCGATGATAGTCTACTTGTAAACCAAATTTCAGCCCGATAGCTGAAAAATTGTAGATATTGGAGAGAAAACAAATTTTTTTCGAATAAAAATTTTTAATGGTATAGAATTTGAACCCCTCAACGGATTAACTTCAATTTTAATCTCAAACGTTATCCGATGATAGTCTACGTGTAAACCAAATTTCAGCCCAATAGCTAAAAAATTGTAGATATTGGAGTGAAAACAAATTTTTGTCGAAAAAAAATTTCAAAATGGCATGGAATTTGAACCCTTCAACGGATTAACGTAAAATTTAATCTCAAACGTTGTCCGATGATAGTCTACTTGTAAACCAAATTTCAGCCCGATAGCTAAGAAATTATAGAAATAGGAGTGAAAACAAACTTTTTTGAAAAAAAAAATCAAAATCCCATAGAATTTGAACCCCTCAACGGATTCATGTCAGATTCAATTCCAAACATTGTCAAACCACTTTTCTCGATGTTTTAGACTATTTTGAGTTTTCTGACACAAAAATCTCGAAAACCAAACTTTACATCCCAAGGGAATGTGAAAATGGGTGTTTTACGCGAGCGAAGCGTGCGTAAATAGTCTATTACGATACAAGTCCGAATAAACTTTTTATTTTCCGTCAAATAAGTTAAAATAACATGCAAATTACGGGGAAATTAAAAAAAAAAATGAAAACCAAGTTTATTCCACGAGTAAGAAAAATTCAATTTATCTGCCAATGAAAAAAAATCAATTACAAACCGCAAATAATTATTTACACAAAAAAAAAAAATTTAATGAAAACCAAGTTTTTTCCACGAGTAAGAAAAATGAAATTTATCTGCCAATGAAGAAAATCAAATACAAACCTCAAATAATTATTTGCACAAAAAAAAAATTAATGAAAACCAAGTTTTTTCCACGAGTAAAAAAAATTCCATTTATCTGCCAATGAAGAAAATCAAATACAAACCGCAAATAATTATTTGCACAAAAAAAAAATTTAATGAAAACCAAGTTTTTTCCACGAGTAAGAAAAATTCCATTTATCTGCCAATGAAGAAAATCAATTACAAACTGCAAATAATTATTTGCACAGAAAAAAAAATGTAATGAAAACCAAGTTTTCTCCACGAGTAAGAAAAATGAAATTCATCTATCAATTAAAAAAATCAAATACTAACTGCAAATAATTATTTGCCCAAAAAACAAAATTCATTGAAAACCAAGTTTTTTCCACGAGGAAGAAAAATAAAATTTATCTATCAATAACCATCAGTCAACTGCACAATATTTATTTTTTGTCACGCCAAGAATATTCTCCATGTGATTATTTTCAATCGCATTGCACTCTGATTAAATACTACGATCGAAAGATCACTTAAAGTCCGAGTTTAATACCAAAACGGCAAATCAGTACGAAAACGTGTCCGGATAAATCGTCGTTCAACTTGTCGCCAATATTTATTTTTTGTCGTGCCAAAAATATTCACCATATGAGTATTTCCAATTGCATTGCACTCTGATTACTACGATCGAAAGATCACTTAAGGCTTAATATCAAAACCGCAAATCGGTACGAAAACATGTCCGGATAAATCGTCGTTCAACTTGTCGCCAATATTTATTTTTCGTCGTGCTAAAAATATTCGCCATATGAGTATTTCCAATTGCATTGCACTCTGATTAAACACTATGATCGAAAGATCACTTAAGGCTTAATATCAAAACCGCAAATCGGTACGAAAACGTGTCCGGATAAATCGTCGTTCAACTTGTCACCGGCAGAGTTATAAATGACAGGAGTATTATTCACCGTCGTCGAAAGGCCGAGCGAGAGTTGATATCCTGAAGTGAAATGGTCGAGTGTGAGGAGGAGAGTAAAAACGCTGGAGCTACATTAACTCAGGGGGAGGTATCATGGGCTGACGGCGAACGCACAACGTCCCATTGATTTATGTCCTACATGCTCTTGGCCGCTTAAATAAATAAATATATATATATATATATATTTACAAAAACACACACACACAAAGACAACAAGGAAACGGATGGCCGAGCTTGCGAACGACCTCCGCTAAACTGGTAGAAAGCCTTTCGAATTTATTATCTGTTAATGGAAAGCAATTTGTTCGGTGCGCACGAGAGGAGACGACGCTCTCGACGTTACTAACTTTTTCGAATGGAAACGTTCGAAAGGGATTCGTCCGAGAGAAAACTCTGTTGCCTATTCTACCCTCTGAATCTCACCGCCCATTATCGGTTTGGTAATATATTTCGAGCCTCGACGATGCAACGAAAGGGTTGTTACCCACACGTAAAATAAAATGTATTTGGAGTTTGCAAGTTTTCAGCGTTTTAACTGCACTGTTAGAAAGGATTGGAAGTTTTTTTTCTTATAACCTCGACATCGAAATTTAATATGCAATTTGTGGTATAAAATTCATGTACTTTTCCAGTAAAAGAAAATTATTAAAATTCGATCACTTTTACTGTAAAATTAAAGTAAATTATTGAATGTGTTGGAATTATATATTAATTTTATATTACACTTGTATACTAAATTTAATATACTAGTTTATGAATAAAAACTTCCAGTAAAAGTACACTAAATTTCAAGTATATTTTTTTTAGTGTGTATAAATATCGTTTATATATATTTTTTTTCTATATTATCGAGATATATTTTCGTAAAGATATGTGAAAAATGTATGCAAAGTATACTTTTTTTCTGACGTTTTAGTTATATAAATATCGTTCGTATATTTGTGATATATTTTCGCAAAGATAAATTTTTGAAAATATGCACACTTTTTTGTCGTACTTATTTTTTTCATTTGCGTACAATTGCAATGTTTCGATCCTTTTCCCATTATTTTTTAATTATTTTCTTTTAAAAAATCGATGAAGCACGTCAATTTTGAAAAGATTATAAATATGATAAAGGGCTTTGCAATATCAATGAGAATTCTCAACGGGCTTTGAGGGCTGTAATTTTTTTTACAAAATGTACAAAGAAACTTTAGATTCTATAGCTTTTTGAATATTTTCAAAAAACGGCGTACATGCTCTAACTTTCGTGAAATTTATGATATTTTGCTAAATAGTTCTTCATAAGTGCAGATGCATTTAATTTTGTTTGGTATTGAATTTGACCAAAATCAGAAAAGCGGTTTGGATTTTATGGAATTCTGAAATTTCCAAAAAATTGATCGATCGAAATTTCCAAAAATTTGACCGATATAAATTCCTAAAAAAAAGTGCACCTATTGAAATTTCCTCAAAATTTACCAATTGAAATTTTCTCAAAATTTACTGATTGAAATTTCCTCAAAATTTACCGATCGAAATTTCCTCAAAATTGACCGATCGAAATTTCCTCAAAATTTACCGATCGAAATTTCCTCAAAATTTACCGATCGAAATTTCCTCAAAATTTACCGATCGAAATTTCCTCAAAATTTACCGATTGAAATTTCCTCAAAATTTACCGATCGACATTTCCTCAAAATTGACCGATTGAAATTTCCTCAAAATTTACCGATCGAGTTTTCCTCAAAATTAACTGATTGAAATTTCCTCAACATTTACCGATTGAAATTTCCTCAAAATTTACCGATTGAAATTACCGATCAAAATTTCCGAAAAATTTACCGATCAGAATTTCCGAAAAATTTACTGATTGAAATTTCCTCAAAATTTACCGATTGAAATTACCGATCAAAATTTCCGAAAAATTTACCGATCAGAATTTCCGAAAAATTTACTGATTGAAATTTCCTCAAAATTTACCGATTGAAATTTCCTCAAAATTTACCGATCAAAGTTTCCTCAAAATTGACCGATCGAAATTCCCGAAAAAATGTACCGATTGAAATTTCCTCAAAATTGACCGATCGAAATTCTCAAAAAAATTTACCGATCAAAATTTCCAAAAAATTAACCAATCGAAATTCCTCAAAATTGACCGATTGAAATTTCCACAAAAATGACCCGATCTCAATTTCCGTAAACCGATAATAAAAAAAAACATACGTTATACTATTAAATTTACCTAGCCTAAAACATCAATAATAATTTATACAATATTTATATTAATAATTTCACCAATTTTATTTACAAGACTCCATAATCTTAAAACTCCGACGCAGTACAAAGCGATCGAAATAAAGTGAACATATATAAATTTCCACTCGCCGTGCATTAAAGTGCCTGAAATGTTTGTGTGTCACGAGAGTCCCAGGATTTAATATTCCTATCAGTAACGTTGTGAGTGAAGTAGCGAGAGACAGTCTCGCTCCTAGCGCGAGGATATTCGTCGAGGATTAACATAAGCCAGGCGTTAAGTCCCTGTTCCGGTGTGTCGTAGTCTCAGTCTCGTTTCTCTATCGTGGTGGGGATGCCGTTATAGCAAAAACGTCAGGCGTTGTCGTTGTCGTTGTCGTCGTCGTCGTCGTCGTTGTCGTCGGACGTCCCAAGCTTTGGGAAGCTTCCATTATTCAAGATAAAGCACGCCGAGTAGGGCGAGAAATGTGCGGTACACGCTACACCGTAAAGCTTCAGCACTCGGAGCTCAAAATACTCCCAGAGTTTCTAGTATGCATTCTGGCGAATAGCACGTAATACGTGCAACAATACAAGAGGCTCTTAGCTAAAAGTTAAAAATCCTGTGCATTAATTTATACCATGCGGCTATGCATTTCCGGGAAGGTTGATATTTATATATATATGTGTGTATATACGTGTATATATATGTGTATATATATATATATAGATGCTTGCCAATTAAGGGGCGACACCTGCGTTATATTATAACCGCGCACACCTGCTACGTTCTCTGTAGTTTGCGAGGCTAAGCTTATGAATTAAGCCTAAACTGCGAGGGTTTGTTTAGGTTACCCTAAACGCAGTGATGTAAACTAACCGTTGTGTACTTGTAACTTGGATTTTTAAGGGAATCTGTTTATTTATTTTGCTTTGTTATAAATAAAACTTTGTTTTTGTAATTTTTTCTTTTTTTCAAGATTTTTATGAGTTAATAAAGTGAAAAAAATGTTTTTTTGCGTTTTGTGTATGTTTAATTAATAAACAAAATTTTGTTTACTTGTAACTTGGATTTGTAACGGAATCTGCTTATTTATTTTTCTTCCTCATAGATAAAGCTTTGTTTTTGCAATTTTTTTTTCTAGATTTTTATGACTTAATAAAGTGAAAAATTTTTTTTTTGCGTTTTGTGTGTGTTGAATTAATAAACAAAATTTTGTTTACTTGTAACTTGAATTTGTAATGGAATCTGCTTATTTATTTTGCTTCCTCATAGATAAAGCTTTGTTTTCATAATTTTTTTTTTCTAAATTTTTATGACTGAATAAAGTGGAAAAAAATGTTTTGCGTTTTGTGTGTGTTGAATTAATAAACAAAACTTTGTTTACTTGTAACTTGAATTTGTAATGGAATCTGCTTATTTATTTTGCTTCCTCATAGATAAAACTTTGTTTTCATTTTTTTTTTTCTCGATTTTTATGACTGAATAAAGTGAAAAAAAATGTTTTGCGTTTTGTGTGTATTGAATTAATAAACAAAATTTAGATTACTTGTAACTTGAATTTGTAAAGGAATTTGTTTATTTATTTTTCTTCCTCATAGATAAAGATTTGTTTTCATAATTTTTTTTTCTAGATTTTTATGACTGAATAAAGTGGAAAAAAAATGTTTTTCGTTTTGTGTGTGTTGAATTAATAAACTAAACTTTGTTTACTTGTAACTTGGATTTGTAACGGAATCTGCTTATTTATTTTGCTTCCTCATAGATAAAGCTTTGTTTCTGTATTTTTCTTTTTCTTCGAGATTTTTATGATGGCGAATAAAGTGAAAAAAAAATGTTTTGCTTTTTGTGTGTGTTTAATTAATAAACAAAATTTTGTTTACTTGTAACTTGGATATGTAACGGAATCTGCTTATTTATTTTGCTTCCTCATAGATAAAGCTTTGTTTCTGTATTTTTCTTTTTCTTCGAGATTTTTTTGATGGCGAATAAAGTGAAAAAAAAATGTTTTGCTTTTTGTGTGTGTTTAATCAATAAACAGAATTTTGTTTACTTGTAACTTGGATATGTAACAGAATCTGCTTATTTATTTTGCTTCCTCATAGATAAAGCTTTGTTTCTGTATTTTTCTTTTTCTTCGAGATTTTTTTGATGGCGAATAAAGTGAAAAAAAAATGTTTTGCTTTTTGTGTGTGTTTAATCAATAAACAGAATTTTGTTTACTTGTAACTTGGATATGTAACGGAATCTGCTTATTTATTTTGCTTCCTCATAGATAAAGCTTTGTTTCTGTATGTTTTTTTCTTCCAGATTTTTATGATGGCGAATAAAGTGAAAAAAAATGTTTTGCGTTTTGTTGAATTAATAAACTAAACTTTGTTTACTTGTAACTTGAATTTGTAACGGAATCTGCTTATTTATTTTGTTTCCTCATACATAAAGCTTTGTTTCTGTATTTTTCTTTTTCTTCGAGATTTTTATGATGGCGAATAAAGTGAAAAAAAATGCTTTGCGTTTTGTTGAATTAATAAACTAAACTTTGTTTACTTGTTACTTGAATTTTCAATGGAATTTGCTTATGTATTTTGCTTCCTCATAGATAAAGCTTTGTTTTCATAGATTAGAAGAAAAAAAAATTATTTTTATGACAGTGACTAAAGTGGTTAAAAAAATGTCTCGCATTCTGTGTGTGTAAAATTAATGAAAGTCTTATAACTTAGAGAACGGGGTAGGATTATCCGGCTGAAAACTTGTATGCAAGAGGCTCTTGTCTCTTCCTCGTTGTAAATTTAATTGAAATTCGTAGAGTCCTTCATATTTTATGACAATATAATTTTTTTATTGGAGAACTTAGGTAAATACACAAACTCGTACAAATTTCAACCTAACGATCTGAAAGTGCAGGAAAAGTTATAAATAATGAGCAGTGAAAAAAAAATGGCGCATTAGATTGATTCAAGTCAATTTCTTAAAAAAAACCTTTTCCCTGCTTTTAATAAGATCACACTTCTTCTAACTAATATGGTTGGGAACTAAATAAATAAGCGAGTGAATGGAGAACCCATGGGTTTGTTACAAATGTGTTCCTGAATAAACAGAGGCGATGTTTGCGACTCGCACAGCAAAGATAGAAAATAATGCGAAGCAATTAATAATAATGCAAGTTCAGTCAGGCAGTGCTAAGGCAGAACGGTGAAACTTGATTAGTGCGCTAACTAAACCAGTACTTTCCCCTAGTCGGTGAATACACTGAGGAAAATAGGGTGTGCGTGTGTGTGTTGGCGATATCACACAAATGGGGACGTCTGACCTGTATCGCCCTTTACTACTAGTTGCGCGTTGTGTGCCATTTAGTACCTTAGCTTGTAACGTGTTGTATACGATAACTGCATTACCCACTTCGGTGGCGTCGTTCTACCGAGGTGTTTGCTAACAATGACCGTTGTTTGCCGCGGCGATAAACAAGCTGTGATGAAACTTTCAAAGATAGTGAATACCCGTGATACATATTAAGTTATCGACACTGTAGAACTATTTAGTGTTTATTGATGAAAATACCAACACGATACACGGTAGGGGTTAACGATGATTTTCAAGAACCATTCGACCTTATGACTATTCAATCTTGTGACATTCGACCATTCGACTTTATGAATATTTGGCCTCATGATTATTCGACCTTACGACTATCAGACCTCATGACTATTTGACCTTACGACTATCAGACCTCATGACTATTTGACCTTACAACAGTCTGAACTCATGGCTAATTCGACCTTACGATAGTCTAACCTCATGATTATTTGACCTTACGCCTGTGTGACCTCATGACTATTTGACCTTACAACAGTCTGAACTCATGGCTAATTCGACCTTACGATAGTCTAACCTCATGATTATTGACCTTACAACTGTGTGACCTCATGACTACTCGACCTTATGACTATTCGACCTTATGACTATTCGACCTTATGACTATTCGATCTTATGACTATTCGACCTTATGACTATACGACCTTATGACTATTCGACCTTATGACTATACGACCTTATGACTATTCGACCTTATGACTATTCGACCTTATGACTATTCGACCTTATGACTATACGACCTTATGACTATTCGACCTTATGACTATTCGACCTTATGACTATTCGACCTTATGACTATTCGACCTTATGACTATTCGACTTTATGACTATTCGACCTTATGACTATTCAACCTTATGACTATTCGACCTTATGACTATTCGACCTTATGTCTATTCGACCTTATGACTATTCGACCTTATGACTATTCGACCTTATGACTATTCGACCTTATGACTATTCGACCTTATGACTATTCGACCTTATGCCTATTCGACCTTATGACTATTCGACCTTATAACTATTCGACCTTATGACTATTCGACCTTATGATTGTTGGACCATATGACTATTCGACCTTCTTACTATTCGACCTTCTTACTATTCGCACTTATGACTATTCGACTTTATTACTATTCGAACTAATGATTATTCGACCTTATGACTATTCGACCTTATGACTATTCGACCTTATGACTATTCGACCTTATGACTATACGACCTTATGACTATTCGACCTTATGACTATTCGACCTTATGACTATTCGACCTTATGACTATTCGACCTTATGACTATTCGACTTTATGACTATTCGACCTTATGACTATTCAACCTTATGACTATTCGACCTTATGACTATTCGACCTTATGTCTATTCGACCTTATGACTATTCGACCTTATGACTATTCGACCTTATGACTATTCGACCTTATGACTATTCGACCTTATGACTATTCGACCTTATGCCTATTCGACCTTATGACTATTCGACCTTATAACTATTCGACCTTATGACTATTCGACCTTATGATTGTTGGACCATATGACTATTCGACCTTCTTACTATTCGACCTTCTTACTATTCGCACTTATGACTATTCGACTTTATTACTATTCGAACTAATGATTATTCGACCTTATGACTATTCGACCTTATGACCATTGGACCATATGACTATTCGATCTTATGACTATTCGACCTTATGACCTAATAACTATTCGACCTTATGACTATTGGACCATATGACTATTGGACCTCATGACTGTTCGACCTCATGACTGTTCGTCCTCATGACTATTCGACCTTATGACTAGTCGGCCTTATGACTTTTCGACATTATGACTATTCGACATTATGACTATTCGACCTCATGACCATTCGACCTTATGACTATTCGAATTCATGACTATTTGACCTTATGATTATTCGATCTTATAACTACCCGGATTTACGATCATTCGACTATTCAACTTAATGACCGAACGGATTTGTAATCGTTCAATTTCATCGCCATTTCTCATATAACCGTTCGAGCTTATGGCTACACGAGTTTATAGAAGCATCTCCAATGTGTCCTCCATTAGGAAGCCAAAATTGGTCAGTATATTTTCTCGTAGCGGTGGCTCTGTAAAATATTGAAAATACGGAAGCGATGTCAAAGCCCCAACTTTCGACCCGTTCTGGGCTCGTTTGATCGACTCGCGTCATGTAGTAGTTGATTAAGTAGGTCCGCACGGTCTTTGCAGTACCTATAGAGCCTATATACATTTTTCCCTTAGAGTCTACAAATCGCCGTGTTGTTTGATTTTGGTATACTACGGTATAGATAGCACCGTGCCACTGATGTATATATCCCATTGCTAGCAACGCGGCGCACCCTGCATCCCGGCTAACCGCGGCCTCGATTGGTTAATATCCCTCGGTATCGTTCGCTTGCCTGATAGCCAATCACGCTCCGGCCGCGACGTTCATTTGTTTTGCGGCTCGTGCTCGGGCTGGCGCCGAGCGAGCCGTTCTCGGTATACACCCGGGCTCTCTCTCGCTGTCGCTATCCAATTTTCTTCCGCGACGATCGATTTCGCCGCACTCTCTGTGTGTGTCCCGCCTGCCACTATCGGGTATCGTTATATGCCATCTATCGAGTCTGTTAAATTTTGCCCTATGCCCAAACTACGGAATTTCGTTCTCACCCGCTTGGCGCACGATGCGATAATGCAATATCGGTGCGAGAATGAAAGTCGACGAAATTATCGAGTGTTAGATCGGTTGGATTATACCTTGGTGGATTACGGCACATATGGAGCACTTTACACTATTCAAATCAATGCTCATTTTTTTTTTACAACAATTTCTACTATTTTCAGGGGTATTCATTTTTTTTAAGAATATTTTTTTCTATTTTGTCTGACAGCATATTTATTTTTAATGGAGTAATTTTCCATACTGAAACAAAAATATGACTAATTTTCGGCGTATTAAATCAATACTTTATTTTTTATTTCAATGTGGCCTCATCAGAAATCTTATCTGTATAGAATTTTTTTTACCGCTCATTTGAAAATTTCAGATGAAAACCAGAAAAAGATCATTTTTTTTAAATCAACTTTTTCACATTTCCACTATGAAATAAAATTATGAAATATTGTAGGAACGTTTTTCAAAATTAAACACTGCTATTAATAGTGTAAAGCGCTACGTCCTCCCTTAAGCCTCGGCGTATAACTCTGAGGGTATTGAACGTAACTTATGCAGTAATAGTAGTTATGCTGGACGTTATGTCAGGCGAAAAGCATGTCATGCGGTGGCTTAGTGCCCCAGACGCCTGATAACCGGCACAGCGATGCAGTATATGGTTATCGTGCCGCGTTATGTCGGACCGGTAGACACCGTTGTCTGGTAGTACGACTAGATAGGCTGTGAACTATCGTCGTTAGTTCGGTAGACAGTAGCTGCGGGTTCATTTCATGTGAAATTTATTGTCAATCATTTCTCCTATTTTCAAATTATGTGGAAATCAAAATAATTTGTTGTCACAAGTAATTCAATTTGCTTTCGATAACAAGATTTTTTTTCCTTGTTATGAAATTAATAGCTTCATTCATCGGAATTAAAACGATTATTTTTTAAATATCTTTTACTATTATGAATTTTTTGCATCAACAAGCCAACTAGGTAAATCAACCAACTGATTGACCATATCAACCAACTGATTGACCATGTCAACCAACAGATTGACTATGTCATCCAACTGACTGACCATGTCAACCATCTGACTGACCATGTCAACCAACTGACTGACCATGTCAACCATCTGAATGACCATGTCAACCAACTGATTGACCATGTCAACCAACTGATCGACCATATCAACCAACTGATCGACCATATCAACCAACTGATCGACCATGTCAACCAACTGATTGACCATGTCAGCCAACTGATTGACCATGTCAACCAACTGATTGACCATGTCAACCAACTGTTTGACCATGTCAACTAACTGATTGACCATGTCAACCAACTGATTGGTCATATCAACCAACTGATTGGTCATATCAACCAACTGATTGGTCATATCAACCAACTGATTGGTCATATCAACCAACTGATTGACCATGTCAACCAACTGATTGGTCATATCAACCAACTGATTGACCATGTCAACCAACTGATTGACCATGTCAACCAACTGATTGACCATGTCAACCAACTGATTGGCCATGTCAACCAACTGACTGACCATGTCAACCAACTGACTGACTATGTCAACCAACTGATTGACCATGTCAACCGGCAGATTGACCATGTCAGCCGGTAGACTGATCATGTCAGCCGGTAGACTGATCATGTCAACCAACTGACTGATCATGTCAACCAACTGTCTGATCATGTCAACCAACTGACTGACCATGTCAACCAACGGATTGTCCATGTCGACCAACAGATTGTCCATGTCAACCAACTGATTGACCATGTCAACCAACTGACTGACCATGTCAATCAACTGAGTGACTATATCAACCAACTGACTGACTATATCAACCAACTGACTGACCATGTCAACCAACTGACTGACCATGTCAACCAACTGATTGACCATGTCAACCAACTGACTGACCATGTCAATCAACTGAGTGACTATATCAACCAACTGACTGACTATATCAACCAACTGACTGACCATGTCAACCAACTGACTGACCATGTCAACCAACTGACTGACCATGTCAGTGAACTGATTGACTATATTAATTAATTGAATGACTGTACCTTCCAACTAACGGACTGATTATCACACAACTAATCAGTTGCGTCAATAAATTTATTTAATTCCCTTCGTGAATGGTGCAGGGCGACGAAAAGGTCCAATGAATTGGCGAAATGATGTTATTTGTGACAATTGATTGGCCTTCTTCATATCATAGCACCGTTGGCCAGCACACAGCCCCCAATGTTGCCGACTCCGAAATAAGAGGAGCTCATGGGGATCAGATCTATACGCGTGTTCAACGGATAAGCTCCGGGATTTCACGGATGCTCGAATATCACTGCGCCAGCCAATATCTTCGTGGCTGACTTGGTCTTTTTCTAAATATATATCATTTTTCGCGCTCTCGTCGGCTTCGACGTCTCAAGAGATTGAAAGTCTATATCCTATTCATGCGGACTGATATGTATCGAATATCACACTCATGGTTTTTTTCTTTTGCTTTTTTTTTAAGTTTGGGGGCTTCGTTCCATCATTCCCTCCAATTGGATGAACGATTGCACACACAAAAAGTTTCGTTTGGGGACCAAAAAATAATTATGATCGGATACTTTTTCGAAATTTTGAAAATTATGAAAATGGCATGATGTAGAAAAATAAATCGGATTTTGACAAAAAAAAACAAATTTAATTGTTTTTAACAAATAGATAAATATATATTTTTTTAAATCATCTGGTTATAGAACCATAGAAAATTGCAAAAACCATAAAATCTAAATTGTTTAATTTTTTAAAAAATTTCGACGATTTAGTCTATGCTTGAATAAACTAAATTTCGTTCAAACGAATTTTTATTTGGTATAACAAATATTTTGTTTACCGCAAATATATTTTAGACAAGTGAATCTAACAATTATTAAAGAAACAAAAATTAGGTTGTGCTAAAAAAAAATTTGCTTGTCGTAAAGAAAAATTCGTTTGAACAAAAGTGCACGCCGATTTAGTTAATTCAAGCATATTTTTTTTCTCTCACTGTAGCTGTTAAAGGGTTAAAGCCCTGGTACCCCTGGTACAATTCGTCTTTTGCTCGCTTTTGTTTTTAATATTCTCTCTCAATATCCTCTCGCTGTTTCGTTTATTTTCCTGCTGTGAGCATTTCCAGCGACGAAACACTTTTGCCATATCGTGGGGTGAGTGCAAAAGCGGAACGACTGGAGGGTATGAGGGTCTCTCTCTCCACGAGTGGACGTTTACGTGCGAGGAACACAGGAACTCTGTGTGTCGCGGGTCGTTAAGCGCCGGGACTTTAAATGAAAGCTTGAAAACCGTCGCTACCCCAGCGATTGTCGTGTTTCCACCCCTAATCCTTTCTTGCCTCACTCTCTACTACCTCATACCCCTTGCCATTTTCTTATCTGTCCCTCTGGCATCTTTCGTATATAGCAGCCTCTATCATGCCCATTCGAAGGGAAGTCAAGAGGCTGCTGCTGCTGCTGCTGCTCGAAGAAGGACGTCGCATAATTACCGAGGGTATATACCGCCTCGTCCTGGCCACTGGAGCATCGGTAGAGGCAGGTCTTTGTTAAAGATGCCGCAGGCGATGCTGCGACCTCGACTTCCACCAACGCGTGGAAAGACACGACGAACGAGAGGGCGTCGAGGCTCTGGAGAATTTTTTAATTATAAAATATCGAGGCCTAAATCTGCATACAACTTATTAGATTATATACACTGTCAAAAAATGTTTTAATGAAAATTAATAAATATAATCGGTATATGAAAATTCGGATGCATGCAGCGTGTATTAATTTCCATTTACGTACATATGTTATATTTAAATTCTTGGTATATTGTAAATACGCAGTGAAACGAATTTAAACTGAATCAATTTAAAAACTAAGAAATGAACATTTTCATGATGGCAATGTTTTTTTATTTTTATTAATCAAAATCGAAATTTTGCAATATAGTGACCGTTACTTGGAACAAATTTATCATTGATGATCGTTCTAAATTTTGTCTTTATTCACGCGCAAAATTGTAGACAAATATTTCAGAATTTACACGAGGTGGGTTTACACACTTTAAAAAAATTGAAATTGTGACGAAATTAGAATCAATCTATCGATTCTCGCTAAACTTAACACCGATCATGATTCTGATATTTTTCAGGCTGAAGCATTTTTTTCTAAACCACTTTTTTCGGAACCTCTTTTTTTTTAAACCACTTTTTTCTAAACCACTTTTTCCTAAACCACTTTTTTCTAAACCACTTTTTACTAAACCACTTTTTACTAAACCACTTTTTTCTAAACCTCTTTTTCCTAACCCTCTTTTTTCTAAACCACTTTTTTCTAAACCACTTTTCTAAACCACTTTTCTAAACCACTTTTTTCTAAACCACTTTTTTCTAAACCACTTTCTTCTAAACCACTTTTTTCTAAACCACTTTTTTCTAAACCACTTTTTTCTGAACCTCTTTTTTCTAAACCACTTTTTTCTAAACCACTTTTTTCCAAAGCATTTTTTTCTAACCCACTTTTTTCTAAACCACTTTGTTCTAACCCACTTTTTTCTAAACCACTTTTTTCTAACCCACTTTTTTCTAACCCACTTTTTTCTAAATCACTTTGTTCTAACCCACTTTTTCCTAAACCACTTTGTTCTAACCCACTTTTTTCTAACCCACTTTTTTCTAAATCACTTTGTTCTAACCCACTTTTTCCTAAACCACTTTGTTCTAACCCACTTTGTTCTAACCTACTTTTTTCTAAACCTCTTTGTTCTAACCCACTTTTTTCTAAACCACTTTTTTCAATGTTTTGGACCATAAAAATCTCGGCAAAATTTTTTTTCCCGAAAACAAAGCTTCTTCTATGAGAAAAGAAAAACAATAACAAGAACAACCAAACCGACTTGCTGCAGGATTACGATAAAATTAATCTACTGGTTGGCTTAACTGATTTTGTGGTTGTGTATAGTCTTTGTTTCCGTGTTAAATAGAAGTTGGAGAAAAAATCTGATATTGTCGGGAGTGCTGCCGAAAGAGTAAACGTTAACAGGGCTGATCGCTTAGGTGGGGGAAGCTTAAACGGCTGGTTTAATTACGAAAATTAGGTCGTGTATGGACCGTGCGTCGTTCTGTCCAACACGCGACTGGAACAAGAACCGAGGCTCTGGCTATAGCGAAGACCTTCGCACGGGCCATTCATTTCCACGGGGCAAATTCAATTAAAATACCCAGCATTGAATGACGAGGCCCGGGCCATGGGATTGGCACGAAATCAACTGTCGTTTGCCAAACGCTTCGGGCAAACGATCACGAAACAGCGAAGATGAGACAGGAAAAAAAAAGTTTCGCGTCTGGTCGTTTGTCGCCCTCGAAAAGAGTCTTGATCTTTGCTCTGCTGTAAGCCAAGAGGTTGGAATTTAATTAAAAATTCGGCAAGACCTTAACAGGACTCAGATTTTTTTTAGCATTCAAAGAATCGGAACTTACACATTATTTCAACGCAACTTCGAAAAACGCTTTCTCAAAAAAATTATGTATTATGGCAGAATACGCGAGTTAAGAACAATAGTGAAGGCCAAAATATCGATATCTTCAAGAAAAAAAATTTAGGCTGGATTTTCCGACCGAAAGTCGAATCTGTGAATTTTGGAATCAGGAATAAAGAAATTTTTCTCGTAAATAAAATTTTCTCTATGCGGAAGCAAAATTCAGAAAAACGTTAACAGCACATTTTTTAAAGACTTTTCAAAAGTCGGAACTTGCACTTTGCTTCCTCATTATTTTTCACTTTTCACAAAGCCACTTTTATGAAGAAGTATGTTGATTAAGCTTTATCTTCCTTATAAAGAAAACCTTGTCGAGATGAAGAATAATGAGAATGAGTTAAGTTCAACTTAAAAATTTTTTTGTTTAAATAATAATAAATTACTTATTAAAATTTTCCAATTAAAAAAAAAACTCAAACTTTTCAAGACTATATATTAACTGTGTGTAAAATTCCGACCTCGTAATCCCAATAATTGTGTCAATAAAAAATATTGAAAATTGACTTGTTTTTTAGGCAAAACAAAAATGCAGAACAAATACCTAAAGTGAGTTTGAATATAATTTGTAAATATTTGCAGCTGACGGTGAATAAAATCACCTTAAAATCTCAACTTTTATTAACCACAATTTTGTTACCGACTATAAACAAATAAAGCTGTTAAATATTTGCATTATACGATTACCAACTTGGTACGTAAATTAATTATGGTGAAAAGTTTCTCCAACGAGAACAAGTAAATTAACCCTATTTTCACGTGAATCTGGTTACGACGATATCGATTAGGTAGTACACGAATGCCTGGTATGTATATTGCTGTAGTATAGTACAGTACACGAAAAGTGTGATGTATACCTTACGCCAGGTACGAGCTTACACCGCGCTCCGATACAAACCGAGGCCTACCCACGGGAATGGAATAGTGGCAGACGTATACAGAAATGTTTCGGGGCCCAAGAGAGTATTTCTTATCAATCCGAACCAGCAGCAACGACCAACTGTATTGGCTTTTATTTTTATTATTTTCCCTATACACACGAGAATATTTATTTTTCTCAAACGATTTTTCTCAAATTTGTACTTAAATCTTCATCCATTTTATTCCATACGTGAACCAAATTTAAGATAAATCTATAAAATATTTCAAGAATTTTTTTTTTCATGACGTTTTTTTTTATGACTAAAAATCATAATTTTACAATATTGTGGCAGTTACTTGGAATAAATTAATTGTTGATAATCAATTATTACGATTCAGTTAAGAGAAACGATTTTTTTAAAAAAGAAAATTGAAAAAAAAATTGAAATTGTAATAAAATTAGAACGGATCTATCGATTCTCGTCAAATTTAGCATCAATCATGATTTAATAGTAGTAGTAATCGTATTTATTGACAATATATACATTAGGGTGTGTCGAATTTTTTTTTTTTTTTTTTTTTCATATTGCATGGTCTCAAACCATTGTTTGTGCCTTTAAACAACTCGTCTGAAAATTTGAGCGCGATAAAAAATTTTTTAGAGGTGGCTCAAACGATGTATCGATTTCTCATTTAATTAACACGTAAAAGAATACGGCTCTTAATAAATTCATGTCCCCAAATTACGGATACGATATATTGGAGTTTGTATATTTTTTTTCGTCATCTTCATATCATACGGAAGTGAAAAAGTGCTTACAAATTTTTCGTTTAGATCAATAGTTTTCAAGTCATGATTTTTTTAAGGCGCGAGATATTCATTTCGCCTAAATTCGAGAAATTCGGGCAAGAATTGCAAACACTTCCCGATGTTTAAAAAATTTGAAAAAATTCATACTCATTATAGGGACTCAAAAGACTACTTTCGCATAATAATAATTTCAAAATGTTATTAACAAATTGTTAAAAAGAAAATTGTTCATCAAAATATGCGGTGACTCAACTTTTTTTTGTATGAAAAAGATTCGTTCATTTTTCGGAATACATATGAATTTTTTCAGATTTTTATCTTTATTTTGATTTTTCTTGTTATGTACATGGAAAAATGTGCAAAAATAAAAATAAAGACAAAAATCTGAAAAAATTCATACGTATTCCGAAAAATGAACGAATTATTTTCATTAAAAAAAAGCTGAGTTACCGCATATTTCAATGAACAATTTTCTTTTTAACAATTTGTTAATAATATTTTGGTATGGCATTGAAAAGATTATTAACAAAGTGTTAAAAAGAAAATTGTTCATCGAAATATGCGGTAACTCAGCTTTTTTTTTAATGAAAATAATTCGTTCATTTTTCGGAATACGTATGAATTTTTTCAGATTTTTGTCTTTATTTTTATTTTTGCACATTTTTCTATGTAAATAACAAGAAAAATCAAAATAAAGATAAAAATCTGAAAAAATTCATATGTATTCCGAAAAATGAACGAATCTTTTTCATACAAAAAAAAGTTGAATCACCGCATATTTTGATGAACAATTTTCTTTTTAACAATTTGTTAATAACATTTTGAAATTATTATTATGCGAAATTATGCGAAATTAGTCTTTTGAGTGCCTATAATAAGTATGAATTTTTTCAAATTTTTTTAACATCGGGAAGTGTTTGCAATTCTTGCCCGAATTTCCCGAATTTAGGCGAAATGAATATCTCGCGCCTTAAAAAAATCATGACTTGAAAACTATTGATCTAAACGAAAAATTTGTAAGCACTTTTTCACTTCCGTATGATATGAAGATGACGAAAAAAAATATACAAACTCCAATATATCGTATCCGTAATTTGGGGACATGAATTTATTAAGAGCCGTATTCATTTACGTGTTAATTAAATGAGAAATCGATACATCGTTTGAGCCACCTCTAAAAATTTTTTTATCGTGCTCAAATTTTCAGACGAGTTGTTTAAAGGCACAAACAATGGTTTGAGACCATACAATATGAAAAAAAAAAAAAAAAAAATTCGACACACCCTAATATACATAACAGGTAGTTTTTTTTATATTTAAAATAATATTTACATCTACCAACTATTGCCAACGGGCCATCGACCGTAGCCCTTCAGCCCTTGAGTCGCTTAGTTTTAGTGGTTTTAGATTTTATAGGTATAGGAAAAATTGTTTTTAATTGAGTATTTGATTTTGCGTTTATAATTCAATTTCTTCTGCGTTTGCCATTTGTTCGAGCTGTTCATATGTTGTGAGTGCTGGGTATTTGCGTCTGCGAGGTTCGTTTTCTTCAAGTTTTATGCAGAGTAGTTGGATATTTTGGAATTGTTGGGAGGCGAATCTTTTAGTGAGATTTTGTGTTCTTATCGTTATGGGGGTGATTTTAGTTCATTCGTATAGTAGTGTATTAGGTG